>OZ035837.1:39323095-39381526 GCA_964034765.1 Knipowitschia caucasica | reverse complement strand
CTAGCTAAGTGCTTTCTCGCAGCTGACTTTCGGGGATCACCATGGCAACACGTGCCGCACAGCTGGTCTGCTGTCATCGCTAATATGAATTAAAAATGTGGGTATCGGTTACAGGCATTGGGTCCTATGGTATGAGTGCAGGTTACAAGCCTAATGGTATCAACCAATGCTCTATCGGTATTGGATACCTACACCGGTCTCTCCCTAAAATGTAGGATGTCAGGAAAAGAAACTTATCCAGAGATACTTAGGACTCGCTGCCATTTACAGCGCCATTAAAAGTAAAATATGCCGGCGTGTTCCACTGGCTCGCTTTAGCGCTACCCAGTTACTTTTTAGCAACGGCTTGGTCCTGGTTCTAGCCAGTCCGTGTAGACACCACAAGTAAAAGATACAGATATGACACATAACATCAACACAACTTTAGCTTTTTTTAAGCTGTTGTTCAGACCGGATCGTTGCGCAGGCAGGAGTTTCAATGCAAAGTCAATGGTGACGCCGTCCATGCGAGGAATTGCAGCATGGTCGTTGCGCGCACGCGTGGTTTATCCCGCAAGGCAGATGCTCTTGTTGCGGCGCGGCGAAGAGGGCGATGGCTAATGTAGTTGCAGTGCAGCGAAAGGCAGGAGATGACACAACCAATCAGTGAGAGCCAGCAAATGTTTGTCACAGGGACATATGTTGGTCCAAACCTAGGAAAATTCAGACGCTCGAAACAACCAAAACATGAGCTAAACCGGATTAAACCAGGACTGAGTTAGCCGATGTCGGTAATTTTCATCCATTTGGTCAAACCACCTCCAGGCTTTTCGGTTCTGTCCACTTTAAGCTGTGTTGTGATATATTCATTTCCCGGTAGTCGCATTTAAGCTTCTTAACTTTTCTCTGTCCTGTGATGATAATCCGTGGATATCCATTCCGTCATCCTTGGTGCCACCTCCACAAACGCTTTCTCATTTCGGGTGGGCACCATCGAGCTCACGTTTGTTGTCCTCTCCTCAACTGAGGAAGGGGTGTTGCCCTCATCCAGCGACCAAGGAATTTGTTTTACGTACAGATGTCTATATAGTTTTCAGCTGGAAACTTGAGCAGATGTGTTGTCTTTTTCGCAACAAGCTGACGCTGCAGCTGAAGAGTGATTGACAGCCGCCTCTGACCAATCTGTCAGACGTCAGATTGTTACCAGGGCCAAACCGTTACAAAAAAAGTACCGGGTAGCAGCTAAAGCAAGCAGGTGGAAACCCCCACGCAAACCAGGGAGAGGAGTTGAGTCGAGTGAGAGTCGAGACCATGGAAACGGCCTTTTTAAAGCCTCAAAATGTGTTGAATTTGCATTTATAAAAAAGGAAATGAATAAAAGCTTCAGTTATTACACTTGTGTGTGGTGCAGTGATGCAAGTGTTAAGTTATTTGCCTGTGATCTCTGTCCACATTATGCGTTTGTTGACCTGTTTGCCTACTGCACAGGTGGTGCAGCACCTGGGCCCTGCCACAGACTTTTATAAAAAGCTTTCCCTGGACTGCTCGGGCAGCAGATCGCCGTTGACCTGTGTGCAATCGCTCAGCTCCCAGTACTCAGACCTGTCCTCACTAGGTACGTGTGCTGCCTGCCAGTCACCACCTGCAAAGTCTTGGAAGATCATATGTTACCGCTTTGTTTTATGAGGACCAATTCATACATAAGGCCACTCAATGTGATTACAAAAAATAAGAAATTTAACATGTAAAAGTATAGATTTTATTATATTTTATTAAAGTAAAAAGTACATGATAAGAACAAGCATTTGCAAATGGAGAAAGCTCTGCAGTCCACTCCTCGGACACTGCATCAGTCTCCCTGACGCACATGGGATTCAGCCACACTTCATCTCATCGCAGTTGTCCATGGGTGGAACGCATGTCACTCCTCTACTACGTGGGCGTCATGGGTGGCGAGTGGATACCACTCTCGCCTTCTCCGTAAGAAGGTCCTGGGTTCCAATACCAGTCGGAACAGGCCTTTCTGAGTGGAGTTTACATGTTCTCCCCGTAAACAATATAAACAAAGCCTCTAAACCATTTAACCATTACAATTCACCCACTATGCTTAAGCCACCCAACACTTTTTACCGGTGTGTGCACATACGCCGCTGTAAAATGCCTGTGCTCCTTTTAGCGTGCATGTCCAAATACTCTGCTGGCAGTATCTTCTACTACCGTCCTTCCACCACGTCCATAACCCCACCCAGCTGCACATAGTTCCAGGCGGGATCTGGAGGCACTACTCTCACTCGCTAAGGTCGGCTTCGAGGGCCGTCATGAGGATGCCGCTGCGCTACCACAAGGTACTCGCTCTACTACGTCATGCTTGATTGATTCCAGGGCTCAATTGAAGTAATGCTATTGCTAGCTCTGTGGTTGTATGTAGCAGAAGTGCTGCTTTTCACGCGCCTGCTTCCTATATCTCTGTATTAAGTAAGTAAGTAAGGTAAATCTTTACTTTATATAGCGCCCTTCACAGACCAGGGTCAGAAAGCGCTTCACATAGTATATAGATTCAGATTCAGTTTATTTGCCATTTGCAGTAAAACCACATTGGAATACATTAGCAAAAGTCTCCAGTGTGCACAGACAAATACAGACATAAAACAACATTAAAAGACAAAAATAAAACAAATAAAACAGTAAACAAATGTCATTGTGAAATCGATCGACTAAAACAGTTTCAAAACAAGTGCAAATCATTAAAGTGCTCTGTTCACACTGATAACAGCCTGTGGATAAAAACTGTTAGCGTAACGAGATGTCCTGCATCTCAGAGAACAGTATCTTCTGCCAGAGGGAAGAAGCTGGAACATGGCTTTCCCAGGGTGGCCAGAAGAGTCATTAACAATCCTAAGAGCTTTGTTAAAAAGTGTGGATTTATAAAGAACCTCCAGAACAGGAAGCTCACAGCCCACGGTCCTCTTTGCAGAGCGGAGCACCTTGTTTAAAGCTCTCTTTTCTTTATCTGTGATGTTTCCAAACCACACAGACACAGAACCAACAAGTAAACTCTCAATGGTGCAGCCATAAAAGTTAAGCACAATCTTAGAGTTTGTGGTAAATTCTCTAAGTTTCCGCAGAAAGTAGAGACGCTGACGAGCTTTCTTAACGACTCGGTCAGTGTTTTTAACCCATTTCAGGTTAGACAGAGTTAAACCCAGAAACTTGCTCCTCTACGATCTGCACCTGGGAGTTGTCGATTACGACAGACAAATGAGAACTATTGCGACTGAAGTCGTAGACCAGTTCACATGTTTTGGATGCGTTCAACTGGAGGTTGTTAGTTTGACTCCACTGAACCACATTTTGTATCTCTGCTCTATAAGAGGATTCATCAGTGTCACTGATGAGACCGATGATGGTGGTGTCATCAGCATATTTGATGATCAAGTTTGAGTCAGAGGAGGACACACAATCGTGAGTGTACAAAGTAAAAAGCAAAGGACTCGAAATACATCCCTGAGGAGAACCAGTGCTCACAGAAACAACATCAGAAAAACAGTCATAGATTTTCACTCTCTGAGATCTGTCAGTTAAAAAGCTAAAAATCCATTTACACATGGCAACACTTAAACCCAGAGACATGAGCTTTTCAATCAGTTTACCTGGGACAAGGCAGTTAAAAGCAGAGCTATAATCGATGAAAAGCATTCTGGCCACAGATTTCTGGAATGATGGTGGACTCTTTAAAGCAGTTCGGCACAGTACAGTTCCTTAGCGACAGGTTGAAAATGTCTGTTAGCACAGGGGCAAGTTGCTCAGAGCACAGTTTCAGGACACGAGGAGGAATGCCGTCCGGGCCTGGGGCTTTCCGGACTGTGGTCCTGGACAAGACACGCCTGACTTCCTCCTGAGTCACGGTGAAGGGACCTTGATTGAAACACTCAGGGAATACAGTAGGACAGGCATCAGCGGATTCAAAGCGACAGTAGAACGTGTTCATCTCGTTTGGCAGAGCTTGGCCGACAGATTTTCCCAGCACTAGGTTTCCACGATGTGATGGCTTTAATACCGTTCCACATGCGCCGAGGGTCATCTTCCTCAAAATAACTCTTTAACCTGTCCCCGTAACTGCGCTTTGCAGATTTAATGGAACGTTTCAATGAGTAACAGGATAGCTTATAAGCAGTGTTGGGCACGTTACTTTGAAAAAGTAATTAGTTATAGTTACTAGTTACTTCTCCCAAAAAGTAACTGAGTTACTAACGGAGTTACTCCACTATAAAAGTAACTAGTTACCAGTAAAAGTAACTATTGCGTTACTTTTTCGTTCTGTTCTGGAACATGTGCACCCGACGTGCGCAGTTTTACCTTTAATAGTGCCAATATTTCCATCTAGAAAAGGCTGTTTTGCTGCTGAAGTCCTGTTCACTCTTCATCTCTCTCTGTGCTGTAAGCACTAAACACAACACGCTCCACTGTGAATGTGGAAACACCGGTGAAGCACTGACTCCAGTCCAATCAGATGAACATATACATCATATAAATCAAGTGGACAATTTGTTTGGCTACAGCAAAATATGTTTCATGGCCGCATTGTTTGTTCAAACAAAACGCAAAACTATGAGTTATGGGTCTTACCTTATAAATGACCTGCACAGTCCACTTCAGTTCAGACCAGTTCAGTGTTTAAGTCCAGATAATAGTTTGAGCGTAGATATGTAATCCTCCATTTGGAAATGAGTTTTAAAAAGTAAAACAAAACGCGTGTGTCCTCCGTAAACTACTCTGTTTTGCTGCAGCCGGGTGCATCCAATTTCTAAAATCAACCGTCTTACACTTCACCTCTCTTTCTTATCATTCCTATAGTAATTGAAAAATTACCGTAAGTGCATTTTAAATTATCTTAAAATGTGTTATATGTATGTTAGCCAAACTTGTTGCAGCCCTTAAGCCTAGCGTACATCGGACTGGCAACTGATTATATCCGTCGCCTCTGAGTTGCTGCCCCGCACACATCGACAATCTGGCGAAAACGGGCAACTCTGAGTCGCAGGCCAGTCTCTTGAATAACAGCGCGTACATCGACAGCAACTGGCCTCAACCACAGTGTGTTTTCTGACAACAAACTGTTGCGGGCTCGCAATACACGCAATACACACACGTTGTTGGAGCGGCGCATGGAGCGCGCACATCGGGGCAACTGAGGACAACTAGTTGCCGAAAAGTAGAACACGGGCAACTGACTGGAACTGGAGACCGACTGATCATCTCCAGTTGTAAGAGCGCGCACATCGACCGATTTCGGCAACTGATCATCTCCCACCATCTCCTCTCAGTTGCCAAAAGCCGCCTTGCAACTAGTTGTCCCCAGTTTCTCTGTCGATGTACGCTAGGCTTTAGCAGATAAACCAGGAAGAGAAAGGAGCTTTCAGATGGAATTGTATGCAGCCTTCTGCGCTCACATGCGCTCCTCTGAGGCTGACCCGTTAATATAATACATCCATGGGCTGACCTCACGGTGATACAAGCCGTGGTAGAGTGTGATTAAGACCAATATTTGTTTCAAAAACACAATTTATGACCATCCTCTCAACTGTAGACATTGTAAAGGAAATATGTTTTACATCAGCCAATAATTGCTGAGAGGTTTTCTCATCCTCCCTTCTCTCATGCACACGCGCACCAGTCCTATCACAAAGTAAAAAGAGAAGTTCATTGTGCGTCTTGAGTAACGCGCAGTAACGGGATGTAGCAAATGATAACGGCGTTATAGTTACTGTCAAAGTAACTAGTTAGATTACTCGTTACTGAAACAAGTAACGGCGTTAGTAACGCCGTTACTAGTAACGCCGTTATTCCCCTCACTGCTTATAAGCAACTGTATCATTTGATTGAAACGCCAACGCACGCTCATGAAGTTTCAGTTTCACTTCCGCGTTCATCCAAGGGTTTTGACTAAAATGTTCTTTAATGACCTTCTGTGGGACACAGCAGTCAATACAGAAGCGTATGTATCCAGACACAGCGTCACAGAATTCATTGACGTCCTCTGACTGAAACACAGACCAGTCCGTAGCATCAAAACAACCTTGTAGCTTCATGCTAACCTCCTCAGACCAACACTACACAGTGCGAGAGGTTGGTTTATGTTCCCTGCTCCTCTGAGTATACGAAGGAAGAAGGAGAACAGAGGAGTGGTCAGACTTTCCAAAAGGAGGTCTGAGACTGGACCTGTAAGCTCCCTTCACGTTACTGTAGCAGTGATCCAGAACATGTGCTCCTCTTGTAGCTCGAGTCACATGTTGGTAAAAGTTCGGGAGTACAGTCTTTAAATTACATTTATTGAAATCCCAGCAACAATGATGACTGCGTTAGGATGAGCAGACTCATGTTTGTGAAGGATCTCGCTCAGATCCTGTAGGGCTACTTTGTAATCCGCACGTGGGTGAATGTAAACAGCACATAAAAATATCACTGAAAACTCACGGGGAAGATAAAAAGGGCGGCAGCTCAAGACCAGGCATTCCACCATGTTTGGTTCACGACTCGAGTGTCCGTGCACCAGCGCTGATTAATTAAAAAGCACACACCTCCGCCTCTGGCCTTGCCCGTGGTCTCCTTCGCTCTGTCTGTGCGGTGAACGGTGAATCCCGGGGGCTGAACAGCAGAGTCCGGGACGTTCGAGTGGAGCCACGTCTCGCTGAGACAGAACACAGTCCCGGGCCTCGCGCTGGCTCTGGACCCGACACAGGAGCTCGTCCGTCTTGTTGGGCAGAGACTGGACGTTGGCCAGGTAGATGGAGGGCAAAGGGGTCCTGGAGGAGCGGCTACAAACGAGCAGACCGCCTCGCCTTCCCCGGTGTCTGCGCCTCCTTCGCCGACTCGAGGTGCCCAGCTCCACACCGCGGAGAGAACGCCGGAGACGCCCAGTCCCCTCGCTCTGTTGGCGGCCACCGCCGCGGCCCGCCTGCCGTGCTCCACCAGCCTCTTGAGCGGGACACTCGAGGAAGTTAGTGCACCTCAGTTCAGGTAAAACGAGTGACCCGTCACCCGCGTGGTCCCGAATGTGCAGAAGTGTTTGCCGATCATATTTCACTGTGGCAAGTGAATCCCAGACGAAAAACAACAAAACACAGATTGTGCGCAGAGCGTTCACTGCGGCGCCCTCACACGGCGCCATCTTGCTAGTCCTCATGCTCTCTCTCTCTTGATTCGATTTTGGTTTCATCTGACCAGAGCACCTTCTTCCACATGTTTGGTGTGTCTCCCAGGTGGCTTGTGGCAAACTTTAAACGAGACTTTTATGGATATCTTTGAGAAATGGCTTTCTTCTTGCAACTCTTCCATAAAGGCCAGATTTGTGCAGTGCACAACTGATTGTTGTCCTATGGACAGACTCTCCCACCTCAGCTGTAGTTATCTGCAGTTCATCCAGAGTGATCATGGGCCTCTTGGCTGCATCTCTGATCAGTCTTCTCCTTGTTTGAGATGAAAGTTTGGAGGGACGGCCAGGTCTTGGTAGATTTGCAGTGGTCTGATACTCCTTCCATTTCAATATAATTGCTTGCACAGTGCTCCTTGAGATGTTTAAAGCTTGGGAAATCTTTTTGTATCCAAATCCGGCTTTAAACTTCTCCACAACAGTATCTCGGACCTGCCTGGTGTGTTCCTTTGTCTTCATGGTTCTCTCTGCGCTTTAAACAGAACCCTGAGACTATCAAAGAGCAGGTGCATTTATACGGAGACTTGATTACACACAGGTGCATTCTATTTATCATCATCAGTCATTTAGGACAACATTGGATCATTCAAAGATCCTCACTGAACTTCTGGACTGAGTTTGCTGCACTGAAAGTAAAGGGGCCGAATAATATTGCATGCCCCACTTTTAAATATTTTATTTGTTAAAAAAGTTTAAATTATCCAATAAATTTCGTTCCACTTCACGATTGAATTGAAATTACAATTGTATAACTTTATGTTTGAAGCCTGAAATGTGGCGAAATGTTGAAAGGTTCAAGGGGGCCGAATACTTTCGCAAGGCACTGTATTTTCTCTTTTTTATCAAGTAGTGCCAGTAGACTGTATATATTAACGGACAGAGTCACGCCTATCTCCGCCGTTCTAACTAATGGGCCAAAAATGTGCTCTACTGGAGCAATCCAAAATGGCCGCGAGTGGTCCCGCCCACAAGAAAATTGTGAAAAAACGCGACACATGCGCAGCTCCATTCATTTAAACGAGAGACTTCTAAAGTCCACAGCGACTAAACTAGACTGGTCCAGAACACTCAGCATTGACACACATGTGGAACGGAGCTTTGGGCCAAGAGACACTTTTGGTCCATCCTGTAAAGGTGTTTTCCAGAGGTACATGTAAGAAGATGCTATATGTTAGCATTGGCTAATTCTTCTTCTGGGTCCACCCCCACAGGCCCGGGGTGGTATTGCAGCCTGTCAGCGCACGTCATTTTGGACAATTTTGAGCTGGGACCCGCCCACACTGGTTGTACCATTTGGAACCTATTTGGAAAAAATGGTGCCAAACTGCTTTACTGACATTTCCTCAACATAAAAACCATACTTTTTAGTTTTGGTACTCATAAGTTACTAATCTGTGTGATTGCGCCGTCTGTAAAGATGGCGCCGTGGCAAGAGCTCTGGTGTGTGTCGTCCTGGTGCACATCGGGGTAGTCTTGCACAGTTTTTCCAATGTGGTTTTACTGCAAATGGCAAATAAATGAATCTGAATCTGATTTTTTTAAAACATTTTTTCAACATTATTTTTTTAGTAGTGTAAATGCATATAAAATATGCGCAGCTGCGAAACAGGAGTTAACAGGAGTTCATTAATGTCCCGCCCATCATTAGAAAGCTTTTTTTATTGGCTACACCGACATGTCAATCATTCAGCGAGAAGACACTTCCTGTGCTCTCTGGGTAACGACAAACACAAACGGCAAATGCACGCTGCTAGTCTTCTTCACAAGGGTCCTGCTCCTGTCTCTTCATGGATGGTCTCATGTTGAAGCTAACGAGACGGGGAACACGGGAACTCCGTGTTTGTGGGTGAGGAACAAGGCTTCATGTCCGCTAACAACGGAAGAGCAGCGCATGTGTTTTTTCAGAACTTTTTTTTGCTAAACATAAATGCACATTTTTGGATTATTTCTCCAGAATGGATTATACTTTGGAAAATACAAGTGGATATTTTTATTCCAAGGACATATCCGGTGTGAATGAGCATAAGCTCATGGGGAAAGTCTAATTTGTTCAAGAAGCAGAAGACGAAAGGTAAACGTTTATTTTGTTCCCATATTATGTGTTATATATTTTTAATGCCAAGTCTGATATTGTTTATTGTTTTGTTTACTTATATATAAATGTAGATGAGAAAACAAGCTTTTAAATGATATATAACTTGTGGGTTATGAAGTTCAAAACACATCAGCAGATGACCGCGGTGAAGTTAGTTTGAAGTTGGATATCCGACAGACATTCAACGGTCATTCCCTCTCGGTACAGCTCTCCTTCTCTCTGGGTTCAGAGCGACTCGAAAGCCGCTCCAACATTTTAGTGCACCCCTACTACACACAGTACGGTAAACACGGGGAGACATGTACGCTGGTCTAATATTTACATATAAAAAAATCATTAAAAATACTTACAACATTTTAATGATAAAAGAAGACCTGATTTGGAGTCAATAAGTCACATGACCTGGAAGCTATTGATCTAAAATGCTAATATTTGCCTTTAAAAATTCATTAAAAATTCTTTAAAAAACTTAAATGACAAAAAAGAGATGTACCCCCTGCAGCTAGTGGAGGACTATGATCCTGACCTGATTTGGAGTCAATAGGTCACATGACCTGGAAGCTATTGAGCTAAAATGCTAATATTTGCCTTTAAAAATTCATTAAAAATTCTTTAAAAAGACTTAAATGACAAAAGAAGAGGTGTACCCCCTGCAGCTAGTGGAGGACTATGATCCTGACCTGATTTGGAGTCAATAGGTCACATGACCTGGAAGCTATTGAGCTAAAATGCTAATATTTGTCTTTAAAAATGTATTAAAAATACTTAAAACATTTTAATGATAAAAGAAGAGGTGTACCTCCTGCAGCTAGTGGAGGACTATGATCCTGACCTGATTTGGAGTCAATAGGTCACATGACCTACAAGCTATTGAGCTAAAATGCTAATATTTACATGTAAAAATTCATTAAAAATACTTAAAACATTTTAATGATAAAAGAAGAGGTGTACCCCCTGCAGCTAGTGGAGGACTATGATCCTGACCTGATTTCATTTCATTTTCATTTTAAGTTTATTTGAATAGGGACAAGTATGTCACATAAGCTCATGTTACATACTACAACATTTTAGCCAAAGCTAATTCTCAATGTCCGTCCCTAGTTGGGCCTTTACATAAAAATTAAACAATACATGGTTAAAACATAATTAAAACACATATCATAATACAGTACAACACAAACACAACAGAGCAGACGGTCAGTGGTCACATTTCTGACCTCTGATTAAAGAGTCTTTAAGTTCGTGTTTGAAAGGGACCCAGTTTGACTCTCCCTTCAGGTCAGTGGGTAAACAGTTCTAGGCTTTAGTGCCTTGTACGGAAAAAGCTGATTGTCCAAATGAAGTATTTCGTTTCGGGATCTGACAGTTCCCGTTCTGAGCTCCTCTAGTCCTTGAGCCCACAGCCCTGAGAGGAACTATACACTCACTCAAGACCTGTGGGGCTTGCTGGTTCAAACATTTGTGCATCAGCTTCAGCTGGGAAAATTTAATAAAGTTTTCAAAAGATAAAATGTTTAAATTCCTCAGACTGATACAATGATGTGACCTAATGGGCTTCCTATCTAGGATTTTAACCGCTCTGTTATAAATCATTTGTAGTGGCATGACTGTAGTGGCAGTGGCCTGTGACCATGAGCAGATGCAGTAACTTAGATGCGAGAAGATCATGGCGTGCATGAAAGTGTGAGCAGCATGAAACGGTAGGTAGTCCCTGATCAGTCTGAATGTGTAAAGATTTGCTTTGGTCACTCGACAGATTTTTTTGATATGACTGTCAAATTTAAGTTGTGAGTCAAGTACAAGGCCCAGGTATTTGACCTCTGAAACCTGCTTGATCTTGAAACCATTTATCTGTAAATTTAGTTCTTCGGATATGGACTTTAATCTTGAGGCAAAGCAAACAGACATGGTTTTTTTAAGATTCAATGACAAACCTGCGTTTTGAAACCACACCGCCACAGTTTGCAGATGTTTTGCCAGTTCCTCAGAAACTGCATGCACACTTTTCCCTGGCACATAAACCACTGCATCGTCAGCGTACATCTGGAATCCTGCTGTAGGACAAGAGTCTGGCAAATCGTTAATGTACAATGTGAAAAGCAAGGGCCCAAGAATGGACCCCTGCGGTACACCTGTGTTCATTTTTAAAAATGTAGACATTTGATTATTGACCACCACACACTGATCTCTCTGTTCAAGATATGATTTGAACCACTGAAAAGTTAATGTTGTAAAGTTGAAATTGGACAGTTTATGGATGAGGATGTCATGATTTAGCGTATCAAATGCCTTTTTGAGGTCCAAAAAGACAGCGCCAATGATTTCTCCCCTATCTATTGCAAGTTTGAGTTGCTCCACAAAGAAGCAGTTTGCCGTTTCAGTTGAGTATTGGGGACGGAAGCCAAATTGTAATGGGTGTAAAATATTCTTTGATTGTATAAAAGCCATTAGCTGACTGTACACAATTTTTTCTAACACCTTTGAGAATACAGGCAAGATACTTACAGGTCGATAATTGCATGCCTGGTCTGGTGCTCCTGACTTAAGTATTGGCATAACTCTTGCCTGTTTCCAAGGTGTGGGGAATTGTCCGCTCTGAATAGACAAATTGATCAGGTGCGTCAGAGGCTTTACAAAAGCGTTTTTATTTCGTTTCAAAAAGGCTGCGTTTATGTGAAAGAGATCCTTACTATGGCTTTGGTTAACTGAATTTATTGCTTCAAGCACTTTTGCTTCATTGGTCTGCTGTAGTGAGAATGAAGAGTGTTGATTTATTAGTTGATGTTTAGTGAATTGTAGTTTTTCTGAGTTAAATTGTTGCACCAGTTCTTCCACTGACGCAACAAAAAAATTATTAAGTTCCAGCGCTATTTGTTTACTATCCCTAATCTGCCTGCCTCCATTTCTAAGCTCATGGATGGTCATTGTTTTGCCTGACGGATTCACAATACCATTTATTTGCTTCCACATTATGAGAGGGCTTCCCTTGGCTTCTGTTATTGTCGTAATGTAATAGTCTGCTTTTGCTTTTCTTAGATTTTTAGTGACTCGATTTCTTAGACTTTTAAAGATATTTATATCGCTACTTAGTTTGCTCTTAACAGATTTTTTCAGAGCCAGATCTCTTTCTTTCATTAGTTTTTTTAACTCCTCATTAATCCAGGGTAGTGTTCTCTTTCTCAAATGCTTTTGCTTTTTCAGAAATTTAGAAATGATCTCTTCAACCTTTTTCATTACATCTTTACAGCAACTATGCACATTGTCATTGTCCATAATTGAGTTCCAATCAAGAGCGATTAATTCATTGTCGACAGCAGGAAAATCCCGCTTTAGAATGGTCAATATATTTAACTTTGTTCTGTTCATATTTAACAGACGTTTTTTTGATAATTTTCGGGCAACGAGAATCATGTTGTGATCAGACAAACCAGTTAGAAAGTTGTATGATTTCAAGATCCGATTGTCCTTGTTCGAAAAAATTAGGTCTATCTGTGTCCTAGAAGATTTTGAGATCCTTGTGGCACCCTTAATTATTTGGGTGAAATCAAACTTAGTCATTAAGGCTTTAAGTTTTTTCCTTTTGCCCAAATTAGACCAATCTATGTTAAAATCACCGAGTAAAATAACTTCGGACTTATGGGCCACCAATTTCAACAATTTACTCAACTCATCATAAAATACATCTTTGAAAGAAGGAGGATTATATAAAACAACAATTTTAAAATGCATACTTGATGACAGTGAGATTTCAACACAAATATATTCAATATTTAATTCATGATCAAAAGTGACTTCTGTACACGTCATGTAATCTCTTAAATAAAGTGCCACTCCTCCTCCTCTCCCAGTTTTCCTGTCGTTTCTATAACATTTATAACCTGGGATATCGATTAGACTAGTTTGAATCTTACTATGAAGCCACGTTTCACTCAGGCCTAAAAAGTGTAAGTTTGAGTCCATTAACAGCGTTTTAACCTCATCATGCTTTGGCAACAGGCTCCTAATGTTCAGATGCGCTCCAAAAATACCCTTAGGTTTACTTTTGCTGTCCCACAAAATGTTTGCATGGTTCACTGTGGGGAAAAACTGGTGAAATTCATGTTTACTCACTGTTTTTGAAGATGTATTAGGCATCTGTCCTTTATTCCGATATGGATGACAATGATTTCCCAAATCCTTTTGCACTTGCATCTCCGTGACGCTGGCAAGGCTCGACAACCTTGCCACTGGAACAGTCAATAGATTGTTTGACTGTTGGAGTCAATAGATCACATGACCTGGAAGCTATTGAGCTAAAATGCTAATATTTGCCTTTAAAAATTCATTAAAAATACTTAAAACATTTTAATGATAAAAGAAGAGGTGTACCTCCTGCAGCTAGTGGAGGACTATGATCCTGACCTGATTTGGAGTCAATAGGTCACACGACCTACAAGCTATTGAGCTAAAATGCTAATATTTACATGTAAAAATTCATTAAAAATACTTAAAACATTTTAATGATAAAAGAAGAGGTGTACCCCCTGCAGCTAGTGGAGGACTATGATCCTGACCTGATTTGGAGTCAATAGATCACATGACCTGGAAGCTATTAAGCTAAAATGCTAATATTTGCCTTTAAAAATTCATTAAAAATTCTTTAAAACATTTTAATGATAAAAGAAGAGGTGTACCTCCTGCAGCTAGTGGAGGACTATGATCCTGACCTGATTTGGAGTCAATAGGTCACATGACCTACAAGCTATTGAGCTAAAATGCTAATATTTACATGTAAAAATTCATTAAAAATACTTAAAACATTTTAATGATAAAAGAAGAGGTGTACCCCCTGCAGCTAGTGGAGGACTATGATCCTGACCTGATTTGGAGTCAATAGATCACATGACCTGGAAGCTATTAAGCTAAAATGCTAATATTTGCCTTTAAAAATTCATTAAAAATTCTTTAAAAAGACTTAAATGACAAAAAAAGAGGTGTACCCCCTACAGCTAGGGGAGGACTATGATCCTGACCTGATTTGGAGTCAATAGATCACATGACCTGGAAGCTATTGAGCTAAAATGCTAATATTTGCTTTTAAAAATTCATAAAAAATACTTAAAACATTTTAATGATAAAAGAAGAGGTGTACCTCCTGCAGCTAGTGGAGGACTATGATCCTGACCTGATTTGGAGTCAATAGGTCTCATGACCTGCAAGCTATTGAGCTAAAATGCTAATATTTACATGTAAAAATTCATTAAAAATACTTAAAACATTTTAATGATAAAAGAAGAGGTGTACCCCCTGCAGCTAGTGGAGGACCATGATCCTGACCTGATTTGGAGTCAATAGATCACATTACCTGGAAGCTATTGAGCTAAAATGCTAATATTTGCCTTTAAAAATTCATTAAAATACTTAAATGACTCAAAAAGAGGTGTACCCCCTACAGCTAGGGGAGGACTATGATCCTGTCCTGATTTCGAGTCAATTGATCACATGACCTGGAAGCTATTGAGCTAAAATGCTAATATTTACATATAAAAATTCCTTAAAAATACTTTAAAAAAACTTAAATGACAAAAGAAGAGGTGTACCCCCTACAGCTAGGGGAGGAATATGATCCTGACTTTTCATACAGTACAGTTTTATTACATCGGTTTTAAATTTGTTGCATTGGCTTCCCGTGTGTTTCAGGATCAATTTTTAGGTTCTTTCACTGGTTTTTTTCATGTCTTCATGGTCTTGGGCCTTCTTATTACTCATAACTGCTTTTATCCAAAGAACCATCCCGGTTCTTGCAGCAGACTCCTCCATTACCAAAGCCAGGACACAAACTCAAGCTGAGGCATATGTAAGTGAGTAAGTAATGTTTATTTATATAGTGCATTTTACAGACCAAGGTCACCCAAAGCGCTTTACGTCCATCACTACGGCCCCGTCTCTGGAACAGTCTGCTGGAGGAGCTTGACTAGCACCCTCCTGTCCCTCACCTCCTCCACAGAGTCCAGGGGGCTGTCCCGTTCTGTGCTGCCCGGGGCCCAGCACACGGCAGCGTAGTGTATGGCAGAGCCTACCACAGAGTCATAAAAGGTCCTGAGCAGAGGCCTGCTCACTCCGAAGGACCTCAGCCTCCTCAGAAGGACCTCAGCCTCCTCAGAAGGACCTCAGCCTCCTCAGAAGGACCTCAGCCTCCTCAGAAGGACCGCAGCCTCCTCAGAAGGAAGAGGCGACTTTGGCCCTTCTTGTGCAGAGCGTTGGTGGTATGGGACCAGTCCAGTTTATTGTTAATGTGAACACCCAGGTACTTGAAGCTGTCCACCAGCTCAATGTCCTCCCCCTGCATGTTCAGCAGCGTGTGGGAAAGTGGTTTTATCCTGAAGTCGATTACCATCTCCTTGGTCTTACTGGTGTTAGCACAGGTACCATCTCCTTGGTCTTACTGGTGTTCAAGCACAAGTGTTTGCACTCACACCAGTCGACAAAGTCCTTGATAACCGACCGATATTCCAGTTGGTTCCCCTCAGACACACAGCCCACGATGGCGGAGTCGTCGGAGAACTTCTGCAGGTGACAGCTGTGTGTGTCGTGTGTGAAGTCTGAGGTGTAGATGGTGAAGAGAAACGGTGAGAGGACAGTGCCCTGAGGGGCCCCAGTGCTGCAGACGACCACCTCAGACTCACAGCTGCGCAGCCGCACGTACTGTGGTCGCTCTGAGAGGTAGTTGATGGTCCATGCAGCGAGGTAGTCGATGGTCCATGCGGTGAGGTAGTTGATGGTCCATGCAGTGAGGCTACTGTCCACTCTTGCGTCCTCCAACTTCCCCCGCAGCAGCGCCGGTCTGATGGTGTTGAAAGCACTGGAAAAGTCGAAGAACATGACCCTCACAGCGCTCCCTGCAAGCTCCAGGTGGGAGAGCGTCCGCTGCAGTAAGTAAATGACGGCGTCCTCTACTCCGATGTTGGGCCTGTAGGCGAACTGCAGCGGGTCCAGGGTGGGCCGGACCACAGAGCGGAGGTGGGTGAGGATGAGCCGCTCCATGGTCTTCATCAGGTGGGAGGTCAGTGGGAGGTGAGTGCAACTGGTCTGTAGTGAGCCGGTTCCTTGGCGTGCGCTGTTTTAGGAACCTGGATCACACAGGAGGTCTCCCACAGGACAGGGACCTTCTCCAGGCTGAGGCTCAGGTTGTACATGTAGCTGAGGACCTCAGAGAGGACCTCAGAGAGCTGGTCTGCACAGGTCCTCAGCAGCCTGGGACTGATCCCTTCCGGTCCTGTGGATTTCCTCTGAGTCAGTCTCTGGAGCTGACTCCTCACCTGGTCCGGTGTGATGGAGAGGGCGGGGGGGGGGCTGTACTGTCAGAGGTGGGGGCTGGGGGTGTGGGGGCAGGACGGCCCGGGGCAGCCGAAGGCAGTGTCCACTGGGCTGGGCACGTGTGAAGAGGTGGGGGAGGGAGGGGGGGAGATGGGGAGGGGGGAAGAATCAAACTGGTTGAAATATTGGTTAAATTCATCCGCCCAGTGCTGGTCTCCATCCGCTGTCCCACTGGCACTCTGCCCAAAGCCGGAGATGTTCTTTAGTCCTCTCCACATGTCGCAGGCGTTTCCCTGAGCCAGCTTCTGCTCCAGCTTTTTCCCAAAGTCCTTCTTGGCCCTCCTGATACTCCACTGGACCTTGTGCTGGATCCTCTTCTGCTCCTCAATAAACAGGTAAATGTAGAATAATATATGTTTTTTTTTAATAAAAACATACTGAAGCAATTGGCTAAAAACATTACGAGTACCAAGGTGCTCAGAGGCTGGACCTGCTCTGTCTGCAGTTCTCTCCTGCGCTCCGCAAGTCTCTCCCCAGGGTCGCAAGCAGGTCTCTTATGGGGCCCAGGCACTCATAATATTTCGAAATGGATCTCATAATAATTTGACATTATCCATCCATCAATTTTCTTCCCCTTCATCAGACATTCCAACGAGGGAGCTGTTTTGACGTGGGGGGGCAGGGCGTTCCACAGCTTTGGTCCGGCCACAGAGAAGGCCCTGTCCCCCGGGGTTTTAAGTCTGGTCTTAGGTACCACGAGCTGGAGCCGGCCCTCGGACCTCAGCGCGCGGGGCGGGTGGTGAATTTGGATGAGGTCCGAGATGTTTTTATTGACTTTAAGCGTGCGTTTGATACTGTGAATCACCTTAAGCTCTTGTCCAGACTGTCAACATTTAACCTTAGTAATCAAACCGTTGAATGGATACAGTCTTACCTATCAGATAGAAAACAATGTGTGCAAATAAAGAATAGTAAGTCACCCTATCTTTACTATACACAGGGTGTCCCTCAGGGATCAATTTTAGGTCCCCTGCTATTTTCACTTTATGTAAATAACTTGCCTAACGTATGCAAAAATGTGGACATGATTATGTATGCCGACGATACGGTAATTTTTACACAAGCCAAAAGTGCTGATGATGCAGCCCATCAGCTCTACAATGATCTACAAAAATGGCTGAATGATTCATGCCTGTGCCTTAATGTTAAAAAGACTGTATCAATGTTTTTTAGTAAACCTAAAACAACAGTGGCCGCAGTAAAAGTTTTCTTGGGTGGACAAGAATTAACTAATGTTGAGGAATTTAGGTATCTAGGAGTGCTAATAGACTCAAAATTATCCTTCAAAAAACACATTAAAAAAGTAGTGAAAACTGTAAATGTTAATATACGGAACTTCAGACATATTCGAACATCATTAACGGATACAGCAGCGATTACATTCCTGCACTCTATGATACTGGCTCATATTGAGTATTGTATCACAAGTTGGTCCTATACGAGTCATGCTGCTATTGGGCCAATCGAAGTATGCTACAAAAGAGCATTGAAAATATTAGACAAGAAACCTTCATCATACCACCATTGTCAAATTTTAGATAAATATAAGTTTTTAAACTTTGCTAATTTTAAATTATTTAAATCAGCCTGTCTAATCTACAAGGTCATACATGGTCTGGCGCCTCCACCATTGAGTGATTTTATTAAACAAAAGTCTATCAGTGCCGGGTCTCGAGTGACTCGAGCCACTGTGAGAAGTGATTGTGAATTGTCATTTAGGCGGACCAGCTTTTCACAGAATGTCCTGTCATATCAGGGAGTGAGCTTCTGGAATAGTATTCCACTGTCTGTGAGGGAAAGCACAAGTCTCCCTACCTTTAGGAGTCATTTAAAAGTGTGGCTGAGGGACACACAAACATGTGATCATGTTTAGTTAATGATGATGGTTACAAAAGGGGATGCAATTATCAGTGTCATACGGGCTGTGCAATGGGAGTCTGTTGGGCATGGGTTATACAATGGGGGTTAGTGTAATGCGGGTCAGTGCAATATGGGTCAGTGCAATATTGGGTCTGTCAGGTTATGTGCAATATTGGGGTTTGTGCAATACAGTCGATGCTTTCCCGTTACTGTTTTTCTATATTGTCCTTTGTTGTCCACTCTTTTTATTGTTTGTTCTAACAAGTGATCACTGTACTCGTCCTTGTCTCTCTGTACATAGTCTGTATATAGTGTCTCTGTATGTTTTTACTAACCTATGCTTAACACCAACCTGCCAGGGGGTCTGCAGATGGATATTAGCCTAAGGCTATAATCTGGCATATTTACATTTGTGAAAATGTTCATTAATATGTATTGTCCCTCCTTTTCAAATAAATAAATAAATAAATAAAAAAAAAAAATGTAAGGAGGGGCCAGTCCATTCAAAGCTTTAAAAACAAACAAAATGAAGGACCTCCCCACCCACCTGAAGAGGGCAATGCACCTTTTTCCGGTCGAGCACCATGGCCTCAGATTTTGAGGTGCTGATTCTCATCCCAGCCGCTTCACACTTGGTTGCAAACCGTCCCTGTGCATGTTGCACGTCCTGGTTTGTTGAAGCCAACAGGACAACATGTTTGTAAACCGCTTTTTTACTCTGGTCTGTGAAAGGCGGTATATAAATAAAGATTACTTACTTATTTTACTTACTTAACATTGTCCGCAAACAGCAGATGAAATCCTGTGGTCCCCGAACCAGACCCCTTCCGGTCCCTGGCTGTGGCCTCCTAACCAGAACCCATGGCTGTGGTCTCCGAACCGGACCACATAATATTTTGAGATTAATCTCATAATATTTCGATTTTGATTAATCTTGTAATATTGTAATATTCTGACTTTACTCTCATAGCCTCTGAAAATAAAAGAGAAAATTAGATGACCCTTCAGCTCCATTGTACAAATAAGATTTATTTTATGACAACTGAAAAAAACTACTACTTATTTTTGTTTTCAATTGAACAGATACAGTGTGATGACTGTGACAGGTGGTTCCATGATTCTTGTGTATCGTTGGAAAGCAAGGACTTGGAGGATGCAATGGAAAAGAGCTGGGCATGTGTGTTATGCCAGTGAAGAAGAGAATCAAGGGACAGGGCTATGTTCAATATATTTTCATGATGAAAAAATAAAGTCATCTCATGGTAGCCCTACTAGTGTTGCATCATGTTACTCCACTAGCTGCATAGTACAAGTACTTTTTTTCATTTTCAATCTCTAAATATTTATTTAACATGTAAATATTTCCAAGTCTAGTGATCTATTGACTCCAAAGCTGTAGGGGGTATACCTCTTCTTTTATCATTAAAATGTTTTAAGTATTTTTAATGAATTTTTAAAGGCAAATATTAGCATTTTAGCTTAATAGCTTCCAGGTCATGTGATCTATTGACTCCAAATCAGGTCAGGATCATAGTTCTCCACTAGCTGCAGGGGGTACACCTCTTCTTTTATCATTAAAATGTTTTAAGTATTTTTAATGAATTTTTACATGTAAATATTAGTATTTTAGCTCAATAGCTTGTAGGTCATGTGACCTATTGACTCCAAATCAGGTCAGGATCATAGTCCTCCACTAGCTGCAGGAGGTACACCTCTTCTTTTATCATTAAAATGTTTTAAGTATTTTTAATGAATTTTTAAAGGCAAATATTAGCATTTTAGCTCAATAGCTTCCAGGTCATGTGACCTATTGACTCCAAATCAGTTTAGGATCATAGCCCTCCACTAGCTGCAGGGGGTACACCTCTTCTTTTCTCATTTAAGTTTTTGTAAGTATTTTTATTGATTTTATAAAGGCAAATATTAGCATTTTAGCTCAATAGCTTCCAGGTCATGTGACCTATTGACTCCAAATCAGGTCAGGATCATAGTCCTCTCCTAGCTGTAGGGGGTACACCTCTTTTTTTGTCATTTAAGTCTTTTTTAAGAATTTTTAATGAATTTTTACATGTAAATATTAGCATTTTAGCTCAATAGTTTGTAGGTCATGTGACCTATTGACTCCAAATCAGGTCAGGATCATAGTCCTCCACTAGCTGCAGGGGGTACACCTCTTCTTTTATCATTAAAATGTTTTAAGTATTTTTAATGAATTTTTAAAGGCAAATATTAGCATTTTAGCTCAATAGCTTCCAGGTCATGTGACCTATTGACTCCAAATCAGGTCAGGATCATAGTCCTGCCCTAGCTGCAAAGGGTATACCTCTTATTTTGTCATTTACATTTTTTTAAGTATTTTTAATGATTTTTTATATGTAAATATTAGCATTTTAGCTCTATAGCTTCCAGGTCATGTGACCTATTGACTCCAAATCAGGTCAGGATCATAGTCATCCACTAGATACAGGGGGTACACCTCTTATTTTATCATTAAAATGTTGTAAGTATTTTTAATGATTTTTTATATGTAAATATTAGACCAGCGTACATGTCTCCGCGTGTTTACCGTATTGTGTGTAGTACAGGTGCACTTAAATGTTGCGGCGAATGTCTGTCGGATATCCAACTTCAAACTAACTTCACCGCGGTCAGCAGATGTGTGTAAGGTCCTGGCTCTGGATATTTGTGTGTGTGCGTTCAGGAATGTGTGTGTGAACATGTAGACAACCAAGTCCCCATTATTATTTGATTGACTGCGGAACTTTCCGCAGTCAACCATTGGTTTTGTATTTCTTTATTCCGTCATTTTTTTTGACACGTTTCACAGCTTTCACATTTTCAACAATTTCCACAAGTTATACATCAAAACGTTCCACATGTTTGGGAGATTATTGCTATTACTTTTGGGACTTCAGCGATTTCCGGTTTTTCCGCAATCGGACAAAAATCTGCATTGAGAATTCTGCAATGCATTTTAATAGGCCCATGCATTTTAATAGGACTTCAGCTCTTTCAGACATTTCTACAGTTTCAATGATTCAACAGTTTCAAGGATTCAACAGTTTCAAGGATTTCAGCAGTTTCAAGATTTCAAGAGTTTCAAGGACTTCAACAGTTTCAAGGACTTCAGCAGTTTCAAGGACTTCAGCAGTTTCAAGGACTTCAGCAGTTTCAAGGACTTCAGTGTAATCATGCAACCTAATAGGGATTTTTCCATGTAAACCAGTATAATGCAACTTAATAGGGATTTTTCCATGTAAACCAGTATAATGCAACTTAATAGGGTTTTTTCATGTAAACCAGTATAATGCAACTTAATAGGGTTTTTTTTCATGTAAACCAGTATAATGCAACTTAATGGGGATTTTTCCATGTAAACCAGTATAATGCAACTTAATAGGGGTTTTTACATGTAAACCAGTATAATGCAACTTAATAGGGTTTTTTCCATGTAAACCAGTATAATGCAACTTAATAGGGTTTTTTCCATGTAAACCAGTACAATGCAACTTAATAGGGATTTTTCCATGTAAACCAGTATAATGCAACTTAATGGGGATTTTTCCATGTAAACCAGTATAATGCAACTTAATGGGGATTTTTCCATGTAAACCAGTATTATGCAACTTAATAGGGATTTTTCCATGTAAACCAGTATAATGCAACTTAATAGGGATTTTTCCATGTAAACCAGTATAATGCAACTTAATGGGGATTTTTCCATGTAAACCAGTATTATGCAACTTAATAGGGATTTTTCCATGTAAACCAGTATAATGCAACTTAATAGGGTTTTTTTTCATGTAAACCAGTATAATGCAACTTAATAGGGTTTTTACATGTAAACCAGTATAATGGAACTTAATAGGGGTTTTTACATGTAAACCAGTATAATGGAACTTAATAGGGGTTTTTACATGTAAACCAGTATAATGCAACTTAATAAGGATTTTTACATGTAAACCACTATAATGTAACCTAATAGGGGTTTTTACATGTAAACCAGTATAAAGCAACTTAATAGGGATTTGTACATGTAAACCAGTATAATGCAACCTAATAGGGATTTTTCCATGTAAACCAGTATAATGCGTCTTAATAGGGATTTTTCCATGTAAACCAGTATAATGCAACTTAATAGGGATTTTTCCATGTAAACCAGTATAATGCAACTTAATAGGGATTTTTCCATGTAAACCAGTATAATGCAACTTAATAGGGATTTTTCCATGTAAACCAGTATAATGCAACTTAATAGGGATTTTTCCATGTAAACCAGTATAATGCAACTTAATGGGGGTTTTTACATGTAAACCAGTATAATGCAACTTAATAGGGTTTTTTTCATGTAAACCAGTATAATGCAACTTAATAGGGATTTTTCCATGTAAACCAGTACAATGCAACTTAATAGGGATTTTTCCATGTAAACCAGTATAATGCAACTTAATAGGGTTTTTTTCATGTAAACCAGTATAATGCAACTTAATAGGGATTTTTCCATGTAAACCAGTATAATGCAACTTAATAGGGTTTTTTACATGTAAACCAGTATAATGCAACTTAATGGGGATTTTTCCATGTAAACCAGTATTATGCAACTTAATAGGGATTTTTCCATGTAAACCAGTATAATGCAACTTAATAGGGATTTTTCCATGTAAACCAGTATAATGCAACTTAATGGGGTTTTTTTCATGTAAACCAGTATAATGCAACTTAATGGGGATTTTTCCATGTAAACCAGTATTATGCAACTTAATAGGGATTTTTCCATGTAAACCAGTATAATGCAACTTAATAGGGTTTTTACATGTAAACCAGTATAATGCAACTTAATAGGGTTTTTACATGTAAACCAGTATAATGGAACTTAATAGGGGTTTTTACATGTAAACCAGTATAATGGAACTTAATAAGGATTTTTACATGTAAACCACTATAATGTAACCTAATAGGGGTTTTTACATGTAAACCAGTATAAAGCAACTTAATAGGGATTTGTACATGTAAACCAGTATAATGCAACCTAATAGGGATTTTTCCATGTAAACCAGTATAATGCAACTTAATAGAGATTTTTCCATGTAAACCAGTATAATGCAACTTAATAGGGATTTTTCCATGTAAACCAGTATAATGCAACCTAATAGGGATTTTTCCATGTAAACCAGTATAATGCAACCTAATAGGGATTTTTCCATGTAAACCAGTATAATGCAACCTAATAGGTTGCATTATACCACCAGACCAAGACCCAAACGAAGACTCAGACCACCACCAGATAATGACCACAGACCAGGTTTCCTTAGTTACAGGAACCAAATTGTTTCAGCGGTGAGGGGATTTTTCAGTTTCAAGGACACTTTCAATACATTCAGTAGTTTCAAGGATTTCAACTGTTTAAGAATTTAACCAGTTTCAAGGATATCAGGAGGTTCAAGGATTTCAGGAGTTTCCACACTTTCAACAGTTTCCAGGTTTAAAAAAGTTTCAAGGATTTCAGGAGTTTCAATGTTTCAACAGTTTCAAGGATTTCAGGAGTTTAAAGGTTTCAACAATTTCAAGGACTTCAGGAGTTTCAAATATCTATCAAGTATTTTAACAGTTTCAAGGCCTTTTAAAGGATTTCAAGGATTTTTTTTAGCAGATTTCCACATTAGATCTGTTCCGCAGTCAATCGCAATGGCTTCAGCCATTGCAAGTTTCTAGTTATCATTAGTATCAATATTTGTTTTGTTTTGTTTTGTAACTTCTGACATTCTCCTTTTTTGCAACATTTTCGTGTTTTTTTTGTCCTTTTTTTTCTTCCCTTTAAATGAAAAATCAAACGTTAAAAAAATATAATAGATACAGATGCAGCTCATAGGAAATACTTTAAAACATGCCCTTTAATGAAAAACCGACGTGCGAGTGTCGCACGTATGGTGTTCTGCCTCCACCTGTCTCAGTCTGATGGTGTTCTGCCTCCACCTGTCTCAGTCTGATGGTGTTCTGCCTCAACCTGTCTCAGTCTGATGGTGTTCTGCCTCCACCTGTCTCAGCCTGATGGTGTTCTGCCTCCGCCTGTTTCAGTCTGATGGTGTTCTGCCTCCGCCTGTTTCAGTCTGATGGTGTTCTGCCTCCACCTGTCTCAGCCTGATGGTGTTCTGCCTCCACCTGTCTCAGCCTGATGGTGTTCTGCCTCCACCTTTCTCAGCCTGATGGTGTTCTGCCTCCACCTGTCTCAGCCGGATGATGTTCTGCCTCCGCCTGTCTCAGTCTGATGGTGTTCTGCCTCCACCTGTCTCAGCCTGATGGTGTTCTGCCTCAACCTATCTCAGTCTGATGGTGTTCTGCCTCCACCTGTCTCAGCCTGATGGTGTTCTGCCTCCGCCTGTTTCAGTCTGATGGTGTTCTGCCTCCGCCTGTTTCAGTCTGATGGTGTTCTGCCTCCACCTGTCTCAGTCTGATGGTGTTCTGCCTCAACCTGTCTCAGTCTGATGGTGTTCTGCCTCCACCTGTCTCAGCCTGATGGTGTTCTGCCTCCGCCTGTTTCAGTCTGATGGTGTTCTGCCTCCGCCTGTTTCAGTCTGATGGTGTTCTGCCTCCACCTGTCTCAGCCTGATGGTGTTCTGCCTCCACCTGTCTCAGCCTGATGGTGTTCTGCCTCCGCCTGTTTCAGTCTGATGGTGTTCTGCCTCCGCCTGTTTCAGTCTGATGGTGTTCTGCCTCCACCTGTCTCAGCCTGATGGTGTTCTGCCTCCACCTGTCTCAGCCTGATGGTGTTCTGCCTCCACCTGTCTCAGCCTGATGGTGTTCTGCCTCCACCTGTCTCAGCCGGATGATGTTCTGCCTCCGCCTGTCTCAGTCTGATGGTGTTCTGCCTCCACCTGTCTCAGCCTGATGGTGTTCTGCCTCAACCTGTCTCAGTCTGATGGTGTTCTGCCTCCACCTGTCTCAGCCTGATGGTGTTCTGCCTCCGCCTGTTTCAGTCTGATGGTGTTCTGCCTCCGCCTGTTTCAGTCTGATGGTGTTCTGCCTCCACCTGTCTCAGTCTGATGGTGTTCTGCCTCAACCTGTCTCAGTCTGATGGTGTTCTGCCTCCACCTGTCTCAGCCTGATGGTGTTCTGCCTCCGCCTGTTTCAGTCTGATGGTGTTCTGCCTCCGCCTGTTTCAGTCTGATGGTGTTCTGCCTCCACCTGTCTCAGCCTGATGGTGTTCTGCCTCCACCTGTCTCAGCCTGATGGTGTTCTGCCTCCACCTGTCTCAGCCTGATGGTGTTCTGCCTCCACCTGTCTCAGCCGGATGATGTTCTGCCTCCGCCTGTCTCAGTCTGATGGTGTTCTGCCTCCACCTGTCTCAGCCTGATGGTGTTCTGCCTCCACCTGTCTCAGCCTGATGGTGTTCTGCCTCCACCTGTCTCAGCCTGATGGTGTTCTGCCTCCACCTGTCTCAGCCTGATGATGTTCTGCCTCCACCTGTCTCAGCCTGATGGTGTTCTGCCTCCACCTGTCTCAGCCTGATGGTGTTCTGCCTCCACCTGTCTCAGCCTGATGGTGTTCTGCCTCCACCTGTCTCAGCCTGATGATGTTCTGCCTCCACCTGTCTCAGCCTGATGATGTTCTGCCTCCACCTGTCTCAGCCTGATGGTGTTCTGCCTCCACCTGTCTCAGCCTGATGATGTTCTGCCTCCACCTGTCTCAGCCTGATGGTGTTCTGCCTCCACCTGTCTCAGCCTGATGATGTTCTGCCTCCGCCTGTCTCAGTCTGATGGTGTTCTGCCTCCACCTGTCTCAGCCTGATGGTGTTCTGCCTCCGCCTGTCTCAGTCTGATGGTGTTCTGCCTCCACCTGTCTCAGCCTGATGGTGTTCTGCCTCCGCCTGTCTCAGTCTGATGGTGTTCTGCCTCCGCCTGTTTCAGTCTGATGGTGTTCTGCCTCCGCCTGTTTCAGTCTGATGGTGTTCTGCCTCCACCTGTCTCAGCCTGATGGTGTTCTGCCTCCACCTGTCTCAGTCTGATGGTGTTCTGCCTCCGCCTGTTTCAGTCTGATGGTGTTCTGCCTTTGCCTGTTTCAGTCTGATGGTGTTCTGCCTCCACCTGTCTCAGCCTGATGGTGTTCTGCCTCCACCTGTCTCAGCCTGATGGTGTTCTGCCTCCACCTGTCTCAGTCTGATGGTGTTCTGCCTCCACCTGTGACACACTTTGTTCCAATGTTTAGTGTTTATTTTTCTCTGTTGGCATTTTGCTGCTGATGTGAACGAGCAAAAGGTTTCAGGTGGATTTCTGCAAACTGAGGAAGCAGCATCAAGTTTAATTACACAAACTTTGTTGAGGCAAACATCTATAGAAGAAAAACTAATAACGTGGATTAATTAATGGATTTGTGATGGACAAGAACATAAAACTCATCAAAAGTCAAAGAATATGTTGCTAAATGTCAAACTCTGAACAAAGTGCCCAGCTCTGATCTTAGATGTGCCAACACTGCCCCCTGGTGGTGGCTGATAGAAGTGCCACAAACTTGTTATATTCCCATTTTAATTATCTGAAAATGACTAATTAACAATGGAACACAAAAGTATGCCTTGAATCTAAATTTATGCCTAAGATGGATTTAGTTTGGTTGGAAGTAAAAACAACAATAACATGCACGGATTACGAAAACCTGCAGTTCTATTTTTATTTTTGAATATGTTTTTATGTTTTAATTCTTCATTCTATCTTATTTTCTTTATTCTGCATTTCTATTTTTCCTAATCTCAAAATTATGGCCAAGTATAGAGCCTCAAAAGTAGTCGTGGCCAGTCCCTAACTGTCCAGAGGTTTATTGGAGTGGGTATAATATTCACAGTTTGCATGTTCTCCCTGTGGATTGAAGGCTGCTGTCGGAGCTGCAGGGCGGACACGCTCAATAACTCACACTTTCATGCTTCTAGGGCCTCAAACCTCCCGACTCCGGCCAAAACTCAGTCCAAGTCCAAACGGAAGCCAGAGTCCTCCGGGGCCTGCTCCAAACTTGTAGTCTCCATATTATTTGGAAGATGATGAAAGATGCAGAAGCTAGTCTTCATCTTGTTTTATTTTTTGGGTTTAAGACTTGGTCCTCGGTGTCAGAGAAACCCCCGGGTCTGAGGAGGTTTTCAAACACATACAAAGCCAAAGCAGCAGAGACCTCCTTTAAAAACTGAAACAGGACTCAGTCTTAAAGCTACTGACAGATTTATTAGTCTATGGGTCTGACACAGTCTATGGGTCTGACACGGTCTGTGGGTCTGACACGGTCTATGGGTCTGACACGGTCTATGGGTCTGACACGGTCTATGGTCTCACAGTCTATGGGTCTGACACGGTCTATGGGTCTGACACGGTCTATGGGTCTGACACGGTCTATGGTCTCACAGTCTATGGGTCTGACACAGTCTATGGGTCTGACACGGTCTATGGGTCTGACACGGTCTATGGTCTCACACAGTCTGTGGGTCTGACACAGTCTATGGGTCTGACACAGTCTATGGGTCTGACACGGTCTATGGGTCTGACACAGTCTATGGGTCTGACACGGTCTATGGGTCTGACACAGTCTATGGGTCTGACACAGTCTATGGGTCTGACACGGTCTATGGGTCTGACACAGTCTATGGGTCTGACACAGTCTATGGGTCTGACACAGTCTATGGGTCTGACACAGTCTATGGGTCTGACACGGTCTATGGGTCTGACACAGTCTATGGGTCTGACACAGTCTATGGGTCTGACACGGTCTATGGGTCTGACACAGTCTATGGGTCTGACACGGTCTATGGGTCTGACACGGTCTATGGGTCTGACACGGTCTATGGGTCTGACACAGTCTATGGGTCTGACACGGTCTATGGGTCTGACACAGTCTATGGGTCTGACACAGTCTATGGGTCTGACACGGTCTATGGGTCTGACACGGTCTATGGGTCTGACACAGTCTATGGGTCTGACACGGTCTATGGGTCTGACACAGTCTATGGGTCTGACACGGTCTATGGTCTGACACGGTCTATGGTCTGACACGGTCTATGGGTCTGACACAGTCTATGGGTCTGACACAGTCTATGGGTCTGACACAGTCTATGGGTCTGACACAGTCTATGGGTCTGACACAGTCTATGGGTCTGACACGGTCTATGGGTCTGACACAGTCTATGGGTCTGACACGGTCTATGGGTCTGACACAGTCTATGGGTCTGACACAGTCTATGGGTCTGACACGGTCTATGGGTCTGACACAGTCTATGGGTCTGACACAGTCTATGGGTCTGACACGGTCTATGGGTCTGACACAGTCTATGGGTCTGACACGGTCTATGGGTCTGACACGGTCTATGGGTCTGACACAGTCTATGGGTCTGACACGGTCTATGGGTCTGACACGGTCTATGGGTCTGACACAGTCTGTGGGTCTGACACGGTCTATGGGTCTGACACGGTCTATGGGTCTGACACAGTCTATGGGTCTGACACAGTCTATGGGTCTGACACAGTCTATGGTCTGACACAGTCTATGGGTCTGACACGGTCTATGGGTCTGACACAGTCTATGGGTCTGACACGGTCTATGGGTCTGACACGGTCTATGGGTCTGACACAGTCTATGGGTCTGACACGGTCTATGGGTCTGACACAGTCTGTGGGTCTGACACAGTCTATGGTCTGACACGGTCTATGGGTCTGACACAGTCTATGGGTCTGACACGGTCTATGGGTCTGACACGGTCTATGGTCTCACACAGTCTATGGGTCTGACACGGTCTATGGGTCTGACACAGTCTATGGGTCTGACACGGTCTATGGGTCTGACACGGTCTATGGGTCTGACACGGTCTATGGGTCTGACACGGTCTATGGGTCTGACACGGTCTATGGGTCTGACACAGTCTATGGGTCTGACACGGTCTATGGGTCTGACACGGTCTATGGGTCTGACACGGTCTATGGGTCTGACACAGTCTGTGGGTCTGACACAGTCTATGGTCTGACACAGTCTATGGGTCTGACACGGTCTATGGGTCTGACACGGTCTATGGGTCTGACACAGTCTATGGGTCTGACACAGTCTATGGTCTGACACGGTCTATGGGTCTGACACAGTCTATGGTCTGACACAGTCTATGGGTCTGACACGGTCTGTGGGTCTGACACAGTCTATGGGTCTGACACGGTCTATGGGTCTGACACGGTCTATGGGTCTGACACAGTCTATGGGTCTGACACGGTCTATGGGTCTGACACAGTCTATGGGTCTGACACGGTCTATGGGTCTGACACGTCTATGGTCTGACACAGTCTATGGGTCTGACACAGTCTATGGGTCTGACACGTCTATGGGTCTGACACAGTCTATGGGTCTGACACAGTCTATGGGTCTGACACAGTCTATGGGTCTGACACGGTCTATGGGTCTGACACGGTCTATGGGTCTGACACAGTCTATGGGTCTGACACGTCTATGGGTCTGACACAGTCTATGGGTCTGACACAGTCTATGGGTCTGACACAGTCTATGGGTCTGACACGGTCTATGGGTCTGACACAGTCTATGGGTCTGACACAGTCTATGGGTCTGACACAGTCTATGGGTCTGACACGGTCTATGGGTGTGACACAGTCTATGGTCTCACACAGTCTATGGGTCTGACACGGTCTATGGGTCTGACACGGTCTATGGGTCTGACACAGTCTATGGGTCTGACACAGTCTATGGGTCTGACACGGTCTATGGGTCTGACACAGTCTGTGGGTCTGACACGGTCTATGGGTCTGACACGGTCTATGGGTCTGACACAGTCTATGGTCTCACACAGTCTATGGGTCTGACACGGTCTATGGGTCTGACACAGTCTATGGGTCTGACACAGTCTATGGGTCTGACACGGTCTATGGGTCTGACACAGTCTATGGGTCTGACACAGTCTATGGGTCTGACACGGTCTATGGGTGTGACACAGTCTATGGTCTCACACAGTCTATGGGTCTGACACGGTCTATGGGTCTGACACAGTCTATGGTCTCACACAGTCTATGGGTCTGACACGGTCTATGGGTCTGACACAGTCTATGGGTCTGACACAGTCTATGGGTCTGACACGGTCTATGGGTCTGACACAGTCTATGGGTCTGACACAGTCTATGGGTCTGACACGGTCTATGGGTCTGACACGGTCTATGGGTCTGACACAGTCTATGGGTCTGACACGGTCTATGGGTCTGACACAGTCTATGGTCTGACACAGTCTATGGTCTGACACAGTCTATGGGTCTGACACGGTCTATGGGTCTGACACGGTCTATGGGTCTGACACAGTCTATGGGTCTGACACAGTCTATGGGTCTGACACGGTCTATGGGTCTGACACAGTCTATGGGTCTGACACAGTCTGTGGTCTCACACAGTCTATGGGTCTGACACAGTCTATGGGTCTGACACAGTCTATGGGTCTGACACGGTCTATGGGTCTGACACAGTCTATGGGTCTGACACGGTCTATGGGTCTGACACGGTCTATGGGTCTGACACAGTCTATGGGTCTGACACGGTCTATGGGTCTGACACAGTCTATGGGTCTGACACAGTCTATGGGTCTGACACGGTCTATGGGTCTGACACAGTCTATGGTCTCACACAGTCTATGGGTCTGACACGGTCTATGGGTCTGACACAGTCTATGGGTCTGACACAGTCTATGGGTCTGACACGGTCTATGGGTCTGACACAGTCTATGGGTCTGACACAGTCTATGGGTCTGACACAGTCTATGGGTCTGACACGGTCTATGGGTGTGACACAGTCTATGGGTCTGACACGGTCTATGGGTCTGACACAGTCTATGGGTCTGACACAGTCTATGGGTCTGACACGGTCTATGGGTGTGACACAGTCTATGGGTCTGACACGGTCTATGGGTCTGACACAGTCTATGGGTCTGACACAGTCTATGGGTCTGACACGGTCTATGGGTCTGACACAGTCTATGGGTCTGACACAGTCTATGGGTCTGACACAGTCTATGGGTCTGACACAGTCTATGGGTCTGACACGGTCTATGGGTCTGACACAGTCTATGGGTCTGACACGGTCTATGGGTCTGACACAGTCTATGGGTCTGACACAGTCTATGGGTCTGACACAGTCTATGGGTCTGACACGGTCTATGGGTGTGACACAGTCTATGGGTCTGACACAGTCTATGGGTCTGACACGGTCTATGGGTCTGACACGGTCTATGGGTCTGACACGGTCTATGGGTCTGACACGGTCTATGGGTCTGACACGGTCTATGGGTCTGACACGGTCTATGGGTCTGACACGGTCTATGGGTCTGACACGGTCTATGGGTCTGACACGGTCTATGGTCTGACACAGTCTATGGTCTGACACAGTCTATGGTCTGACACAGTCTATGGGTCTGACACGGTCTATGGGTCTGACACGGTCTATGGGTCTGACACAGTCTATGGGTCTGACACAGTCTATGGGTCTGACACGGTCTATGGGTCTGACACAGTCTATGGGTCTGACACGGTCTATGGGTCTGACACAGTCTATGGGTCTGACACGGTCTATGGGTCTGACACAGTCTATGGGTCTGACACAGTCTATGGGTCTGACACGGTCTATGGGTCTGACACAGTCTGTGGTCTCACACAGTCTATGGGTCTCACACAGTCTATGGGTCTGACACGGTCTATGGGTCTGACACAGTCTATGGGTCTGACACAGTCTATGGGTCTGACACAGTATGGGTCTGACACAGTCTATGGGTCTGACACGGTCTATGGGTCTGACACGGTCTATGGGTCTGACACAGTCTATGGGTCTGACACGGTCTATGGGTCTGACAGTCTGTGGTCTCACACAGTCTATGGGTCTCACACAGTCTATGGGTCTGACACAGTCTATGGTCTGACACAGTCTATGGGTCTGACACAGTCTATGGTCTGACACGGTCTATGGGTCTGACACAGTCTGTGGTCTCACACAGTCTATGGGTCTCACACAGTCTATGGGTCTGACACGGTCTATGGGTCTGACACGGTCTATGGGTCTGACACAGTCTATGGGTCTGACACAGTCTATGGGTCTGACACAGTCTGTGGGTCTGACACGGTCTATGGGTCTGACACAGTCTATGGGTCTGACACAGTCTGTGGGTCTGACACAGTCTATGGGTCTGACACGGTCTATGGGTCTGACACAGTCTATGGGTCTGACACGGTCTATGGGTCTCACACAGTCTATGGGTCTCACACAGTCTATGGGTCTGACACAGTCTATGGGTCTGACACAGTCTATGGTCTGACACAGTCTATGGGTCTGACACAGTCTATGGGTCTGACACAGTCTGTGGGTCTGACACGGTCTATGGGTCTGACACAGTCTATGGGTCTGACACAGTCTGTGGGTCTGACACGGTCTATGGGTCTGACACAGTCTATGGGTCTGACACAGTCTGTGGGTCTGACACGGTCTATGGGTCTGACACGGTCTATGGGTCTGACACAGTCTATGGGTCTGACACAGTCTATGGGTCTGACACAGTCTATGGTCTGACACGGTCTATGGGTCTGACACAGTTCTGCCTCCGGGGCAATAAAGTATCTATCTTAATAGTAATTGAGGAACAATAAAATGCCAAAACTCGATTCAAAACCTTATATTTTAATGTACAATTACAATATACAACTTATGACAGGTGGAGGATTTAAATATTGAGATCAATTTTTACTTGAACAGAACATTCTTGTCTCCTATGTCCACGTTATAACCAGGAGCGTACCTCTTTCCCGGGAGCTGGAGACAGAAGAAGATTTGGTTAAGGTCAAAGAACCAGACTCCTGAGTCAATACTTTATTCTCTCGTCACATTTAAATGATGATCGGTTTAAAACAATCACTGCCTTTGTGTGACTTTCTCTAAGGTCGAGTCCAGAACAAAATGTCAGGTCGAAGCCTAGAGCGCTACACTCTTGGTTTTCCTCCCACAGCGAAAAGTCTCCAGTCGGTTCTCAGAAAAGGTCAAACTCAAACTGTTTCTGTAAAAGCCTGATGAAGGCAGACACAGGAACAGCAGCATTTTGCATCAGAGGGAATTAAATCAATGAGACCGGCTTCGAAGTGTGAAGAGGAGCTTTGCCCTGCTCCAAACGTTTAGGGAGGCACCCATAACACTTTTTACAAACTGATACGAGTAAGAGTACTTAAATTAGAGTATTTGTCGATCCTGAAAACCAATAAGAGTACTGCAAATACACTGTAAATATTACTGCATTGTGTTATCCCCATGGTTCTATAATAATATCTGAGTATTACTAGATTACAGCTGTCCCACCCATGGGCACAGGGGGCGCTGTGGCACTGCAGACTAAACTCACCTTATCCAGAAAAAAATGTCCTTTAGAACTGAATGTAAACTAAACCAGACCCCAGCTGACAGAGAACCTGACGGAGAACCTGACAGAGAACCTACAGCTTTCATAAATATCAGATTTGGTGGGGATGTTAGTGTCCCTTATTGTCCTGAACTTTTTTTCTTCTTAAATCCTTCAGTTTTCTTTAAATCCACACTTTACTGCCACAAACTCTGCTCCTTTCCTTCCCGCTCTGACTCCGCTCTGCTCAGCTCTGATTGGTCAGAGCGCGGCCGAACCAAGTGGATCAGGTGAAAATCCACTGGAGGAATGCTAACTTTAAGAAAAATGCTATTGAAGCATTTAACATTTTACTTTTTAAATTTTACTGACCAGAGCAGAGCAGGTGGAGGGGCTACTCCACTTTGTGACCCGTCCTGCTCCACCCAGGGGCTACTCCACTTTGTGACCCGTCCTGCTCCACCCAGGGGCTACTCCACCTCTGCTGCTGTGACCCGTCCTGCTCCACCCAGGGGCTACTCCACCTCTGCTGCTGTGACCTGTCCTGCTCCACCCAGGGGCTACTCCACCTCTGCTGCTGTGACCTGTCCTGCTCCACCCAGAGGCTACTCCACCTCTGCTGCTGTGACCTGTCCTGCTCCACCCAGGGGCTACTCCACCTCTGCTGCTGTGACCCGTCCTGCTCCACCCAGAGGCTACTCCACCTCTGCTGCTGTGACCTGTCCTGCTCCACCCAGGGGCTACTCCACCTCTGCTGCTGTGACCTGTCCTGCTCCACCCAGAGGCTACTCCACCTCTGCTGCTGTGACCTGTCCTGTCCTGCTCCACCCAGAGGCTACTCCACCTCTGCTGCTGTGTGACCCGTCCTGCTCCACCCAGCGGCTACTCCACCTCTGCTGCTGTGACCTGTCCTGCTCCACCCAGAGGCTACTCCACCTCTGCTGCTGTGACCCGTCCTGCTCCACCCAGGGGCTACTCCACCTCTGCTGCTGTGACCTGTCCTGCTCCACCCAGGGGCTACTCCACCTCTGCTGCTGTGACCCGTCCTGCTCCACCCAGAGGCTACTCCACCTCTGCTGCTGTGACCTGTCCTGCTCCACCCAGGGGCTACTCCACCTCTGCTGCTGTGACCTGTCCTGCTCCACCCAGGGGCTACTCCACCTCTGCTGCTGTGACCTGTCCTGCTCCACCCAGAGACTACTCCACCTCTGCATGATCTCCACTTAAACCATTAAGTCCAGATCAAGAGAATCATACACAGCCATGTTTCAAAAGGAACCGAGTATCGTACCGATCTGTAGGCGTAGTATTTGTCGTTATAGTCATGGGCTCCGATGGTTATCTCTGGAAGAAACTTGGGGATGTGGGCCAGTGTCGCCACTCTGTTTTTGTCCTCAACACTGACAGATAAAACAAAAACAATAGTAATAATGAGTAAGAACTTAGATACAGTTTTAGAATCAGATGAAAACCTACAGCTCTCTCATGTGATGGTAGGTGACGTCATCCTGCTCCACCCACGGACCCTTTTCGAACGACAGGTACTCGATGTCCTCTGCCACCTTTTCAATGTCCTGGGCTTGGGTGACATCATAAGCAAGCAGCTCAGAGGATTCACTGCAGAAAGACACATTTTAGAACATGTTTGGGCTCAAATACATACTGTACGGCTGTATTTATTGAAACAAACCTGACTGTGGGTAAGTAGGACTTCTTATAGCTGTCCTCAATGCTCTTTAGATAGGCCAGGGGCGTGTTATGAACAAACGACTATGGATATTTAATGAGATTTAAGTGATTAATAATGCCCTCCAAAGCAATGTGTGGTTTCTAATGATTCAAAGGTCCAGAATAGTCTGTGTTTCCTCTTTACCTTGCTGCTCTGTCTGAGTTTCTTCTGCACCTCTTCTGCCGGTTGGTCGATATAAATCACCAGATGAGGAGGTAGAAACTCACAGATACTAATATGTTTAATCTCCTCATAGTGATCCACACCTGCAAGGCACAAACATGGATGTAAATAACAGGGAACATGTGTTTTTGGTTATTTTTTTAAATCTAAGAACTTACACTCTTTTCTGATGTAGCCCTGTTTGAACATGGCCTCCACGAAGACCATGTCACTGAACGGAGATCGTTCCAAAATTACACCCTGACCTAAAACATAATAATATACAATTATAAGGTTATTGAATTATGTTGGCATGTTTGGAGTGAAAGAATAACGACATGTAAAGCGTCTGAGTGTCTAAAAACCGATTTATTATTATTATGTTTGTGGTTCAAGGTTTTAATTTGTGTTGGTTATGATACACTTATAATGTCTTCATATTTGTATCTGTTTAGTGATTAAACTGTGCTTAGTGGGAGTTGAGAAACACCACAAGATTAATTCAAGTAAGTAATATTTATTTATATAGCGCCTTTCACAGACCAGAGTCAAAGAGGTTTACAATTGTGGGCATTAGTCTGTCACTCCGCACAGAGATGGGAGGGGCCAGTACAGGAGGCACAGAACTATTATACATGTTTTTAGTGGTAGGGGAAACCAGAGCACCCGGAGGAAACCTACGCAGACACGGGGAGAACATGCAAACTCCACTCAGAAAGGCCCTGTTCCGACCGGGATTCAAACCCAGGACCAGTGGTTTTGCTAGAGATCATTTCAGCCCGTCATAATGAAGGACAGGGTCCAAAAAAATCCGTCATGAGCTATTTTTATCCGTCATTTTATTTTCACGTTTGAAATACCCTATAGGCTATTAATTAAACAATTGTATAAACAAAAACAGGCTTTATAACGTGCTTTATTAGCTGTTCGTTTACAAATGTACAATACATTTAATTTGTGAATATATAAAGTTGCATAAAAATCGCTAAACAATCGACAACTCTACGTAACATTTAACCTGCATTAACATGTGGAACAAACACGTACAGGAGTTTGCCTGAATGCGGTTATTAAACCTTCTTTCGCGGCTTTGTGGACTTAAACTGAGCACTCGCCTGTTCATAATTGAATGTGTGCAGGGCTGGCGACACCGAGGCGATTGTCATTAGAGTTTGTGTTTTTGTCTCGGTCAGACGGCTTCGAAGTGCAGTTTTGATTTTATTTTGGAGACTGAAGCCGCGCTCAGCAGCGACACTTGACACAGGAATAACAAGCGCTACTTCGGCCAGAGTTTTGTAGTCTGGGAACATCTCCGCGTATGTGTTGATGAGAAGCTTACAGGAGTCCTTAAATGGCGGGTTACCTGAACCTGCAAGCACACGTTTCACGGAGCGAAAGTCCCCTACCATCCTTTTCAACGAGTGAGACCGCTGCATTTGTGGGCGCGCCATAAAAGTCAGAAAGGCGCTCGACAGCATCCAAGCCGTACTCCTGCAGCGCGCTGTTCGTGTATAAACGGCGCTGGCGCCATCTAGTGGAGAGGACGGTCAACTACGACTTGCAATGTAAAATTATAACTTAATTTTCAATCCTTCAAAATGACGGACGGCATTCCAAATTTTACGTCAGAAAAAAAAAAATCCGTCAATGACGGAGAATTTTCAGTTAATGTAACCTCTGCCCAGGACCTTCTTGCTGAGAAGTGAGAGTGCTATCCACTCTTGCCCAAGTAATTCAAGAACTAGAATGTGTCTCTTGATGCATTGCTTTGCTTTGTGAAATTAGGAAAACAGTTTTTGACCCTTTAAATGAGTGATTTGGGTTTAAATGGTACTAGCCTGAAAGTTGGGAACCCCTGTATTGTTTTGAAGATAAATGAAGTGAGACGAGGCCTGAGTGGTCACCTGTAGTGAGCATGTGTTCAATGGCGTCTGAATACTGCAGCAGCCTCATGATGTACATCCAGTGCTGGAGCCTGTAGCTGTTGCCATCTGCAGCTTTGGGGTCAGTGTAGAACTTCTCCAGACTGCACATCCCGTTGTAGTCGAGTGGAAGAGGCTGCTTCTCACCCGTCATCTTGTCCAAGTAAAACGTGTCGGGCTCGGGCATGTACAGCATCCCTGAGTATTAGTTGACATGGTTAATTTACTCATTGTGAGACGATTTGGTCTTAGCAATTCGATTGAATAGTTACCCAGTTTTTCAGCCAATTTCTGTGCCAAAGCACCTTTCCCAGAAGCCAGGTTTCCCTCTACAGAGAAGATTTTGCTGAGCCGGTTCAGCCTCGGTGTGGTCCTCTCACCAAGTGCATAGGCCCACCAGCCATAGCGCAGGCTCCTGACTGGACTAGAGTGTATACTTGCCTGACAAATCAAAATAAAAGACATATCAGAACAAAAATATATCAATACTAATCCTAAACATTATAGTGGTCCCTCCTTGGTTTGGCCCTGGATATGAACCTGCTCAACCAAATGCTACGTGTGTATAACTCTTTTACTTATGATAATAGATTGTGTAGTTTGGAATATTGCAGTATAAATATTAAACATTACAATAACAATCAATTAAAAAGCTCCTGAATAGTACTCCCCAGCATGAGGAGCCTGTCAAGTAGCATAGCTGCAAAAACTATATTTTTAGGCCAAATAAGTACTAATGATTATACACCAGATTTAGAGAGCTAATGTTTTCAGAAGACACACAGAATTAAGTGTCGGTTCATTCAGTAACACATTTATTGGAATCCGTGAGAACGCGGGTAGCCTGAGGTAAACAGGCTACCCGCGAAAATGGCGGCGGAGGAGACGCGTCGTTTGGCTGGTGCCTTCTCAAGATTAAAACCTGAGATATTCAAAACCAACGATGGTAAAATCATCGTTGAAGATGAACTTTTGAACTTTATAGTGGTGAAAATGAGGACAATGTGTCATGATGAAATTGTAATGCTGGTTACAAACAATTTCAGCTCTGAGCGCATTGAATCTTCTAAGAAAGTTTTGTTCGAGGTCTGCCCAAACTCCTCGCAACGCTGCGTTATGCATAAAGGAGCTCTTAAGGACATTAATAATGTGAAACTGTGCATGAAAGTGCTTAACGAGTGTGGGGACAACATACCACGATTTGTGTCACATTATCTGGACGACTTGCCCCCCGTTTCATTTAACCACATTGATGCGTCTGCACTGCTGGCCCGAATGGAGCAACTAAAAGCCGACTTCGGGTGCATGAAAAGGTCCATGGAGGAGCAATCCAGCGCTTTTGAAAGCATACGCGCGGTTACTGCCTGCTTGGACAGCCGCATCTCTGTAATGGAGAATCACAGTGGTGTCCCTGAACCCATCATCAGCGGTGGAGCACAGCAGGGGAGTCCTGCACGCCCTGTGCCTCCTGCGCGCCTGGCGCGCTCTGAGCCACCAGCTGCTGGGCTGGCGTCTTCCCCAGCTTGGAGCCTTGTCGTGCGGGAAGGACGCCGACAGATAGCATCTGACCCTAGGCATAGTGGTCCAAAGCCACGTATGCCTTCTTCTAGACGCGAACGTAAAACCCCTGGCATAGTTGGAACTGGCGCCGGATCAAACATACACGCCATCAGGACGAAACTGGTGAGTGTTTTTGCAACAAAGTTTGATCCAAGTTTGGAGGCTGATACGCTAAAGGGATATCTGAGTGACAAATTGGGTCGGGAGGTTAAATGCCGCAAAATTGAGTCTGCGTACGGAAGATTCAGCTCTTTCCATATAACGGCTGAATGTAATGAAGTAGCAGAGATGTATGTGCCCGAACTCTGGCCAGCAGGTGTCTTCGTAAGGAGATACTATGAACCACGGAGGAAACATGCTACAGCTACAGTTAGCTCTGATCCTAGCCGCGCTAGCGCATCTGTTGCCCAAGTTGGGACTGGCAATGAAGACAGCAAGGAATAGACAATACTATTTAATAGAGGTGCAACGGTTCATCACTGATCCGTGATCCGTTCGGTTCAACGTCTTCGGTTCGGTACAGACGTTATCCGCGGTTTGATTTATGAAAAAAAAGTTGTGCGCACGTTGTTCAGTCCACACACAGCGCGGTCATTGCGAGCGGAGGAACGGAGATGCTTGAAAGCCCCGCGTCATTTAAATCCCCAGTATGAGAGCATTTTGGCTTCACTGTAACTACACTGATAATTAATATTCGACAAAACTGTCACGATGTGTAAGCACTGTGGCACAAGAAAGACATGAGTGAAAAAAGCGTCTCAACGACCGCTTATTGTCGCGGCATTTAAGCAGCTCCTTTACGCACAGTCAGACCGGGCTAAAGTCAACTCTCCCGCGCATCCTCAGCTCAGCTCACGACTGACGCTTGGACGTCCCGCGGAACCTATAATAGATCCATGAGCAGAACCGCTCACTTCATCACCGCAGACTGGGAGATGAAAAGTCTGGGGCTGAAGACACGCCCCCTCTACGACAGTCACACTGTCACACAGCGCAGGTACTGACACAAGCAGCGGAGGAATGGAAGACAAAGGCCCAGTACTAATATCCCAGTAAAAAACTGATAATGCCAAAAATTAAATAAATGCAGTGAATGAGGCTGGGCCCAGAATGGAGCGCCTCCTCGAATCAGGAAGGTGGTGTAATATATGAGGGTAAATATCCTCATAAAGTGCCTTCTTATGTTGCACTTTGTGTTGTTTTTCATTAATTATGTTAAATAGACATAATTGGATGGATGGAATATTCCATCCATCCATCCATCCATTTCCTTCCCCTTAATTCATTTCTAGGTCAGGGGGGGCAGTCAGAGCAGGTGCCGAGTCCACATGAGCTGTGTTTATTAAAAAGACAACACTTTTTTTTTGAAAAATGAACCGAAAAATGAACCGAACCGTGGCCTCTGAACAGAGGTACGAACCGAACCGTGATTTTTTCAAACCGTTGCACCCCTACTATTTAATATGGCAAACATTCGGATTACGTCATACAATGCGCGTGGCCTGCGCCTCGGCAACAGTGGCGCTGACAAGGCAAGCCGGCTTGTATTGGACACTCTTTTAAAAGACAGTGATATTATTTGCATTCAAGAAATCTGGGCTTCCAAACAGGATTTGGATAAATTGAACTCCTTGCATGAGGATTTCCATGGAGTAGGGGAATCTACAACAGACCTCAGCACTAGAATAGTTCGGGGTAGAATACCTGGAGGTGTTGCCATTCTGTGGAATGCTAAATATGACTCTGCTGTCAAGGTTTTAAGGCTCAATGTTGATTGGGCTATTAGCATTGAAATAAGCCTCAATGATAAAAAATTCACTGTGCTAAATGTATATATGCCATATGAGTCACACCAAATGGAAGATGAGTTTGTAAACAAACTGGAATTCATAGAGTCCTTTATTGAAGATAACTGCACAACGTGTGTGTTTGTTATTGGAGATTTTAATGCTGACCTGTCGGATAAATCATCTATTTTCGGAAAACTTTTAGTCCAGTTTTGTAAAGACAATAATCTTATCTTATCAAGTGAACTGCTTTTACCAGATAACAGCTATACTTATATCAGTGATGCCTGGCACTCTACGTCATGGCTGGATCACTGTGTCTGCACAGCAGATGCACATGCTTCTCTGAGCAACATGGACATTATGTACGGACTTGCCACCTCTGGTCACATACCTATAGTTATATCCCTAGATACGGACAGTGTACCAGAACTACTGGAAAATGCGAATGCTGAACACACAGCCAGAATTGACTGGTCAAAAATAAGTATAAAGAATATTGAAAAATACACAACTAGGACAGATGTTCTGTTGCAGAACATGACACTGCCTATAGATGCACTGACTTGCCTTGATCCAAACTGTAATAATTCTAGTCACTGCCATGAGCTTTGTATATTCTATGAAAACATAATCCAAGTATTGAAAGACAGTAGTGAATGCCTGCAACAGAAAAATCATAAACCCCCCCATGTAAAACCTGGGTGGAATGACATTGTGGCTGATCATCATGCTGCTGCTAGAGAAGCTTTTGGACTCTGGCATGCAGCAGGAAAGCCCAGACAAGGACCACTGTTTGAGTCGAAAAAGGCAACTACAGCTAGATTTAAATATGCTCTACGGTTTATTAAAAGAAATGCAAATATGTTAAGAGCTGACTCGTTTGCCAGAGGACTTCAATGTAAGGATTTTTATAAATTCTGGAAGGAGGTGAAATCAATGAACAACTCTAGAACACCATTGCCATCTAACATTGAAGGTATATGTGGTTCTCAAAATATTACTGAGCTATGGAGGAAGCATTATTTTGACTTATTTAATTCAGTGAAAAGTGACATTTGTCCTGTTGGCCATGTGGATATGGAGGCTGGCATGCTGATACGGTCAACTGAAATCCAGGATGCTATATTAAAGCTAAGTGAAAACAAAGCCTGCGGTCTGGATACAATCACAGCTGAGCACCTGAAGAACTCCTCTAAGCAGATATGCCCTCTGCTGTCTATGTGTTTTAGTGGACTCTTAATACATGGAGTTTTACCAGAGTCCATGATCTCTGTTGTTCTGGTACCTGTAATTAAAGATAAGGCTGCTAAGCTAACTAGTATGGACAATTACAGGCCTATTGCCCTTGCGAGTGTTCTGTCTAAAATCCTAGAACGCATCCTGATTGCTAGGCTTGAAATTTACCTGACAACAAATGACAATCAATTTGGATTTAAAAAAGGGCACAGCACTGATAACTGTATCTATGCACTGAAAGAAACTGTCAGTAAATACCTGGAGTTGAATTCATCTGTACTTCTATGTTTTATTGATGCTAGTAAGGCTTTTGATAGAGTGAACCACTGCAAACTGTTCCTAAAACTTGCACATAGAGGAGTGCCGAATTACTTGATTAGGATTCTAGCTTTCTGGTATGCTAATCAACTCATGAGTGTGAAATGGGACAATGCTCTTTCAAAAAGTTTTTATGTGTGTAATGGTGTTAGACAAGGAGGCCTCCTTTCTCCTTTTTTATTTAATATATATGTTGATGATTTGTCCACTGAATTGAACATGTGTAAAACAGGGTGTGTCATGGGAACCACTGTAATCAACCATCTCATGTATGCAGACGATCTTGTTATCATAAGCCCTTACAGTGCAGGCATGCAGGGACTGCTACAAGTGTGCTCAGCGTATGGTGTGACGTTTGACATAAAATACAATCCAACAAAGAGCAACATGATGATTGTGAGAAGCAGAGAGGATAAACATTTGACCTTCCCTGACTTTCAGCTCTGTGGTCAGCCTCTTTCCGTCTCCAAAGAGACAAAGTATCTGGGACACTTTCTCACAGATGACTGGCGTGATGACAGAGACATTAAAAGACAGTGCTGTAAACTTTATGCCCAGGCGAACACACTGATGAGGAGGTTCAGCATGTGTTCTTATCCTGTTAAATGTACTCTGTTTGGAGCGTACTGCACTCCGCTGTACACAGCTCCTCTGTGGACCAAGTACAGTCGTAGGTCCTTCCACAGACTCACAGTGGCATACAATGATGCCTTCAGGCTGCTGCTCCGGGTGCCCAGGTGGCACAGTGCCAGTGAACTGTTTGTGAATGCCCACATTCACACCTGTGAGGCTCTGATACGTCATCTAACCTTTCGGTTCAAGGAACGTCTGGATAACTCTGAGAACGGCATCATTCGGACTCTGACCAACGGTAGAATGAGCTCATGTCGCTACACGTCTGCTCTGAGAAAGCACTGGACAGATACACTTAATCATATTTAAATCTGCCGGAAATGATACTATATATTTGAAAGCATTGCCCTTTTATTGTTTATTTTTTATTTTTTGTATGGACCAATTTTATCTTGAGTCTGAAATAAAGATTAATAATAAACAGTAACGGGAGTGCACCCTGAGTCGGACACTTTCAGGTGCCTATTATCCTGAGTCGGACACCCCCACCTTTTTGTCGAACTCGTCCTTACTGCCGCTGTTAGCATTAGCGCTCGCGGCTAACGTTTGGTGGGTACTTTCTACACATGTGTATCTTCCTCCGTGGTAAGTTCTGTCTGTTTATATTGAGATTTCATAGAGTAATCCGCGTTTGAAGGCAGTTCTGATGCTACTACGCGCTCGGACGGCTTACGCCCCGTACCCACCGCACGCGTCTTTTGAAGCGCTGAGAGTCGCGCAGCACCGCGCAGATTTGAAATACGCGCCCATGTTATCAGCGAGGACCCTACCCACAGCACGAGAAGCGCCGCGCCGCGCAGCGCAGCGAGCCGCGCTCGTCTGGACAAAATAGGACACTCGCGTATTTTTGCTCGCGCAGTGACGCGTCTCCCAGTCAAAACACATGGGAAACATGTTTGTGCTTTGAAGACACCCCATGTCCATATTCTTGTCACTGTGTACAATACATGAAGTACATTTCCCACCGCATTTGTCTGTGGGATGACATCCAGTATATGGAGATGACGTAGGGGGCTTTTTTCCCCGGGGTCACAGCTGTGGGCATTTTTTCCCGGGGGACACAGCTGTAGGCTTTTCCCCGGTGTCACAGCTGAGATGGAGGACGCGAAACTTATCGAAGCTGTAGAGCATTTTCCAGCGCTTTATTCGGCACAAGATCCAAATTACAAAGATAATCGAAAGAAGGACAAAGCCTGGCGTTCAGTGGCAACGATTGTCGGCGCTGATGGTATGTATAACTACTTTAATCATGTCATCGTCTTTGTGTATGTTTAGCTAATCAATAGCGTAGCTATTTCTAATTTGGTACACCACGAGTAAGTACTAAACAACTTAATACATGATATTTGTGTATTTATATCAGTGTTAGATAGTGCTATGAAGTATACGTATATACGGAATGGTACGAAAAGTTGTGATCAGCTAATTATGCAGCTGGCTCCATCTAGAGGAGTTTCGCGGGCATAGCACCGCTCACCATAGCCATTTTCCGGTTATATATTCATAGGACTTTTACATATTTAGAGTGCAGTTGAAAATAACTAACGACTCATCAATATAAAAATAACAAGTCAATGTTTAATGTTACATTGACATCAAAACAACACAGGGTCACAAAAAGCAATTACATTAATAAAAAACAAACACATTTTAAAATGTACATTTCATTTACAAAGATTCCTATAAACGACAATGGGTTCTGCGAAAAGCTACACTATAGCTATAGGGCTATCATATTTAGAGTGAAGTTGCAAATAAGTTATTACTAACAACTCAATATAAAAATAACTAATCAATGTTTAATGTTGCATTGACATCAAAACAAACAAGGTCACAACAAGCAATTGTATTATAAAAAACAAGCACATTTTAAAATTTACATTTCATTTGCAAAGATTTCTATAAACTACAATGGGTTCTGTGAAAAGAAGGTGCACAGCTTGTCCCTTACAGATGAAGCCGCCTCACTGGCTCTTCGCCCTCCCATCCCCTGTTGCACCCTGTGCATATCCAGGCCTCTGTCTCTTGCCTCTGCCAGCCACATCTGATTATCTGCATTGTTGCTCAGGAAGTTGTGTAAAATGCAGCAGGAGATAATCACTGAGTCAACATGTTGTGGTGATAGGACAATTTTTGTGAGAAGCACCCTCCATCTCGCAGCCATTATGCCGAAGGCACACTCCACTACCATCCTCGCCCGAGACAAACGGTAGTTGAAAACCTTCTTTTGAGCGGTCAGGTTGGTGCCACCAAATGGACGCATTACATAGGGCTTTAGGGGGAATGCTGCATCCCCCACGATCACATGTGGGATGCTTCCCAGCTCTTCAGCTCCAGGCAATGGTTTGGGCTGTGGGACATGAAAGGTGTTGTTCTCCAGGCCTCTCTTCAGGTTTGAGGCTGAGAAAACACCTCCATCACTGGCTCGTCCATAGTTTCCCACGTGGATGTATGTGAATTTGTAGTTGGCATCCACTAAGGCCATGAGGACAATAGAAAAATTGTGTTTGTAATTATAATAAAGACTTCCAGAGTTAGGTGGTGCTTTGATGTCAATGTGTTTGCCATCTATAGCACCGATGCAGTTTGGGAAATTCCATTTCTCCCAAAAGGCTGCAGCGATGCTTCTCCAGCTGTCCTCAGTGGGCCTTGGAATCTGGCTCCTGAGCATTAGCTTTTCTATGGCTTCCATTGTGTCCTGGACAATCCGAGCCACAGTTGTGACACCAAGTCTGTACTGAAAGGCCAGACTGGTGAAACTTTCACCGGAGGCCAGGAATCTGAAATGAAGAAAAATATATAACATTAAAAGATTATCAATGCATTTACATTTAAGTTTTTTCTCTCATTACAGTTGAAGAATGCAAGCGGAGGTGGAAGGGGCTGAGGGACTCCTATGTAAAATTTAAGAAGTTCCCTCCAAGTGGCTCCGGAGGAGGAAGTGAGCGTGACTGGAGGCACGAAAAGGAAATGGCTTTTTTGAAGCCTTATCTTAAACCAAGGAGGTAAAGTATAAGAATATATCATTACGTTTTTTATGTAGTTTTAGTTTCTATTGCTGGTAAAAGTTTAAAAAAAAAATACTTTTGAGTTTTTTATGAAGATACTTACTGATTAATATTTTGTTTTATGACTGTCACAGCTCCAGGGACTCACATGGAGACACGTCTGCAGACGACAATGTCCAGGAGGGTGCAGATGAGGAAGCATCACAGCCACAATCTCCAAACCCACATGACACAGAAGAACGGCTCATAAGAACCCCCCCATCCCCACCTCACTCCAGCACAAGAACCCCCCCATCCCCATCACGCTCTAGCACACCGATTGCAGACACACCTCATTCCTCACAAGTCACCACCCAATCAACTCCACACAACCCACAAGCCCAACGTTCAAAATCAAGGAGAAGATCAATGGAACAGAGACGCCCAACAACCTCCGTGGAACAACAAATTCTGGACATAATAAAGGAGCCGCCATCAGCCCCCCCTCCCCCCCACATACCCACAGAGAACGAGTCCATATTCCACTTCTTCATGAGTGTAGTCCCACGAGTTAGCGCACTATTGCAACCGTCCAGAGCAGCCATACAAATTAGGATCCTTCATTTAATAGGTGAATTGGAAGAAGAAGACCGAAGAGCATATTATCCACAGCACCCACCGCAGCATGCACACCAGCTCCCACCACAGCACCCACACCCGCTCCCACGCCAGCACCCACACCAGCTCCTTCACCAGCACTCACACCAGTATTCAGAACTGCACCCACACCAGCAATCACACCAGCAACAGGTGTACAGCCCTGCAAGTTTCCTTTCCGACCTGAGTGAGCCACACTTGGGCTCTCTGGGCTGAGATCTGAGTATGGGTCCTTTCTCTTTTAAGGATGTGACAAAGGCCAAACAGAGGCCGAGCTTGAGAGTGAGTGTATGTGCATGAATTGTTTGTAATGTTTCCAAATGTTTGCTGTATTGTTTTTGGACTGCCATGTTTGTATATGTATTTGTTGTTCTTATTGCTATTGTTATTATTAATTGAGATGGGTGAATTATTATATACCGAGTTGAAATGATCTTTATTGTTTTGTGAGGATTGTATGTATGATGCTGCATGTTTAATGTCTTATTGTTTAATGAATAAATACATTCAATGTAGCATACCTTAATGTTACTGCCAGTCGTTGGGAAGGACACACACTCCTTCTGTAGTTGGTCTCCTGGCGGCGGATTGTGGGTCCAATAATGGAGAGCAGTTGATCCATTTGTTCCACAGACATTCGGAAATATTGGAGATGTTTTTTGGGATAAGTCCTGAGTTCAGCCACTAGGTGGTAGTAGGCTCCAAACTGCGCTCTTCTCTGGTTCATGGGGTGAATCCACGTTCTCGTCTTCCTCTGCCTTCCTCTGAGTCTCAACAACAGAAGTACTGCAATGGCCTTTCTTTTAGCACGTTGATCTATAAAGGAAACATATGAAGTTTCAGAGAAATGTTGAATTTATCAATAACATAGTTTAGATACATTTTAGCAAAACAAATATGTTAACAAGGCAAATAATGATGCTATTTAAATCACGTTGCTGTTGAATTGGCAGTTAAAAAACGTTTACTGACAAAATGAATGTATCTAAAGTTATACACGTATGTAACTTACCCATATTGCAATTGATGAGGAAAATACGATTAAACAAACAGGTAGGTGGAGCTTCAAGGTTGTTTACTCGTCTCTCGCCTGTCCCCAGAGAGCGTCTCCTCTCTGCTGCGCGCCGCTGCGCGTCGCTCCCGGTTGGTATACAAACGCTTGTCAGCAAGTGCGCTCGTCCGAGGAGAGCTGCGCGTCACTCACTGCGCGTGCGGTGGGTACGGGGCGTTAGGCGACGGTCTGTTGTTAGCTTTGGTTTGAAAATAGTTCTGGAAAATCTTCAGAACAGCCTCAGTCCACATTACGTCATGTTAGCTTCAACTACACAGGCCATTCGGATTTAACATACTGTCTGACGCTTTCAAGAGGTAAAGCTACATTTGATGTGAAATGATGGATCTAAATTGATCATTTTCAATATTAATACAACTTATTTTTCTCAACGTCAAATGATTGTTTGTTTATGAGCGAAAATGCATTGCCCCATTTTCTGTAACAATTATTATTGAGACATGGACAGAAAGGTTGGTAGCACACAGGCTCCAGCTCGTGATGTAAGAAAACATAATATTGACACATGTATCTTGTATTACTTTGAGTGTAAGTTTTAGTGAAGCAATATTACCGATTTTGTATTTGTTATGTGGATAAAAAAAACTCTGCTACTATAATACTTTCACCTCTGTTGAATTAACAATAATAGGACATGAAGATTAAACTGTGTTTTGTTATTTTTAAGGAAGAAAGAAACGAGGTGGACATCAATCACAATTAATGTTTGAGAAAAGGGTAAATACTCTTGCATGTGCTTTGTATGCAGTATACAAAGCACATGCAAGACGGGCACCACCGTCCATGGGACCATAGGTCAGGTATGTTTGATTAGACATATAACTGTACAAGATATTCTTCAAATAAATGCTCCGCTTATTGAGTTCATTCAAAAGTGTATGAGCCTCTAAATGGTGTTCCGTGTATTAAAAAACAAGATCCTACACTGCCTTACTTGCATTGTCGAATGTATTTACAAATTATGCATGTTTAAAGCCATTCAAGTAGGACAGCATGCAGGCTCCTTTCTAGTTTTTGAATGGAAATACAATAATAGGCTGGTAGGCAATGAGTGTCTATCTCAGAACAGGTACTCCCATATTGCCAGCAGTTTCTGATGAGTTTATAGATTTTTCAAGACCCACAGAATATTGTGTACTATGACTGGAATCCAAAACCAGATTCTGAAAGAATGGACTGTACTTTAGCAGCAAAAAGAATTTTGTTTCTAGCTTGTTTTGTTCCCCTGTAATCCCCAGTCGAGTCGAGTAGAGGGAAGTTTTACTGAAATCACTAAAAAGCTGAGAAAAACGAGGCAAAATAAGTGCATCTAGCTAGCACCCTGTCTTTATTTTCCATGCAAAAGGGTATTTTTTGTTTTTCTAAGTGCATCTAGCTGTTTACAAATAATCCAGAGCGCTGCTGCCACCTCCTGGCTCGATTAAAAAATGCTCTCAAGCGAATCCCCATACATATTAGATATAATGGACATCTGGGAACATGAAAATAGAGAAACGCAATTGCCGTATTAGTGCGTCAATGGCACACAACGAGTTAACCAACAGCTGTCAGGTGAAATTCTGCCACTGTGTGATCAATAAAGTGCTAACTTCTCTATCTCCTCCTTCAGGACTGGAGTCTCAGACATGGCCTTAGTAAGAACAGGGGCAAAGTCCAGACATGACACATGTGCATGTTCCTGAAGAACCCCAATCATCACAGCTGCAGGAGGTGAGCAAAATTATAAGTGCATCCAGACACAAACTAATAGATGGTTTCAGCGGAGGAGCAAAGACCTGCTGTGTCCATGCCCCTCATCACAGGCATTTTACACAGTAGGCGTTAACAGCGCGTAAGCGTTGACTGCGCGTAATCTTTTTTTGCAGTATCTACACTGACCGTGCGTGCAGGTCCGGGGCTTCTGATGCTGTCCCTGTGTAGTCTATGGAGCAGTGTAGAGGACAGTACAGAGGACTGATGAGAGAATCACTGTTAAACCTGCTGCTCCTCCTGCTAATGTTTATATACAAGTCATGTGTGTGTGCAGATGCGATCTAGAGCCAAGGACCGCTAGTAAATTCATGTTAAACATGAGATTTCAATGGGAGACGCGTTGCGCGCACAAAATTAGAAATCAATCCTAAATTAGAGCGCAGCCGCGCGTCATACGTCCGTCATACGCGCGTATGACAGTAGTAGTGTAAATATCCACATTGGTTAACATGGGAAAAAGTTACGCGCGTCTGCTGCGTGTATAACGTGTACGTGCTGTAACGAGTCATGTGTAAATTAGCAGTCAGACCTGCCCTGTTCATGTCCCTCAGACCTCCATGTCCTGTCCATGTCTTTCGGGGCCAGAAATGTTTTCACATTTTTTTTTTTAGGCAAGGCAAGTTTATTTGTATAGCACAATTCACATATTTTTAGAAAGCATCAAAATCATAAATAAATCACAAAACATTAAAAAGAAAGATAAGAATATAAAATATAAAACCTGGTTTTAAAAATGGTCAGAGAGGAGGCCTGTCTCACACTTTCAGGAGGATTGTTCCAGATTTTAGCAGCATGAATCTGAAAAGCAGCCTCCCCATGTTAAGTCCTGACTCTGGACACTAACAGGAGTCCAGTCCCTGTGCTCCTCAGAGTCCCAGCAGGAGTCCAGTCCCTGTGCTCCTCAGAGTCCGGGCTGGTTCATATGGGACTAACATGTCACTAATATATTTTGGTGCGAGGCCATGGAGAGACTTGTAACAAGCAGAGCTGTTTTAAAGTCTATTCTCTGAGCCACAGGAAGCCAGTGCAGAGACCTGAGGACCGGACTAATGTGGTCGTACTTCCTGGTTCTAGTCAGGACTAATGTGGTCGTACTTCCTGGTTCTAGTCAGGACTAATGTGGTCGTACTTCCTGGTTCTAGTCAGGACTAATGTGGTCGTACTTCCTGGTTCTAGTCAGGACTAATGTGGTCGTACTTCCTGGTTCTAGTCAGGACTAATGTGGTCGTACTTCCTGGTTCTAGTCAGGACTAATATGGTCGTACTTCCTGGTTCTAGTCAGGACTAATATGGTCGTACTTCCTGGTTCTAGTCAGGACTAATGTGGTCGTACTTCCTGGTTCTAGTCAGGACTAATGTGGTCGTACTTCCTGGTTCTAGTCAGGACTAATATGGTCGTACTTCCTGGTTCTAGTCAGGACTAATGTGGTCGTACTTCCTGGTTCTAGTCAGGACTAATATGGTCGTACTTCCTGGTTCTAGTCAGGACTAATATGGTCGTACTTCCTGGTTCTAGTCAGGACTAATGTGGTCGTACTTCCTGGTTCTAGTCAGGACTAATGTGGTCGTACTTCCTGGTTCTAGTCAGGACTAATATGGTCGTACTTCCTGGTTCTAGTCAGGACTAATGTGGTCGTACTTCCTGGTTCTAGTCAGGACTAATGTGGTCGTACTTCCTGGTTCTAGTCAGGACTAATGTGGTCGTACTTCCTGGTTCTAGTCAGGACTCGAGCTGCTGCATTTTGAATGTACTGCAGCTGTTTTACAGCCTGTTTGGACAGACCTGTGAGCAGGCCATTGCAGTAGTCTAACCTACTGGAGACAAATGCATGGATAAGAATCTCCAAGTCTGCTTTAGACACTATGTTTTTGATCCTGGAAATGTTTTTTAGATGGTAAAAAGCTGCCGATGTTACTGATTTGATGTGGCTATTAAAATGTAAGTCTGAGTCCAGTATTACCCCCAGATTTCTGACCTTGTTTGAAGGTTTTAGGGAGAGAGACTGTAGGTGACAGATGACGCTCTCTCTTTGTTTCTGGGGACCAAAGACAATCATTTCAGTTTTGTCTGCGTTTAGCTGAAGGAAGTTGTTTTGCATCCACTCACTGATCTGTTGGATACAGTGAAGGAGTGAGTCCACTGGTCCATGTTCTCCTGCAGTCAGTGAGACATAGATCTGAGTATTAGTTTACTATTTGTGTGACAACGAATAATGGAAACTAAGGTTGTTATAAAAAAAAAAAGAGTTTTACCCATTCTTCATTTGACCCAAGTGATGACTTCTGCTTGGATTGTAGACACATTTTCCTTTCATTCGTCAGTCACATGTTAAAGACTATCAAAGAGTCAATAAACCATTTAATGATCAGTTTCTTATTACAACTATTTTAAAAATGATTGACCAATTTCAAAAATCAACTATTTTAGTAAACAATCATTTACAACTTCATATCTAGACTCTGGTACTGTCACAAGACTAAATGTTAATTATTTAAATAGTTGAAAACTAGTGCTAAAACAATATACATATTTGAGCCCTATTATTATTATTAATCAGTTTTGTGTAGTGTTTGGGCACTCAACAAGATGCTTCACATATTCTTTCACTACATACACAGTGGTCAATTAATGAGAAAAACATACAAAATATAATATGTTCTTCCTTTTTTTTCATTAGGGTCGGAGCAGATTCCACACACTTCCTCCAACTCATCAGGAGGAATCCTGAGGCGTTGCCAGGCCAGCTGAGAGACACAGTCCCTCCAACATGTCCTGGGTCTTTCCTGGTCTCCACCAAGAAGTGAAGTTGGCTGAATGACTAAGTTTACAATCTCACCAGCTGCATTAGTGCAGTCAGCTGATGCTTTAAGTCATTATCTACAAGATGAAACATTGGGACTAGGGCCCTCTGTGGGTCACAGGGACCAGGGCTTATATTGGAGGTTTGAGGGTAATTTTCTTTAGTGCAGTACAAGTACAGAGTACAGAGGGATACATGCCACCTCACTCCTAACACAACCTTTGAACTTTTGAATACCTGTTCACTTCACACTGTCTGAAGCGAGGGTACTCACTTTTCATGGTTTATTGTTCTCTAATCTTCTCATGTTCTTTTTTTACAGTATTACCCTTCTCATCCTCAAAACCTGAAGCACCTATTCTCATCTCCTGCATCCCTTAAGCATCTCATTGAATTTTCAACTTGGATATTTGGAGTATTTTGGGTGTGAAGATTGAGTTCCTGTCAGTCGGAGGCAGCTCTTCCTTCATTGTGCATCAACATTATCTATTGTTAAAACAAAGTCATGGTTAGGGATGTTTGTAAGCTTTGCACACAAGCAAACATATGTGACATTAACATAACATTAATAATAACATTCAGAGCATTAAACTTACAGATATAAACAGTTCACATCATGACAAACTGGAGCAGAGCTCGGTGAGGCACCGAGACACTGCAGGGGTTTCAAACAAGGTTCTATGTCTATACATTTTTTATCCACTTGTAAAATTCTGTGCCATTACCTTATGACTTCATGTGTTTAATAAAAGATGATTTATAACAAATAATGTTGACATGTAAATGGCATCTTTTCAAAGCTTCTTCTGGGAAGGTTGTCTTTGGTATTACTGTAAGCTAAAGCTATTTTTGTAACATTTTAATACCATAATTTAATACTTTTTATTTCTATATTTGTTAATTGGCTACTACAGTGAATGCTACCTATATTAAGTTTTCTAGTTGGGGGGAAAGAAGAATTTAGAAACTTTAATCCTAAAATTATAAAACAATTCAAGTGTGCTTGTGGCATTTTATGAGTGTAAAAAATATATTTAAAAACTAAATGACCAGGGGAAAATTGTTATTAAAGACAAGATCTTTTAGCTAACCAGTTAGCACTGCCCAAAGTTAATGCAAAACTGTTAAATATAGTCATTTCGGAGCCAGCGGATCTATTCGAGTGGAATCTGTACAAACTCTGGAACTGAGGAGACTCAGGATAATAGTTCCAGACAAAACATCCATGTTTTTGCTCTTTTCAACAGCATATAGAAAACCACATTTAAATAAGGTATTATTCATATATATCGTTCGAAAGCTAACACTTTTAACTTCCGTTTTATGCTAGTTAAGTTTATGTTTTTATAACCCGTTGAAGTGGGTAACCGGTGCCTTTTTTAAGCCCGAAGTGTCCGACTTAGGAAACAGATACGCTAGTTGTGTTGTGACAGTCGTGGCTAGCCTGTTAGCCTGTTAGCCTGTTAGCCTGTTAGCCTGTTAACCTGTTAACCTGTTAGCCTGTTAGCCTGTTAGCCTGTTAACCTGTTAGCCTGTTAGCCTGTTAGCCTGTTAGCCTGTTAGCCTGTTAACCTGTTAGCCTGTTAGCCTGTTAGCCTGTTAGCCTGTTAGCCTGTTAGCCTGTTAGCCTGTTAACCTGTTAGCCTGTTAGCCTGTTAGACCTGTTAGCCTGTTAGCCTGTTAGCCTGTTAACCTGTTAGCCTGTTAGCCTGTTAGCCTGTTAGCCTGTTAGCCTGTTAGCCTGTTAGCCTGTTAACCTGTTAACCTGTTAGCCTGTTAGCCTGTTAGCCTGTTAGCCTGTTAGCCTGTTAGCCTGTTAGCCTGTTAGCCTGTTAGCCTGTTAACCTGTTAACCTGTTAGCCTGTTAGCCTGTTAGCCTGTTAACCTGTTAGCCTGTTAGCCTGTTAGCCTGTTAGCCTGTTAGCCTGTTAGCCTGTTAACCTGTTAGCCTGTTAGCCTGTTAGCCTGTTAGCCTGTTAGCCTGTTAGCCTGTTAGCCTGTTAGCCTGTTAGCCTGTTAGCCTGTTAGCCTGTTAGCCTGTTAGCCTGTTAGCCTGTTAGCCTGTTAGCCTGTTAGCCTGTTAGCCGCTAGCTACAGGCTGCAGCTAGCATGTCCTTGTGATTTGCTGTGGTGCGAAAACCAAAACACCATTAGTTTCACATTCTTACCTTATGCACAATATTTACAGAACGGAGTCCATTTGCCCCAGAAGGAATAACCGTCCGGATCACCCTCAACGCCATGATTATCCGTCCTCCAAAAATCCTCCGGGCTGACCTGAACCGAAGCACCGTCGGCTGATTTGTACGTCATCAAGAGTGCGACCACAATACATGCCAGTGGTAAGCCTAATTTACTGCTATTTTAGGGTTTATTTAATTCATTTATCATGTATTTCCGGGTTTAGGGAGTATAGTCAGTCTATTGTTTTCTTTATTGGAACTTGGAATCAATAATTCAGCCTCAGTCAATTTTATCCTTAAATTATATCTATTTAAAGTTATTTAAAATACAAGTTAGAATGCATAACCAAAATATCTATGACGATTACTTTTCATGTGGTAAATTGCCAAGAGAACACTATAAATGAGCTCATGAATGTATGATTGAGTCTTTGAACCGCTTTGAACCCAGAAAATACCACGGACATTTACCGTACTTACATTTGACCACAGGGTGGCGCCACTAACACGTAATCCAAATATTAAAACAAAAAACAAAAAAACATACAGGAACACGTTTTTATGTTAAACAAAAAGGTGAAATAAAAGTTCAATTGAAGAAGCTGAATCAATATAAAGTCTCCAGTCAAAAATAGACTGAAATACAGCTCACAGGGAGCACCTGTGCTGCATCTCCATAAACATGACCAATACTTTGCCTGGAGACAGACAATTAGCTACAACGTGCGTCCTTCCTAAAATAGAATAAGCCATCAACAGTGTGCAGCGCGGTGGCTGAGTGGAAAGCAAGAAGGTCCTGGTTTAGAGTCCCAGTTTCAGAGTGGTGTTTGCATGTTCTCCCTGTGTCTGGTGCAGACACCACTACAAACATGCACAATATGAATGGAGTGAGTGAGTGAATGGTGTCGGATGATCTCAGATGGATATAAGGTTCTGGTGGAAACTTCACTTGTATCTACAAATGGAAATTATTACCATTCCTCCTTCTGTTTGTTTCACACTAAAACTAACAAATGGTTCAAGCAAAACGTTTTCTTCTTAAGATTAAAAAAACAGACTTCAGTGGGTTTCTTAAATAAATAAAAAAAATTGTGATAAACAATAATATTGAAACTACTTAATGCCACTGACGAAAATACGACACAGCAGTATGATCCCAATAAAGCATTTTTTATTTATGTATTCACAAAATGAGCCATATTGAACCTAGGGCTGGGCGATTAATCGATTTTAATCATTAATTCGAGTTTTACGTTTAGGGCGATTTCTTTTTTTAAAAATTTGATTTTTATTTTCTCCATCGCAGAACTACAGCGCTAACCGCGGGTCTATGGTGTTGAAGCTAACCTAATGCTAACAGTCTCCCTCTGGCCTGATGCTCGCTCTCACAGTTGGTGCTGTTGCAATAACACTTCAAACGTTCAAGAATCAGACTTTATTTAATCGCCAAAACACACACACACACACACACACACACACACAGGCTCCGGTCGTACGCCACATCTTTCACGCTCTCTCACGCTCGTTATTCCAAAGCGCACTCCCGTGTCCGTGGCGCGCACACACTCGTGTCCCACTGAGCCGCTGCACTTTGGGGAAAGACACGTCTCACACATTGTTCTCATTGCTCTGATACAAACAACGTGTTCCCCGCTGTCTGTTAGCTACAGTAGCTGCTACAGTAGCTGTTAGCTACAGCATCAGAATGTAAACAGGAAGCTCGCACAGTCACTGAAGTTAGTATTAGCGCCACCAGCTGGACCGAGCGTTGTACTACAGCACAGTTACTCAGGCACAGTTGAAAGAACAAGCATGAAAACCCGAGGAGGCTTTTGGAAAAGACTGTCTGTTACAACATTTCTATTTTGAGTAATCAGTTTTAAAAATGTGATATTTCATGTAAATAATGCATGTGTTTAATAGGATTGATATATTTGCGATGGGCCTTGTTTGTGTGATTTAAGTTATTTTGAAGGTGCATAGTGTCATTGTAAGTGAAGTTATTATAAAACTGTTAAGCTACATTTTCACTGTTTACAATGGCAGAGCCATCTCGTTTACAAGCATGTTTTAAGGCTTAATTCCTGTTACACTTATGCCCCATGGGGATTTAGATTAAACTGCATAAAGGAAAATCTATTTCTTTGTCAGTTGTAGTTTGTTTTTAAATAGAAAAAAATAAATCGATTAAAATCGAAAATCGGATTTGGTGTAAAAAAATCGGAGATTTTTTTTTTTTGCCATATCGCCCAGCCCTAATTGAACCCATATATGATTATTATTAAGCATTATTATCATTATTCATATTTTCATTATCGACTGGTTTACTATAGCCCTACTTTGTCTTTCTGTGTAATATTTATTGTCGTAGTGTCATGATGCTGGCGGGATTTGACCCAAAAACCATACACGTTTGGAAAAGGTGTAAACATAATCACATGAGGATTTATTTGTACTTTTCTACAGCCCATGACTTTAATTTTCTAATAATACTAATTTAGTTTCCTGAAAATATGATTTGGGGCGACAGTAGCTCAGTTGGTCTTTGGACCGAATGGTCGTGGGTTCGAGCCCACCATGGCCCATGTCATCTGCTCCCACTGATGTCTGCTGTCACTGTGTCCCTGGGCAAGACACTTAACCCCACATTGCCTGAAGCCCCCTCTGAAAGACCAAGGCCATCTAGTCCATGACAGAAGCCATCTTCCAGTGGACCCACCACCTGCAGGAGGATCAGAGGGACTGTTGCCATGAGACTTGTGCAGAAAATGTGATTTGATTTGATTGATTAGTCTAAATGATCATGTTCTGACAGATAACTTTGTTGGCTCACCTTTGTGCAAACCAGTCGCTGCGGATACTGTGGTTCTTTATGTGAAAACCTGCTCCTAGTTATTGTGTTTATCCCACAGACTGTATATATTAACGGACGTAGTCACGCCTATCTCCGCCGTTCTAACTAATGGGCCAAAAATTGGGCTTTCATGGAGTGATTCAAAATGGCAGCGGGGGCTGGAAAATGTGAAAAAACACATCTGTGCATGCGTCAGCTGCACGAGCCCCATTCATTTGAACGAGAGACTTCTAAAGTCCACAGCGACTAAACTAGACTGGTCCAGAACACTCAGCATTGACTCACATGTGGAACGGAGCTTTGGGCCAAGAGACACTTTTGGTCCATCCTGTAAAGACGTTTTCCAGAGGTCAGCTAATGCTATATGTTAGCATTGGCTAATTCTTATTCCAGGTCCACCCCCACAGGCCCGGGGTGGTACTGCAGCATGTCAGCGCACGTCATTTTGGACAATTTTGTCCCACTGGTTTATCCTCATCACACACTCTCCTTCCTCATATTTCTGCATAGGGAGCACCATAGGGAGCACCATAGGGAGCACCATAGGGAGCACCATGTGCAGCTTTTCACACCTAACCTTGTGAGACTTTTCGAACACCTCCAGCCTTGTCAGCGCCTGTGTCTGACTCTCGCCTGTTTCCTCCGTTCTCTTGGAAAGCTCTAAAGTAAACATGGCTGACAGTCCGCTCCACCACTTCATATTTCAGCCCAACGTCAGGGCAGTAGCACGAGAGCTGCACACACTCAGCAGCCCTATAACCAACCCACCGGCAGATCTACAAATCTACAATCCAATCACGCTAATGCAGACACTGTCCAGATCAGCAATAACTGTGTTTGCTCTGCCTCCTCTGCCTCATCACGGCTCTGTCTGACACCGGGAGTCAACACAA
>OZ035837.1:39275595-39318095 GCA_964034765.1 Knipowitschia caucasica | reverse complement strand
GTTATGTCACTGTCTAATCTCATGAACGTTTACACTTTAAACAGTTTTGGGTCCACATGAGACAGAAAAGGTTAGAATAGATTATGTCTGACCCGTCACGGCCAGCGTCGTGTTTCTGGACCTTTTAGATTTTGAGATTGACTAAAACTGCAACAAACTAGTTTTTTGTTTTGTACATTCACACAGACAACATTACCCTGGTCTTATCCATCGGTTCTCTCTGGTCCATCGTCATGTCCTGCAGGTAACGTCTGGGTCTGGTCCCTGTGTCCGTGATTACAATCAGTTGAATTCCATCCGACCAATCAGAGAGCGCGGGAGGCGGGTGTTGTAGTTAGATGTGGCTGACGTCAGAGTTTGTGTTGAACGTGCAGGTTGTAGTTTGGTGAAGAATGTGAAAGTAAAGTATTCTGGTCTGGTTCTATCAAGAAACTGAAGCTGGAGCAAGAGGAATGTTTAGCAAATGTAATCTCTGCAAAGATTGTGGCTCTACTCCCCACGGGCTCCGTTAGCGGCAAAGGAGATGGCTAAAGCTACAGTAGGCTAAATGCTAAAGCTAGGCAAAATGCTAACGACTCACTCACTACATACGTGACAGTAAACTCAGATCCAATGGTTTCAATCTGCAAAAGGAGTTAGCCCCTCCCACCTGTTAACGGAGTCAATGGAACAAATCCAGACCTCAGTACAACATGTAATAAGTACTATGGTGTGCTAAGACCAGGTTGAGACAACATACATAAAGATTATTTAAACAGTTTTCTATTTCACTGTTGCTGAGACTGATTTGTCTCACCAGCGATTCCTGTGATAAGGACATGACTGCATCCAATCTCAAACAAACACACCGACCTTCTCTGTCCTGTGTTCTCATCTTAAATACAAACCTGGACCAACAATAGTCTCATGAATGGTCAATAACAGGACAAGGGTCAATAACAGGACAAGGATCAATAACAGGACAAGGATCAATAACAGGACAAGGATCAATAACAGGACAAGGATCAATAACAGGACAAGGATCAATAACAGGACAAGGATCAAACAGGACAAGGATCAATAACAGGACAAGGATCAATAACAGGACAAGGATCAATAACAGGACAAGGATCAATAACAGGACAAGGGTCAATAACAGGACAAGGATCAATAACAGGACAAGGATCAAACAGGACAAGGATCAATAACAGGACAAGGATCAATAACAGGACAAGGATCAATAACAGGACAAGGATCAATAACAGGACAAGGGTCAATAACAGGACAAGGGTCAATAACAGGACAAGGATCAAACAGGACAAGGATCAATAACAGGACAAGGATCAATAACAGGACAAGGATCAAACAGGACAAGGATCAATAACAGGACAAGGGTCAATAACAGGACAAGGATCAATAACAGGACAAGGATCAATAACAGGACAAGGATCAATAACAGGACAAGGATCAATAACAGGACAAGGATCAATAACAGGACAAGGATCAATAACAGGACAAGGATCAATAACAGGACAAGGATCAATAACAGGACAAGGGTCAATAACAGGACAAGGGTCAATAACAGGACAAGGATCAATAACAGGACAAGGATCAAACAGGACAAGGATCAATAACAGGACAAGGATCAATAACAGGACAAGGGTCAATAACAGGACAAGGATCAATAACAGGACAAGGGTCAATAACAGGACAAGGGTCAATAACAGGACAAGGATCAAACAGGACAAGGATCAATAACAGGACAAGGATCAATAACAGGACAAGGATCAATAACAGGACAAGGATCAAACAGGACAAGGATCAATAACAGGACAAGGGTCAATAACAGGACAAGGATCAATAACAGGACAAGGATCAATAACAGGACAAGGATCAATAACAGGACAAGGATCAATAACAGGACAAGGATCAATAACAGGACAAGGATCAATAACAGGACAAGGATCAATAACAGGACAAGGATCAATAACAGGACAAGGATCAATAACAGGACAAGGGTCAATAACAGGACAAGGGTCAATAACAGGACAAGGATCAATAACAGGACAAGGATCAAACAGGACAAGGATCAAACAGGACAAGGATCAATAACAGGACAAGGGTCAATAACAGGACAAGGATCAATAACAGGACAAGGGTCAATAACAGGACAAGGGTCAATAACAGGACAAGGATCAAACAGGACAAGGATCAATAACAGGACAAGGATCAATAACAGGACAAGGATCAATAACAGGACAAGGATCAAACAAGACAAGGATCAATAACAGGACAAGGATCAATAACAGGACAAGGATCAATAACAGGACAAGGATCAATAACAGGACAAGGGTCAATAACAGGACAAGGGTCAATAACAGGACAAGGATCAATAACAGGACAAGGATCAATAACAGGACAAGGATCAATAACAGGACAAGGATCAAACAGGACAAGGATCAATAACAGGACAAGGATCAATAACAGGACAAGGATCAATAACAGGACAAGGATCAATAACAGGACAAGGGTCAATAACAGGACAAGGGTCAATAACAGGACAAGGATCAAACAGGACAAGGATCAATAACAGGACAAGGATCAATAACAGGACAAGGATCAATAACAGGACAAGGATCAAACAGGACAAGGATCAATAACAGGACAAGGATCAATAACAGGACAAGGATCAATAACAGGACAAGGATCAATAACAGGACAAGGGTCAATAACAGGACAAGGGTCAATAACAGGACAAGGATCAAACAGGACAAGGATCAATAACAGGACAAGGATCAATAACAGGACAAGGATCAATAACAGGACAAGGATCAATAACAGGACAAGGGTCAATAACAGGACAAGGGTCAATAACAGGACAAGGATCAAACAGGACAAGGGTCAATAACAGGACAAGGATCAATAACAGGACAAGGATCAATAACAGGACAAGGATCAATAACAGGACAAGGGTCAATAACAGGACAAGGATCAATAACAGGACAAGGATCAAACAGGACAAGGATCAATAACAGGACAAGGATCAAACAGGACAAGGATCAATAACAGGACAAGGATCAATAACAGGACAAGGATCAATAACAGGACAAGGATCAATAACAGGACAAGGATCAATAACAGGACAAGGATCAATAACAGGACAAGGATCAATAACAGGACAAGGATCAATAACAGGACAAGGATCAATAACAGGACAAGGATCAATAACAGGACAAGGATCAATAACAGGACAAGGATCAATAACAGGACAAGGATAAGGAAGAAGGCACAAAAAACTATTTGGATGCAGCAAGAAATGCAGCCCGCGGAAATTCAATTTGGTAGACGTCAGCCAAAGGTAACCTCTCCAGGCCGGTTCGCATCCCCAGCCTATCGCACAGCAAACGCCCCCTTCCAATCACCCATACCGGCCAGGCAGCCGCTTAAAAGTGGAGAAACTCCCACTTCACTGCCTCCCGAAGCCTTGCAAAGAGTCGTTCTGGAGGAATCGCTTTTGTCTACTCACGCTTACTCCTGCAGTCCCCGCTGTCCTCTGTCTTGCTGCGTGTGGTCTGCTCTTCCTCCGCGTCGCTGCTCCTGCTGCGGGTCTCGTGCTGTGGTCCGTGGGTCTTTGCCGCTCTCCTCCTTTGCGGGCTCTTTCTGCGGGTTCGCCGCTGCTCGTCTCGTCGCGGCCTGCTGCTGCATACGGCCGGTCTGGACCGGTGCGGTGGGAGCCGTGCGCATCCCTGCCTCCTTGTGCCGGTACGGTGTGGTCCCGTCGTGTTGTCCCTCGTCTTCTGGCGTTGTGGGTAAGTATGCTGACCTGCGGACGGTTTATTCCCCTCGCTTTGTACTGCAGGCTCAGTTTGCCCCGCGCTTTGTACTGCAGGCTCAGTTTGCCCCGCGCTTTGTACTGCAGGCTCAGTTGGCCCCGTGCATTGGTGGGCAAGCTTCAGTTTAAAGCCCTCGCATTGGTCTGTAGGCTCTCTTTAACCAAGCTCCATTTAAATCCTTCACTCTGACTGCAAGCTCCGTTTATTCCTCACATTGGACTGCAAGATCTCAGTTTAATCCCTCACATTGGACTGCGTGCTCTCAGTTTTAATCCCTCACTTGGCCTGCAGGCTCTCTTTAAATCCCTCTCTGGACTACGAGCTCTGTTTAAATCCCTCTCTGGACTGCAAGCCCCGTTTAAATCCCTCTTGGACTGCGGCTCCCAAATTGAATCCCTCACATTGGACTGCGAGCTCTCAGGTTAATCCCTCACGGATCTGCTTATATCCGGAACTGCTTATATCTGGAACGCTTATATATAAAAATAAATAAATATAAATAAATATAAATAAATATAAATATAAATAAATATAAATAAATATAAATAAATATAAATAAATAAAAATAAATAAAAAAAACTAAAAAAACTGCAGGCTCCGTTGGATCCCTCACACTGGACTGTAAGTTTCGATTTAAACTCCTCACTTGGACTGCGGGCTCAGTTAATCCCTCACTTGGACCGTAAAACCTGTTTAAATCCCTCACACTGGACTGCAGCTCTCGGTTTAATCCCTCACTTGGACTACAAGCTCTCAGTTATAAATCCCTCTTTCAGGACTGCGGGCAATGTTGAATCCCTCACTCTGGACTACAAGCTCTCAGTTTAATCCCTCACCTCGGACTACAGGTCGTTTAACTCCCTCACACCGGACTGCAGGCTCTCAGTTAAACGCCTCACTTGGACTGCGGGCTCAGTTTTAATACCTCACTTTGGACTGCAAGCTCTATTTAAATCCCTCACATTAGACTGCAAGCTCTGTTTAGGTCCCTCGGCGTCTCGTGTCCCACAACCTCTTCCCGGCTCTCCGTGAGCCCCAAGTCGGCACGCGGCTCGGGCGCGGGAGGTGTCCGTGGGCTACGTCATTGGCCCCTTCTCTCCGTCCCGCTCTAACCCGATGGGCATCGCCACCCGCAAGCACTCCAGGAAGAAGCGTCTCATACTCGTCCTCTCCTGTCCCCGCTCCGGGCCCGCCCGAGCATCAACAGCCCCTTCCCTCCAGCGCCCTTCTCCCTGCAGTCCGCTACCGTGGACCACGCGATCAGGCTGATAAAGACTTTCGGCCCCGGCTCCTGGCTCTCCAAGGCCGTCATCCCGGACGCGTTCAAGCTGCTGCCATCCACCCCGACCACTGGCGCTGTTCAGGGGTCAAGTGGCGTCGGAGTTCTTCTTCGCAGTGCGCCTCACCTTTGACTGCCGGAGTAGTCCCTCTCGTTCAACAATCTCTCGGAGGCGCCGTGTCGGATTCTGCTTAATTACGCGCGGCTCCCCTCTGTCTGCATCTCCCCGATGATTCCCTCGTAGTCAACCCACCCTCAGACTGCTCCGGGGGCTCTCTCCGCAAGCTCAGGCCCGCCTTCTCTGCCCTCGGATTCCTCCACTCCGGAAAGACCACAGGCCCCGCCAACGCTCTGGAGTTTCTCGGCATCCGCCTCGGCATCCGCCTCGACACACGCGCCATGGAGGCCTCCCTCCCGCTGGACAAGCTCAAACGCATCCGCGCTTTCTCCCGGTCTGCCTTGGCCTTCCCGTCACTTCGAGGCGTCCTTGCTCTCCCTCCTCGGGCATCTTAATTATGCCGTCTGTATCATTCCCCAAGGTCGTTCTTTTAATTCCAGACTCCTCTCCCTCGCCGGCTCTGTCTCCTCCCTCAATGACGCTGTCTGCCCGGACGCGGGGCGCCGCTCCGACCTGGCGTTCCGGTCCCGTCTGCAGAGCCGCTGGGATGGTGTATCTCTTTTTTTTTTACAGTGACATCTTCCTGTCTCAGATGCTCCGCGGTTCTTCACGGACGCAGCCCCGTCCGTGGGTTTTGGGGTTTTTTCCAGGACCAGTGGTTCGCCGGGCCCCGGCCCGACGCTTTCCCTCGAAGCATCTCCTCCGCGCTCCACGAGATGTATCCCGTGACCGTAGCCTGCGTGCTGCGGAACCATACGTGGCATAGGAAAAGGATTTCCGTGACGTGCGACAACCTCGACGTCATTGAAATAATTAACAGAGGTCGTTCATCCTCTCCCCAAATCACATCCTCCTCAGACGCATCACATGGCTCTCAGTCCTGAACATTTTATCATCACTGCTCGTCACGTCCCTCGTCACCTAACTGTCTTGCTGACTCTCTCTCTCGCTTTAAATTCCAGGAGTTCTGACGCCTTTGCCTTTCTGCCAATCCATTGCCATGCCAGATCCCCTGCACGGAATCCCTCGCCCCGGCCTAGTCCCTCCGTCTCTTCACCTTCTCTCCTCCGCTGCATCCTACATGAAAATGGGCTTCTTACGCATAAGCGAATTCACAAACTCTCACGCCACCTTCAATGCAGCCAAGACATTGCCTTCTCCGACCTGTCTTATTATCCCGACTACTTCAACCTCCACCTCAAGCATTCCAAACGCAAAGGCGCTTGCAACATAGTCATAGCTCGGTCTGACACTTCTCCCTGTCCCTACAGATCCATGATGCATTACACTCGCCTCCGCTCTCGGAAAGGAGATCTCAACGGACCGTTATTTCTTACTCCCGATAACCTCCCAATGTCATCCAACTGGTTCAGAGCCCAACTCAAGTCCGTACTGCTGCTTTGTAACCTGTCTCCCCATCTCTACACAGCCCACTCCTTTCGGATAGGCGCCGCCACGCGCGCCGCGTCCCTTGGGCTCCCCTATTCCGCCCTCCAGCAGCTGGGCCGCTGGTCATCATCGGCCCTCTCCTCATACATCAGGCCTGACACTTCTACCATTCTGGCAGCCCAGCGGCTTTTGGCATCTCCATAAAACGCTCGCTAAACTTCTGGTGGCGGCAGCAGCTGAGTATCCGCAAGTAATGGTCACAGTGTACAGTATATAGCGATAGCGGTCACAGTATATAGCGATAGCGGTCACAGTATATAGCGATAGCGGTCACAGTATATAGCGATAGCGGTCACAGCATAGAGCAGTCTCGACGTTCTGTCCCCTCAAACCAGGCTGCAAAACTCCATCAACTCACAGCCTTTTTGGGGATTGGCGCGCTCCATCGCAGGAGCCTCTCCGATCTGAAGGCCGCACCGGGACCTAGGGCGCCAAACCACCTCCCAATAAAATACTCAAAAGCTTCTTGTTTCTCGTCTCTCCAAATTGAAATGCAGCCCGTGGAAATTCAATTTGGTAGACGTCAGCCAAAGTTACCCCCTCCAGGCCGGTTCACATCCCCAGCCTATCGCACAGCAAACGCCCCCTTCCAATCACCCGTACCGGCCAGGCAGCCGCTTAAAAGCGGAGAAACTCCCACTTCACTGCCTCCCGAAGCCTTGCAACCACCGCCTCTCCTCCTCTTCACCCTGCCTCCAATCTGCCTTCAATCTGCTTCCCGCTGCCAAATGCCGCCACCAGTGCCTAGGTCCCGGGGGATTGGCGCGCTCCATCGCAGGAGCCTTTCCGATCCGAAGGCCGCACCGGGGCCTAGGGCGCCAAACCTCCTCCCAATAAAATACTCAAAAGCTTCTTGTTTTCTCGTCTCTCCAAATTGAAATGGGATTAACTAAATGAGCTCGTTGGCTAAGCATAATTTATCTATATACTTTAAAAAACAGGGAAAACAACAGCTTTAAACTTAAGAGAAGTTTACATTTTAGAGAAACACTTTTGAGAAAATCAGAGAAATGTGGCATATCCTGGACTCTCTGAATGTTTTAGTTGCACCTCGAGGCTTGCATCGAACACTATTAATTATTTCCAGTTTAAGAAATGTGTCATATTTTACATTCACCACTTCCATAACAGGACGACACGTTACATAACATGTGATAATCTGAAATGAAGGAAAGATCCAGGAAACAAGGCAATAAACACAAAGTTTTTCTGCAAACAAATTCAGTAAATGTCATTCTATGCAATACACCATAAATAAAGTTATTTCTGGGAGATTGGTGACGGATTAAGGGTTAACATGCAGGGATTATGAAGGGATTATTGTTACTTTTATCCACATAAAATGATCTATTATTGTGTGAAACGGTATTTTCTGTATCATCTCCAGATAAACTGAATGTTAATGTTTGTAAATCAGGATTAGATTTCTGAGACTGGAGACTTTAAATATTTTCTGATTTGTTGCAAAAAGACAAAACTGTACCAAATGTAATCTTTGTATTTATAAAATGCACATAACACAGTAGGTGCAGCTGTGCCACAGTGTCCTGAGGCTGAAGTCTGACACACATCACCTGTGTCCTGAGAACGTAAAGTGTATTATTCCAACCTTCATGGATTATAAACATCGTCGTGATTCTAACATGGGGTGAGGCATGTTTCAGAACCAGGGACTTAGATAAACAGAGTGTGTTCCAAAGAAATGAGGAAGTGCCTTTGTCCAAGATAAACAGTTGTGTTTACAGAAGAACGATGGCAGCGCTTCTGCTTTGCACCGTCTCCATGGAAACGCTTAGCAACAGTGCCTTTAACAACCTCAGAGCTATAGTTCATCTTTAGTTGGTGTTTCTCTGGGCCGCACAGAGGTCCTGGGTTCAACTCCCCCTCCAGATGTGGGCTCTCTGTGTGTGCAGTTTGCATGTTCTCCCCATGTCTGTGCCGGTTTCCTCCGGTGCTCCGTGTGTGTGCGTGCGTGTGTGTGTGTGTGTGTGTGTGTGTGGTTGTGTCTGTGTGTGTGTGTATTATTGTGTGTACATATATTGATTTGATCGAGTTGTGGATCGAGGTGAAGTGTATTTTTGAGTTTAAAAAGTGAAGTTTAAGAAGTTCTTTAGTAGATACAGAGTCATACAGGTCTCTCTCCAGCTGTGTCCATGTGTTCAGTGTAAACAATACTTCATCTTCACAACATTGTCATATATGTTATACACTAAACTATAAATATTATACACTAAACTATATATTATACACTAAACTATACATATTATACACTAAACTATAAATATTGTGTGTAGTGCTCTTTGTGTGGACATAAATAAGTTTAGAAACAGACTCATTAGCATAAAGGCTATAAGGATATGTGCAAAATATACAAACACACGATTTCTACTGTACATAAACCCCATGTGCAGCTCTACATGTGCAGCTCTACATGTGCAGCTCTACATGTGCAGCTCTACATGTGTGTAGCTCTACATGTGCAGTTCTACATGTGCAGCTCTACATGTGTAACTCTACATGTGCAGCTCTACATGTGTAACTCTACATGTGCAGCTCTACATGTGTGCATCTCTACATGTGCAGCTCTACATGTGTAACTCTACATGTGTGCAGCTCTACATGTGTAACTCTACATGTGTGTAGCTCTACACGTGCAGTTCTACATGTGTGCAGCTCTACATGTGCAGCTCTACATGTGTAACTCTACATGTGTGCAGCTCTACATGTGTGCAGCTCTACATGTGTGCAGCTCTACATGTGTAACTCTACATGTGTGCAGCTCTACATGTGTGCAGCTCTACATGTGTGCAGCTCTACATGTGTGTGGCTCTACATGTGTGCAGCTCTACATGTGTGCAGCTCTACATGTGTAGCTCTACATGTGTGTAGCTCTACATGTGCAGCTCTACATGTGTGCAGCTCTACATGTGCAGCTCTACATGTGTAACTCTACATGTGTGCAGCTCTACATGTGTAACTCTACATGTGCAGTTCTACATGTGTAACTACATGTGTAACTCTACATATGTGTAGCTCTACATGTGCAGCTCTACATGTGTGGCTCTACATGTGCAGTTCTACATGTGTAACTACATGTGTAACTCTACATATGTGTAGCTCTACATGTGCAGCTCTACATGTGTGGCTCTACATGTGCAGTTCTACATGTGCAGCTCTACATGTGTAACTCTACATGTGCAGTTCTACATGTGTAACTACATGTGTAACTCTACATATGTGTAGCTCTACATGTGCAGCTCTACATGTGTGGCTCTACATGTGCAGTTCTACATGTGTAACTACATGTGTAACTCTACATATGCGTAGCTCTACATGTGCAGCTCTACATGTGCAGCTCTACATGTGTAACTCTACATGTGCAGCTCTACATGTGTGGCTCTACATGTGCAGTTCTACATGTGTAACTACATGTGTAACTCTACATGTGTGTGGCTCTACATGTGCAGCTCTACATGTGCAGCTCTACATGTGTAACTCTACATGTGCAGCTCTACATGTGCAGCTCTACATGTGCAGCTCTACATGTGTAACTCTACATGTGCAGCTCTACATGTGTGGCTCTACATGTGCAGTTCTACATGTGTAACTACATGTGTAACTCTACATGTGTGTGGCTCTACATGTGTGTAGCTCTACATGTGTGGCTCTACATGTGCAGCTCTACATGTGCAGCTCTACATGTGTAACTCTACATGTGCAGCTCTACATGTGTGGCTCTACATGTGCAGTTCTACATGTGTAACTACATGTGTAACTCTACATGTGTGTGGCTCTACATGTGTGTAGCTCTACAGTGCTCACAAAGAAAAGTCAGTCCACCTTAAAAGTGCTCTTGGTAAATTCACATTTCCTGAAAACGCCCCGTGCCAAAGAGAAAGAAGCAGAAACGGAGAGAGTTTGTTTATCTAAAGAAGGGGCTGGACATGTGCTGGTTCTACTGCGGACTTTCAGACCTGCTCTAACTCTGGGGATTAAAGTTCAGATCAGAGATCAGTCTGGACTCTGGAGCTGAGTCTGGAGCTCAGAGCGACCAAGGTCAGGCTCAGTGACCGCCCACCGGAGCTGTCAGCCCGACATGTGGAGCAGAGAGAGCCCGGAGCCGCAGACTCCAACCGCGGATCGATAAACCTCTGCATGGGCCTTACACGGAGGAAAGACACCTCTGAACTCTCTTAATGGATGAAAGAAACCTCTGAACTCACGGGGATTGTATCAGTGCCACACGCTTTGATCCAACTTTTGTGAATATTACGCGGAGTGACATGTTGGGAAACCCCGGGACTTACGCAAACAAGAAGAGGAAGAAGCCAGTCCTGAAACAGTAAGTTTAAACTCCATAAAACTGCAATGTCGTTTATGTTATTCAACTGGCTTTAAAAGACGTAGCCTGTAGGGTTAGGTTAGGGCAACTCTCTCAGTTCCAGTGATCAGCCTAAAGAAAAAAACGCAGTGCATTTCCATGTTAGTAATAGATTGAACATACAATATTCACATGTGTACCTGTGCGTAAACATGTGTAAATGTGCGTAAACATGTGTACCTGTGCGTAAACATGTGTACCTGTGCGTAAACATGTGTATCTGTGCGTAAACATGTGTATCTGTGTATAAACATGTGTATCTGTGTATAAACATGTGTAACTGTGTATAAACATGTGTAACTGTGTATAAACATGTGTATCTGTGTATAAACATGTGTAACTGTGTATAAACATGTGTAACTGTGTATAAACATGTGTAACTGTGTAAACATGTGTACACGGACACAGAGTCAGCCCAATGGCCTTTTCCAGTCTGCAGAGTTAGAGCAGGGCTGTGACAACCAGGCAATAGCTTGGACTTTAGGCGTGGTCTCCTCCAACACAATAACACAACTATATTACTCATACATGTAGCACTAGCACTCGGTGACCTCAGTTATGGACAATACTCGAGTACTTTTAACAGCCTGCAGCATGTGACCAGGCCGGAAGTGGTGCAGACAACTGTGCAGAAAAGTTCCTTAAAATCATGCATAACTCCGTAACGCGCAGTGATTGTGTGTGTGTGTGTGTGTGTGTGTGTGTGTGTGTGTGTGTGTGTGTGTGTGTGGAGGGGTATATGTGTGTGTGGGGGGGGGGGTATATGTGTGTGTTTGGGGGGGAGTTCGTGTGCGTGTGGGGGGGAGTATGTGTGTGTGTGTCTATGTGTGTGTATGTGGGGGGAGTACATATGTGTGTGTGTCTTTATGCGTGTATGTGGGGGAGTACATGTGTGTGTGTGTATGTGGGGGGGTATGTGTGTGTGTGTCTATGTGGGGGGGGAGTATATGTGTGTGTGTGTGTGTGTGGTGGGGAGTATGTGTGTGTGTCTTTATGCGTGTATGTGGGGGGGGAGTATATGTATATGTGTGTGTGTATGGGGGGGTATGTGTGTGTGTGTCTATGTGGGGGGGAGTATGTGTGTCTATGTGTGTGTATGTGGGGGAGTATATGTGTGTGTGTGTGTGTGTGTCTATATGGGGGGAGTATATGTATATGTGTGTGTGTGTGTCTATGTGGGGGGGGAGTATATGTCTCTGTGTGTGTGTGTGTGTGTGTCTTTCTGTGTGTGTGTGTGCATAGACTGTTGCTCACTTTTTGGACTACCTTAAGAATGTGTGTAAGTTGGATCTGGCATGGATATCTTACCCTCGCGCATTAATCACAATCAAGTTGGAGAGTCGGCTGCTGCTCTCACGCGATGCACTGAGGAGGGAGGGGGGGGGGGGGGGGGGGGGGGGGCAGGAGGGAGGGAGGGGGGAGGGAGGGGGAGAGCTCCGGGCCCTCAGTGTTTTTGTAATCTGATCTGCCTGCACCGCTGTGTGCTCTCTGCCTGTCCCAGTCTTTTCTTGCTCTCTCTAAACTCTTGGGAACTTTTAGACTTTTGCTGGAACTCTATGACTTCTTCCAATCCAATCCACTTTATCTATATAGCACACTTTATTATTAATTTATAATCAATACGTCACGTTTTCAAGCGTAACGTCGTGCCTTCTGATTGTTAAGTTTAGATATGCTGTTGTTTTAAACTTTGTTGGAGGTTAAAACTGACATTTATGCCCCAAAAAGGAGATTCTCTTCACTAAATAAAAATCCACGATCTCAGCCACTGATCATCTTGTAACCTTATAGACATTTTTGCTCATTCCTGCTTTTGGATTGATCAAACTACTGTGATTTTATTTCTAGTACGTGTATGTTTTAGTATGCAGCACATTTAACAGCTCATGAGACCAGCCACTTTCTGAGGCTTCACCGACACATTACTGCAGGATTCAATGGAAATATGAACTCCAGAACATTCTCGCTGCACAGAGAGAGAAAGAAAAATCTGCCATGTTGTGGAAGACCGTAGAAAAACAAGAAAAGGAGGAGGAGACTCGGTGCATGCTTAGTTTGTGGAGATACATACTTGTGGAGTTACTGGACACATGCTTTTTATATCATGTGAATGAACCAGTGCAGCGGACAGTACTGACAATGCAAAAGTACTGATTGACTGTTGTTATGAAGTTAGTTAATAATTAAAACATTCAAGTTGTGTCTAAAAGGTAAATATACAGTTGGATTCCCGGGCAAGTTTGTGACCTCTGTAAATTAATAACAGATTTATAGGAGACAGAGATAGCTCCGTTGTGGACTCTCTGTCTGGCTGCTGTCTCATTAAACTGATTATACGTTCCTATAGCAGGGTCAATACCAGACGAATGTACTGTACTTGCAAAAAGGTGTCCTCTCACACAATATTTTAGCTATTTCTACTTCACCATTCCAGTAACTATTATTATTATGATTAATCTTCATGTTCTCTGTCTGGTGCACACTGGGGTCGTCTTGCACAGTTTTTCCAATGTGGTTTTACTGCATATAGCAATTCTTTAATCTTGTATCTTGTAATCTGGTCCATAGTTAAAAGTAAATAGTCAATGCACAGAGTATATTGCACATTGAAAAACAAAAAGAACATTACAGCTTCTGCACAGTTTAAAGCCATGACCTCCTCCCAATGAGTTACAAAAGATAAACTTTATAATGTGCAATAAACAATGTGTTACTAGATGTTCAGACATTGTTCTTCTTCATGTTTGTGGATCCATATTAGTCACATTCTGAGTGGTCTGAGGGCAGCCACAAGATTTACCCCAGATAACCTTCAGCCACCACCGTCTCCTCTCTGTGAAGTCTGAAAATCTCCTTCTGTAACATCCTGAAACATCTGCCTGTAACGCAGAGGGACCTGGCCATTCACAGCGGGTCGTCTGTTCCCAGTCAGATCCCAAAATAAGAAGGTGGAGTGTGCGTAGACATCTGTGTTTCTGAAGAGACTGAGGTTTCCTGCGCGGCCAGCTGCGCTCCGCCGGCACAAAGGCACCATTGAGCCGGACTGTAAAAAGCTGTGGTCACTGCAGAGGGGCATTCCGTGGCAGATATGTCCATCCAAAGTCTGCCTTTCATCGACTGGACGCCTTCCCTCTGCGCACCGAGGCCCATTGGATTTTCAAAAATATTGTTGTGCCAGAGTTTTGTGTGTTCAAGAGTCTGATGCTATTTAATGCTTTGCTTCTTTGTGTGTCTGTGTATGTTTCTTCTACACAATTGAACTTCCTCCAGAGGTAGATATGTAACAAGGAGGTCCCAAGCTCAGACACAACGACATTATAGCACCAGGCGTCTGCTGTGAGCCACTGCACCACAATGGAACTTATACAGGATCAAAATGTGCATATTAATAACTAATAACACTGACTGTGATTGGTCAACTGCTTTCACTTCTAATAAAACAAGTATTGTTCTTAAAGTTTATAAAAACCTGGATTACTGAAGTACAGCTTTAGCCAGCTTTGATAACAATCTTTACCAAGGCAAATATTTTGAGATAAGATTACGGTGGCTGGATTATGAGAATGAGACGTGCAGATAGGAGGCGTGGCACGGAGCCAAAAGCATTCCTGCTGAACACAGTTTTCCTTTGTTTCATTGTTCCAGGAGTCATCACTCTATAATCTTCAGCAAACATTAAAAGCCGTCACTTTGGATCCAATTAAACAGATCCATGTTAGAAGAAAACAAACAAAGAAAGCATTGAAGCAGCCCTCGGGAAAACGTACAGTTCATTATGTTTGATGAAGACTCAAGGTCAACAGCACAGTAACATTATCCAATCTTCTTCTTTATGTAAACTTTGGACAAAGAAGAGGAAGGACTTCCTGTCCCAGGCCTGGGCAGGAAGACCCTCTGACCACAGCAGCTCCAGGACCACTGAAAACACAGAGCATTGTTGGATCAGCTGCTCCACGTCTCTGTAGATTACACCGAGCTCTTTATAACTCACACACACATGTGCCCTTTAAATATAAACATGTGTAAATGTATAGTGTGATACAGTTTATAACTCACACACACATGTGCCCTTTAAATATAAACATGTGTAAATGTATAGTGTGATACAGTTTATTTCCTGGGCAGCCCTCATTAAACCTTGGATTAAACAAGCAGAGCAAACTTTCTCAATTTGTTAAAATACCAAGCAGAAAAAGAAAAGTAATTAATGTGGATACTTAATCTGGATGCTTAAACTGAGAAATAAGTTTGAGGAGATTGTTTTGCGTAGACAGTAAGACAGTGTGAGTTTTTGTATGAATTCCTCTTTTTATGACACACACATCAGTCCATATGGTTCTGTCCTCAATCCAGTCCAAACTAGTTCTGTAAATGTGAGGAGAAAGCACATGTTCTGTGGTGAAGCCTCTGGGTCACAGCCCCGGGCTCTGGACAGAAAGTGTGTCTCTGCCTCGAGGTGAACGAGGTCGGAGTCTGATGCAGAGATAACGGAGACAAACAGAAACGCTGCGCTCGACCCCGTGATATCGCCGAGGTAGAATCTGCTCCTGAATGCTGGCTTTTGTCTGCCTGGATTTCTGCGCAGTGAGATCAGCCCTGGTCCAAAACTGTCGAGGTGTAACTTACATACCAGGACCATTATTCTGCGGCAGAGCGAGAAACTCAACAGTATTAACTAGAGCCGCACTCCAGAGAGGAAGGAGAGACTTCAGACCCGTGGACCAGGACTGGAGCCGGCCCACGGACAGAAGTATGATCTCACTCTGCTGTTACAGACCTGAGGAGAAAAACAGTTAGCACCATTAGTTACACTTTTCCATAAAGACGGGTCCAGGAGTGAGGCTGAAAACCTGGTCATCTTCTTTTAGCTTAGGGCCTGGGTCTATAGTCTGAATCCTGGGTCTATAGTCTGAATCCTGGGTCTATAGTCTGAATCCTGGGTCTATAGTCTGAATCCTGGGTCTATAGTCTGAATCCTGGGTCTATAGTCTGAATCCTGGGTCTATAGTCTGAATCCTGGGTTTACAGCCTCAGTCCTGGGTTTTTGAGTTTTTCCTTATGGTCAAATACCATGTGGTCTCTCCTTATGGTCCAATACCATGTGATCTTTCCTTATGGTCCAATACCATGTGATCTTTCCTTATGGTCCAATACCATGTGATCTTTCCTTATGGTCAAATACCATGTGGTCTCTCCTTATGGTCCAATACCATGTGGTCTCTCCTTATGGTCCAATACCATGTGATCTTTCCTTATGGTCCAATACCATGTGGTCTCTCCTTATGGTCCAATACCATGTGATCTTTCCTTATGGTCCAATACCATGTGATCTTTCCTTATGGTCAAATACCATGTGGTCTCTCCCTATGGTCCAATAACATGTGGTCTCTCCCTTTGGTCCAATACCATGTGGTCCAATACCATGTGATCTTTCCTTATGGTCCAATACCATGTGGTCTCTCCTTATGGTCCAATACCATGTGATCTTTCCTTATGGTCCAATACCATGTGGTCTCTCCTTATGGTCCAATACCATGTGATCTTTCCTTATGGTCCAATACCATGTGGTCTCTCCTTATGGTCCAATACCATGTGGTCTCTCCTTATGGTCCAATACCATGTGGTCTCTCCTTATGGTCCAATACCATGTGATCTTTCCTTATGGTCCAATACCATGTGGTCTCTCCTTATGGTCCAATACCATGTGGTCTCTCCTTATGGTCCAATACCATGTGGTCTGTGATGATTTCAATGGTTTTGTTAAGTCGCTGAGAAACTGCTGTGATTTAGGGAAATACAAGAATAAAGTAAACTATATTGTTTGGTAAAGTATAGTAAAGTATAGTATAGTATAGTATAGTATGGTATGGTATGGTATAGTGTGGTATGGTCTTATAATCGTAATTGTGTAGTGTATTGTAGTAAATGACTGTGTGTTTCTGGGGAGTGTGGACGTGTGCGACTGATACAAAGCTGTAGTTTTGAAGCACATGTGGAGGGTGAGTGTATTAGTGGGTGAGTGTATTAGTGGGTGAGTGTATTAGTGGGTGAGTGGGTGAGTGTATTAGTGGGTGAGTGTATTAGTGGGTGAGTGTATTAGTGGGTGAGTGGGTGAGTGTATTAGTGGGTGAGTGTATTAGTGGGTGAGTGGGTGAGTGTATTAGTGGGTGAGTGTATTAGTGGGTGAGTGTATTAGTGGGTGAGTGTATTAGTGGGTGAGTGGGTGAGTGTATTAGTGGGTGAGTGTATTAGTGGGTGAGTGGGTGAGTGTATTAGTGGGTGAGTGTATTAGTGGGTGAGTGTATTAGTGGGTGAGTGGGTGAGTGTATTAGTGGGTGAGTGTATTAGTGGGTGAGTGGGTGAGTGTATTAGTGGGTGAGTGTATTAGTGGGTGAGTGTATTAGTGGGTGAGTGTATTAGTGGGTGAGTGGGTGAGTGTATTAGTGGGTGAGTGTATTAGTGGGTGAGTGGGTGAGTGTATTAGTGGGTGAGTGTATTAGTGGGTGAGTGGGTGAGTGTATTAGTGGGTGAGTGTATTAGTGGGTGAGTGTATTAGTGGGTGAGTGGGTGAGTGTATTAGTGGGTGAGTGTATTAGTGGGTGAGTGTATTAGTGGGTGAGTGTATTAGTGGGTGAGTGTATTAGTGGGTGAGTGGGTGAGTGTATTAGTGGGTGAGTGGGTGAGTGTATTAGTGGGTGAGTAGGTGAGTGTATTAGTGGGTGAGTGGGTGAGTGTATTAGTGGGTGAGTGTATTAGTGGGTGAGTGTATTAGTGGGTGAGTGTATTAGTGGGTGAGTGTATTAGTGGGTGAGTGTATTAGTGGGTGAGTGGGTGAGTGTATTAGTGGGTGTGTGGGTGAGTGTATTAGTGGGTGAGTGTATTAGTGGGTGAGTGGGTGAGTGTATTAGTGGGTGTGTGGGTGAGTGTATTAGTGGGTGAGTGTATTAGTGGGTGAGTGGGTGAGTGTATTAGTGGGTGTGTGGGTGAGTGTATTAGTGGGTGAGTATAAGTGTGGAGTCACCGAGAACAGTGGAGTGAGATGGTTCTGAGGAAGCAGAACAAGTCCAAACGGGTCAGATTGGATTTGACTCATCGCCCGTTTATTCTGCACATATTTGTCTAAAAGAAACTTGTGTAAACTCAACTAAATTCAGACGTTGTGGCGTCACGTGTTACATTTACATTAACATTTACAATCAATTATTATAATATAGATATAATTATTATAACAATTATTTGTGGAGAACTCAAATATGATTCAGACAAAGTTAAAACATGTTTGCATTAACTGTTTAATGTTTGTGAAGTAACTTGGATCAGACAGAACTAATCATGTGTTATTAACATGAATACATGTTTCTGCAGAACAGTTCATCCACTGCTCGTGCTAACACTGACACACTACTTTCCCAGGACGATAAAGACAGAGAGCTACTTTCCCAGGACGATAAAGGCAGAGAGCTACTTTCCCAGGACTATAAATGCAGAGAGCTACTTTCCCAGGACGATAAAGGCAGAGAGCTACTTTCCCAGGACGATAAAGGCAGAGAGCTACTTTCCCAGGACGATAAATGCAGAGAGCTACTTTCCCAGGACGATAAAGGCAGAGAGCTACTTTCCCAGGACGATAAAGACAGAGAGCTACTTTCCCAGGACGATAAAGGCAGAGAGCTACTTTCCCAGGACTATAAATGCAGAGAGCTACTTTCCCAGGACGATAAAGGCAGAGAGCTACTTTCCCAGGACGATAAAGGCAGAGAGCTACTTTCCCAGGACGATAAATGCAGAGAGCTACTTTCCCAGGACGATAAAGGCAGAGAGCTACTTTCCCAGGACGATAAAGACAGAGAGCTACTTTCCCAGGACGATAAAGGCAGAGAGCTACTTTCCCAGAGACGATAAAGGCAGAGAGCTACTTTTCCCAGGACGATAAAGACAGAGAGCTACTTTCCCAGGACGATAAAGGCAGAGAGCTACTTTCCCAGGACGATAAAGGCAGAGAGCTACTTTCCCAGGACGATAAAGGCAGAGAGCTACTTTCCCAGGACGATAAAGGCAGAGAGCTACTTTCCCAGGACAATAAATGCAGAGAGCTACTTTCCCAGGACGATAAAGACAGAGAGCTACTTTCCCAGGACAATAAATGCAGAGAGCTACTTTCCCAGGACGATAAAGACAGAGAGCTACTTTCCCAGGACAATAAATGCAGAGAGCTACTTTCCCAGGACAATAAAGGCAGAGAGCTACTTTCCCAGGACAATAAAGGCAGAGAGCTACTTTCCCAGGACGATAAAGGCAGAGAGCTACTTTCCCAGGACGATAAAGGCAGAGAGCTACTTTCCCAGGACGATAAATGCAGAGAGCTACTTTCCCAGGACGATAAAGACAGAGAGCTACTTTCCCAGGACGATAAAGGCAGAGAGCTACTTTCCCAGGACGATAAAGGCAGAGAGCTACTTTCCCAGGACGATAAAGACAGAGAGCTACTTTCCCAGGACGATAAAGGCAGAGAGCTACTTTCCCAGGACTATAAATGCAGAGAGCTACTTTCCCAGGACGATAAAGGCAGAGAGCTACTTTCCCAGGACGATAAATGCAGAGAGCTACTTTCCCAGGACGATAAAGGCAGAGAGCTACTTTCCCAGGACGATAAAGACAGAGAGCTACTTTCCCAGGACGATAAAGGCAGAGAGCTACTTTCCCAGGACGATAAAGGCAGAGAGCTACTTTCCCAGGACGATAAAGACAGAGAGCTACTTTCCCAGGACGATAAAGGCAGAGAGCTACTTTCCCAGGACGATAAAGGCAGAGAGCTACTTTCCCAGGACGATAAAGGCAGAGAGCTACTTTCCCAGGACGATAAAGGCAGAGAGCTACTTTCCCAGGACAATAAATGCAGAGAGCTACTTTCCCAGGACGATAAAGACAGAGAGCTACTTTCCCAGGACAATAAATGCAGAGAGCTACTTTCCCAGGACGATAAAGACAGAGAGCTACTTTCCCAGGACAATAAATGCAGAGAGCTACTTTCCCAGGACAATAAAGGCAGAGAGCTACTTTCCCAGGACAATAAAGGCAGAGAGCTACTTTCCCAGGACGATAAAGGCAGAGAGCTACTTTCCCAGGACGATAAAGGCAGAGAGCTACTTTCCCAGGACGATAAATGCAGAGAGCTACTTTCCCAGGACGATAAAGACAGAGAGCTACTTTCCCAGGACGATAAAGGCAGAGAGCTACTTTCCCAGGACGATAAAGGCAGAGAGCTACTTTCCCAGGACGATAAAGACAGAGAGCTACTTTCCCAGGACGATAAAGGCAGAGAGCTACTTTCCCAGGACGATAAAGGCAGAGAGCTACTTTCCCAGGACGATAAAGGCAGAGAGCTACTTTCCCAGGACAATAAATGCAGAGAGCTACTTTCCCAGGACGATAAAGACAGAGAGCTACTTTCCCAGGACAATAAATGCAGAGAGCTACTTTCCCAGGACGATAAAGGCAGAGAGCTACTTTCCCAGGACAATAAATGCAGAGAGCTACTTTCCCAGGACGATAAAGGCAGAGAGCTACTTTCCCAGGACGATAAAGGCAGAGAGCTACTTTCCCAGGACGATAAAGGCAGAGAGCTACTTTCCCAGGACGATAAAGGCAGAGAGCTACTTTCCCAGGACGATAAATGCAGAGAGCTACTTTCCCAGGACGATAAATGCAGAGAGCTACTCCTTTAAGCGACCCAAGGAATTAAAACAGTGATATATCCGTGTGAACGATGTTTGGACTCGAGGCTGAGCTGGTTGGTTCTTTCTCTGACGCTCTTTGGAAACGCAAACAAGTAATACAAAACCAAACTATGCCTTTTGTGATTTTGTCAGGATTATATCGGGTACATTTATTATTTATCATCACATATTTGTTTTTAGTGCACAAAGTACGTGCATTTACAAAAACAATTCATGAGGATGCATAATACTGAAATATTAACAACATTATTTGATTTGTTCATTTCTGAATCCTTTGGCGAGCTACTAGTGGCTGGTGTAGGTCTGGTGGCTGGTGTAGGTCATATACTGTAAATATATATATATAAATACTATTTATATATGTATCAGATATCACGCTGTACATGTCCGTAAATTGCTTAGTAGGTTAACGTGTAATTAAAGGAGAAGCTAAAGTTAGCTGCACTTTAGACGTTCATGATCTCCTTCATGTGAGTGGATTCATCTCACAGTTTATTAATGACATCTTTGTCTTTGTTTGGGTTATTACTATAAAACAAACAAAATATGCAGTAAATATATGTAGTTTTTCTATGGTTTAGCCGCTATAAGACCAGAACAAACCGTTATTTTAATTCCCAAAAACACACCAAGAATTGTCGTAGGTCGTACTTTATGCAACAAGAGAAATGTCCACAATGTCTTTCATCAGAACCCATGATCCGCTTTACAGAACTGACTTTTAGCACTTTGGACGACTCTGTTTATCACTTCTTCTTCTTCTTTGATCCAAGTTTCAAAGCTCAAACAAGTTGTAACATTCTTCTCTTATTATTTGTTGGGTTTTATAAACAGCCTTGACATTCATTTGAAACCTGGCACTTTCTGAATCAGCCTTTGACTCACTCAGCCCTCACCTGCAGAGTTTATTAATCACATCTTTTCCTTCTTTGCGTTGGTCTGAAGCGGCCTCTGGTTACAGTTGTTCTGGGCCAACTTTAGTCCATGTGTCATTCCACGTTGGGCCACAAATTACATTACCGTCTCCCTCCGCCCGTTACCCAGACTAAACTGTCCAAACCCACTCATACTTTCTATTTTCTGCAGAAAGAAGGCGTCAGAGGTGAACGATGTGGTCAAATCCAACCCGTCCAAACGCCACCGGGATCGGCTGAACGGCGAGCTGGACCGCCTCACGGAGCTGCTGCCTTTCCCCGAGGACGTGCGCACTCGACTGGACAAGCTCTCGGTCTTGCGGCTCAGTGTGGGATACCTGCGAGTCAAGAGTTACTTCAAAGGTATCTGGGTCTAAGGATCTGATGTTTCATAAAGATCCACCAAGTCCATCACAGCAGTTCTACAAGATTATTATATTTAAGATTATTATATTTAAGATTATTATATTTAAGATTATTATATTTAAGATTATTATATTCAAGATTATTATATTCAAGATTATTATATTTCAGATTATTATATTTAAGATTATTATATTTAAGATTATTATATTCAAGATTTATATATTCAAGATTATTATATTTCAGATTATTATATTTAAGATTATTATATTTAAGATTATTATATTTAAGATTATTATATTCAAGATTATTATATTCAAGATTATTATATTTCAGATTATTATATTCAAGATTATTATATTTCAGATTATTATATTTCAGATTATTATATTCAAGATTATTATATTTCAGATTATTATATTTAAGATTATTATATTTAAGATTATTATATTTCAGATTATTATATTTCAGATTATTATATTTAAGATTATTATATTCAAGATTATTATATTTCAGATTATTATATTTCGGATTATTATATTTCAGATTATTATATTTCAGATTATTATATTTCAGATTATTATATTTCAGATTATTATATTTAAGAATATTATATTCAAGATTATTATATTTCAGATTATTATATTTCGGATTATTATATTTCAGATTATTATATTTCAGATGATTACAGGCTCCTCACAGCAGCAGGAGAACGCTACCGGTCATTATTTCTTAATAACAGACTCTCAAAACAATAATGACCGCTGCCCTTTGGCAACGCACTCTCTGCTTGTAATTCATGTGTAGATTACTCTGACAGTAGTTTGTACACTTCGTCACAACGGGCTACTTTTGTCTGTGAGAGAAAAGCTATCGTAGCTAGCCACGCTCAATAACACAAATATCAATAAAACATTAAAATGTTAATGTGAGAACACATTATACACATTCTTAACACACAGAGGTTTTCAGAATCATCTGTTCACGTTTTCATGATAAAAATACTGTTTTAATGCGACAAAACTCTTGTCTATTCAGCTGTTATGGTCCCAGCTGGATTCGTCTGCATATCTGGCAACCTGAGTCAGGGAGAGTGGGAGAGGCTGCAGTACCACTTTTGGCCACATTTTTACATACAGCTCCTTTAACTTAATATGAACTATATAAACACTCGAGCAGCAATTACCTTTTGGAAGTTGATCTAAGCCACACATGTACCAACCACTTCCTCTTACACGCTGCTTTGTCTGCGTCTGGCGGATGAACCAGACCAGTCACTGACTTTTAGAACTGGTTTTTAGTCGGGTTCATGACTGAGTTCCGCCTGTGCTCGTTGACAACTGAGAAAGGAATGAACGGCATTTGCTTTTCGGAAACAACACATCCGAAACACAGTCACGTCGCCATCACACCGCCCTGTTCTGAGAAAGAGCAGGTAGAAGGAGATCTACTATAACCTACACTGTCTAGACCTGCAGCGCTTATAGACTCTGTCAGGACTGAAAATGTGTTCAATTAATCTAATAAAATCTCTGCAATCTTTCTGTTTGGTCACACTGGATTCACAACGCACTCTTCTGCTATAAATCATTATTTAAATTAGCTTGTGCAAAATGTGCAGGTTGCTAGATTCAACTTTATTGTCATTACAAAGTCAGAACAATGCAACAAAAGTCAGTTTAGCCTCTGACCAGGGCAATAGTGGAAGTATAGGATCATAATTACAACACAGATAATTATATTGGCACATGGGAGACTGTGCAGCTGCTATTGCTAGTTTATACATTCATTATGTTACAGTACATTCAGGTAAGGCAAGATTTTGCATAGCACAATTCATGTATGCACAGCTAAACAGAACTGTTTTTAACCTGGTTTTAAACATTGTCAGAGAGGAGGCCTGTCTCACATCTTCAGGAAGACTGTTCCAGATTTTAGCAGCATGAATCTGAAAAGCAGCCTCCCCATGTTTAGTTCTGACTCTGGGCACTAACAGGAGTCCAGTCCCTGTGCTCCTCAGAGTCCCAGCAGGAGGCCAGTCCCTGTGCTCCTCAGAGTCCCAGCAGGAGTCCAGTCCCTGTGCTCCTCAGAGTCCCAGCAGGAGGCCAGTCCCTGTGCTCCTCAGAGTCCCAGCAGGAGGCCAGTCCCTGTGCTCCTCAGAGTCCCAGCAGGAGGCCAGTCCCTGTGCTCCTCAGAGTCCCAGCAGGAGGCCAGTCCCTGTGCTCCTCAGAGTCCCAGCAGGAGTCCAGTCCCTGTGCTCCTCAGAGTCCCAGCAGGAGTCCAGTCCCTGTGCTCCTCAGAGTCCCAGCAGGAGTCCAGTCCCTGTGCTCCTCAGAGTCCCAGCAGGAGTCCAGTCCCTGTGCTCCTCAGAGTCCGGGCTGGTTCATATGGGACTAACATGTCACTAATATATTTTGGTGCGAGGCCATGGAGAGACTTGTAACAAGCAGAGCTGTTTTAAAGTCTATTCTCTGAGCCACAGGAAGCAGAGACCTGAGGACTGGACTAATGTGGTCGTACTTCCTGGTTCTAGTCAGGACTAATGTGGTCGTACTTCCTGGTTCTAGTCAGGACTAATGTGGTCGTACTTCCTGGTTCTAGTCAGGACTGGAGCTGCTGCATTTTGAATGTACTGCAGCTGTTTTACAGCCTGTTTGGACAGACCTGTGATCAGGCCATTGCAGTAGTCTAACCTACTGGAGACAAATGCATGGATAAGAATCTCCAAGTGCATCTATTTGAGTATACTGAGTATAGTTTACAGTCAAAGAGGTTGAAAATTAGATTCTATAGACCCCAAGAAGAATACTGTATATTTCAGAAGCTTATGGGGGTATAAATAAAACTACTGGGGTTGCAAGAAAAGAGGCTAACCCCAGGCGTTCTGCGACGCCTGCAGTATGTGTTCTGCGACGCCTGCAGTATGTGTTCTGCGACGCCTGGAGTATGTGTTCTGCGACGCCTGCAGTATGTGTTCTGCGACGCCTGCAGTATGTGTTCTGCGACGCCTGCAGTATGTGTTCTGCGACGCCTGCAGTATGTGTTCTGCGACGCCTGCAGTATGTGTTCTGCGACGCCTGCAGTATGTGTTCTGCGACGCCTGCAGTGTGTGTTCTGCGACGCCTGCGGTATGTGTTCTGCGACGCCTGCAGTATGTGTTCTGCGACGCCTGCAGTATGTGTTCTGCGACGCCTGCTGTAGGTGTTCTGCGACGCCTGCAGTATGTGTTCTGCGACGACTGCAGTATGTGTTTTGCGACGCCTGCAGTATGTGTTCTGCGACGCCTGCGGTATGTGTTCTGCGACGCCTGCGGTATGTGTTCTGCGACGCCTGCGGTATGTGTTCTGCGACGCCTGCAGTATGTGTTCTGCGACGCCTGCAGTATGTGTTCTGCGACGCCTGCAGTATGTGTTCTGCGACGCCTGCAGTGTGTGTTCTGCAACGCCTGCGGTATGTGTTCTGCGACGCCTGCGATATGTGTTCTGCGACGCCTGCGGTAGGTGTTCTGCGACGCCTGCAGTATGTGTTCTGCGACGCCTGCAGTATGTGTTCTGCGACGCCTGCAGTATGTGTTCTGCGACGCCTGCGGTAGGTGTTCTGCGACGCCTGCGGTATGTGTTCTGCGACGCCTGCAGTATGTGTTCTGCGACGCCTGCGGTAGGTGTTCTGCGACGCCTGCGGTATGTGTTCTGCGACGCCTGCGGTATGTGTTCTGCGACGCCTGCAGTATGTGTTCTGCGACGCCTGCAGTATGTGTTCTGCGACGCCTGCGGTATGTGTTCTGCGACGCCTGCAGTATGTGTTCTGCGACGCCTGCAGTGTGTGTTCTGCGACGCCTGCGGTATGTGTTCTGCGACGCCTGCAGTATGTGTTCTGCGACGCCTGCAGTGTGTGTTCTGCGACGCCTGCGGTATGTGTTCTGCGACGCCTGCGGTATGTGTTCTGCGACGCCTGCAGTGTGTGTTCTGCGACGCCTGCGGTATGTGTTCTGCGACGCCTGCGATATGTGTTCTGCGACGCCTGCGGTAGGTGTTCTGCGACGCCTGCAGTATGTGTTCTGCGACGCCTGCAGTATGTGTTCTGCGACGCCTGCAGTATGTGTTCTGCGACGCCTGCGGTAGGTGTTCTGCGACGCCTGCGGTATGTGTTTTGCGACGCCTGCGGTATGTGTTCTGCGACGCCTGCAGTATGTGTTCTGCGACGCCTGCGATATGTGTTCTGCGACGCCTGCGATATGTGTTCTGCGACGCCTGCTGTATGTGTTCTGCGACGCCTGCGGTATGTGTTCTGCGACGCCTGCGATATGTGTTCTGCGACGCCTGCTGTATGTGTTCTGCGACGCCTGCGGTATGTGTTCTGCAACGCCTGCGATATGTGTTCTGCGACGCCTGCGATATGTGTTCTGCGACGCCTGCAGTATGTGTTCTGCGACGCCTGCAGTATGTGTTCTGCGACGCCTGCAGTATGTGTTCTGCGACGCCTGCTGTAGGTGTTCTGCGACGCCTGCAGTATGTGTTCTGCGACGCCTGCAGTATGTGTTCTGCGACGCCTGCAGTATGTGTTCTGCGACGCCTGCAGTATGTGTTCTGCGACGCCTGCTGTAGGTGTTCTGCGACGCCTGCAGTATGTGTTCTGCGACGCCTGCAGTATGTGTTCTGCGACGCCTGCAGTATGTGTTCTGCGACGCCTGCAGTATGTGTTCTGCGACGCCTGCGGTATGTGTTCTGCGACGCCTGCAGTATGTGTTCTGCAACGCCTGCGATATGTGTTCTGCGACGCCTGCGATATATGTGTTCTGCGACGCCTGCTGTATGTGTTCTGCGACGCCTGCGGTATGTGTTCTGCGACGCCTGCGATATGTGTTCTGCGACGCCTGCTGTATGTGTTCTGCGACGCCTGCGGTATGTGTTCTGCGACGCCTGCGATATGTGTTCTGCGACGCCTGCGATATGTGTTCTGCGACGCCTGCAGTATGTGTTCTGCGACGCCTGCTGTATGTGTTCTGCGACGCCTGCAGTATGTGTTCTGCGACGCCTGCAGTATGTGTTCTGCGACGCCTGCAGTATGTGTTCTGCGACGCCTGCAGTATGTGTTCTGCGACGCCTGCGATATGTGTTCTGCGACGCCTGCGATATGTGTTCTGCGACGCCTGCAGTATGTGTTCTGCGACGCCTGCAGTATGTGTTCTGCGACGCCTGCAGTATGTGTTCTGCGACGCCTGCTGTATGTGTTCTGCGACGCCTGCAGTATGTGTTCTGCGACGCCTGCAGTATGTGTTCTGCGACGCCTGCGATATGTGTTCTGCGACGCCTGCAGTATGTGTTCTGCGACGCCTGCAGTATGTGTTCTGCGACGCCTGCAGTATGTGTTCTGCGACGCCTGCGATATGTGTTCTGCGACGCCTGCGATATGTGTTCTGCGACGCCTGCGATATGTGTTCTGCAACGCCTGCAGTATGTGTTCTGCGACGCCTGCAGTATGTGTTCTGCGACGCCTGCAGTATGTGTTCTGCGACGCCTGCGATATGTGTTCTGCGACGCCTGCGATATGTGTTCTGCGACGCCTGCGATATGTGTTCTGCGACGCCTGCAGTATGTGTTCTGCGACGCCTGCAGTATGTGTTCTGCGACGCCTGCAGTATGTGTTCTGCGACGCCTGCAGTATGTGTTCTGCGACGCCTGCAGTATGTGTTCATTATTACGACAGGGCGACAGTAGCTCAGTTGTAGAGCATTGGTCTTTGGGCCTGAAGGTCGTGGGTTCTAGCCCACCATTAGACCTACTTCACGACTCCCACTGATGTCTGCTGTTGTTGTGTCCTTGGGCAAGACACTTAACCCCACTTCGCCTGAAGACCCCGCTGAAAGATGTCAGCTCCTGTGGACTCAGCACCTGCAGGAGGATCAGTGAGGGGCTGGTGCTCTGACTGCCACCCCCGACCCAGAAATGGATTAAGGGGAAGAAAATGGATGGATGGATTATTCATTATTATTCATTATTATGCCAGCCATCATACTGCCAGAGATTTTGAATATTATTAGTGTTTTTCCAAACCTCATGTAAATATAAGCCCTTGGTTGACACGAGTATGAAACATACCAAATGAAAGCTCTGTCTCTTGCCTTTCATAAAAAAAAAAAAAGTTTCTAACCCTTTTAGTTTTTTAGCAGTTGAGAGTAGAACAGAGGTAACTTTCACACAGAAGGCTGTTTCCTGACCAAGATATGGAGAAAACAGCCTTTTTTTCCTCTACTGATATTTTACAATGTATGACTCTTATTATGACACAGAACAGGAACAATACTTAGAATTGTATTTTTAATGGATAATTATTTTTACACAAATTAAACGTGTACACACAATACACATAAAATATACTTGTATACAATAAAAACACTCCAAAGCCTTTACCGGTCTGAAATGTTGACACAGGAGACAAAAGAGCCGTCGCTGCAGTCCATGGCAGTGAATGAGTTAATATTCATTAGTATTCATTAGTATTCATTAGTATTTATTAGTATTCATTAGTATTTATTAGTATTGATTAGTATTTATTAGTATTCATTAATATTCATGTGTTGTGTTTACCTCGTTTGGTTGTTTACCGTCGTAAGAATAAAAACAAAGTTGATTCATATGAACTTTATTAAACAGATAATTCAGTTTCTCTGCAACTAAAAACAAACTGGGCGGCACGGTGGCTGAGTGGTTAGCCCTCTCGCCTCTCAGCATGAAGGTTTCTGGGTTCGAATCCTGGTCGGAAGAGGGCCTTTCTGAGTGGAGTTTGCATGTTCTCCCGTGTCTGTGTAGGTTTCCTCCGGGTGCTCCGGTTTCCCTGACCACTAAAAACAAAACCCAACCAAATAAACCATAAAATACATAAATACATAAACTTTAGGTTACAGCAACACAAGGCCAACAGAACAGTACAAAAGACATTCAGTTTATGAATTAAAAATAAATATAGACAATATACAACATTTATGGACAATTAAAGTACGCACACAGTATATCACATAACGAAAAATGAATAAATAAGAAAAGAAAAAGCCTAAAATACACACACATGTGTAAAAAGTAAAATGGTAAAACTCTTGGTATCTTGTGTCGATACATTTTTGTCCATTTTTCCCCATTATCTGTAAAACATTCAGACTCAGTTCCATGTCAGCTCGATTACAAATAATAAGTTTAAACTCCATATTTTCTTTTCTCTTTTGCTGCTTTTGTTTGGACTTTTCCAAAGAACTCAGTTATCCTGTTTTGGGAGCGCGGCGGTGACTCAGGATCCAGTCCGACCACCATCACATGTGGATTTCTTATTAACTCGGAATTAGCTCTGCACGAGGAGCCTGATTGAGTTTGAGTTTTTGGTATTTTGAATTAGTTTTATTTAGCAGCTTGAATTAATGCAGCCTGTCACTCTCTTGGCTTTTGTTTTGTCATGTCAGCTGCACACGATTGTGTAAGAATATCACTGTGTGTGTGTGTGTGTGTGTGTGTGTGTGTTATGCAATTATAACAAATACAATTATTACAATGGCCTTTTTATGGGTTTAGGGACAGACCGGAGGAGTAAAGTCAAAGAAGAGAGACCAGAGAGAGACCAGAGAGAGAGAGAGACCAGAGAGAGACCAGAGAGAGAGAGAGACCAGAGAGAGACCAGAGAGAGACCAGAGAGAGACCAGAGAGAGACCAGAGAGAGACCAGAGAGAGACCAGAGAGAGACCAGAGAGAGACCAGAAAGAGACCAGAAAGAGACCAGAAAGAGACCAGAGAGAGACCAGAGAGAGACCAGAGAGAGACCAGAGAGAGACCAGAGAAAGACCAGAGAGGGAGACCAGAGAGAGACTAGAGAGAGACCAGAGAGAGACCAGAGAAAGACCAGAGAGAGATCAGAGAGAGATCAGAGAGAGACCAGAGAGAGACCAGAGAGAGAGACCAGAGAGAGAGACCAGAGAGAGACCAGAGAGAGAGACCAGCGAGAGACCAGAGAGAGACCAGAGAGAGACCAGAGAGAGACCAGAGAGAGACCAGAGAGAGAGACCAGAGAGAGACCAGAGAGAGAGACCAGAGAGAGAGACCAGAGAGAGACCAGAGAGAGAGACCAGAGAGAGACCAGAGAGAGAGACCAGAGAGAGAGACCAGAGAGAGACCAGAGAGAGACCAGAGAGAGAGACCAGAGAGAGAGACCAGAGAGAGACCAGAGAGAGAGACCAGAGAGAGACCAGAGAGAGACCAGAGAGAGAGACCAGAGAGAGACCAGAGAGAGAGACCAGAGAGAGACCAGAGAGAGACCAGAGAGAGACCAGAGAGAGACCAGAGAGAGACCAGGCGTGCTTTTGTTCTGAGGCAGATCACGTTGCAGGATCCGGTTCTCGTTCTTGTGAATGAATTAAATCAGGCTCCATTATCTCTGAAAAATAAAACGTAATCAGGTCCAACCCCAATGTTTTTAGTTTAGCCTTTTTCCAACACAGATGATGACAGAAGCGACACTGGTCCATCAAAGCCTCCGACCAAACACCATCCATTCACTCTCTCATTTACATTCAGACCAATTGTTTAGTGGTTGGAGAAACCGGAGGAGCCGAGGGAAACTTGCACAGACACAGGGAGAACATGCAAACTCCACTCAGAAAGACCCTGTTCCGACCGGGACTCGAACCCCTCTTGCTGAGAAGCGAGAGTGCCCAAAGCCGGTGATACTTTATCTGGGTTGCCATCTCCTCCAGAATTGGAACATTAAAGTGGAAAATGACACTATTTTACCAAACTAAAGTAATTTACCGCCCCCCAGCACGGTCCCCCAGCACTGCCCCCCAGCACGGTCCCACCGGAGGACGCCACCACAGCTGTAAATGTATTTTTTTCATGCTCCTGGCATCAAGAAGGAACGATCAGAGAGTCAAGGTCGTGCTGTGGGTCTGTGGGGAGCATCCAGCAGCACTGAGTCTCTACACGGGACAAAGGTACTCACTGAGTCTCTACACGGGACAAAGGTACTCCACTGAGTCTCTACACGGGACAAAGGTACTCACTGAGTCTCTACACGGGACAAAGGTACTCACTGAGTCTCTACACGGGACAAAGGTACTCACTGAGTCTCTACACGGGACAAAGGTACTCACTGAGTCTCTACACGGGACAAAGGTACTCACTGAGTCTCTACACGGGACAAAGGTACTCACTGAGTCTCTACACGGGACAAAGGTACTCACTGAGTCTCTACACGGGACAAAGGTACTCACTGAGTCTCTACACGGGACAAAGGTACTCACTGAGTCTCTACACGGGACAAAGGTACTCACTGAGTCTCTACACGGGACCAAAGGTACTCACTGAGTCTCTACACGGGACAAAGGTACTCACTGAGTCTCTACACGGGACAAAGGTACTCACTGAGTCTCTACACGGGACAAAGGTACTCACTGAGTCTCTACACGGGACAAAGGTACTCACTGAGTCTCTACACGGGACAAAGTACTCACTGAGTCTCTACACGGGACAAAGGTACTCACTGAGTCTCTACACGGGACAAAGGTACTCACTGAGTCTCTACACGGGACAAAGGTACTCACTGAGTCTCTACACGGGACAAAGGTACTCACTGAGTCTCTACACGGGACAAAGGTACTCACTGAGTCTCTACACGGGACAAAGGTACTCACTGAGTCTCTACACGGGACAAAGGTACTCACTGAGTCTCTACACGGGACAAAGGTACTCACTGAGTCTCTACACGGGACAAAGGTACTCACTGAGTCTCTACACGGGACAAAGGTACTCACTGAGTCTCTACACGGGACAAAGGTACTCACTGAGTCTCTACACGGGACAAAGGTACTCACTGAGTCTCTACACGGGACAAAGGTACTCACTGAGTCTCTACACGGGACAAAGGTACTCAAAGGTACTCACTGAGTCTCTACACGGGACAAAGGTACTCACTGAGTCTCTACACGGGACAAAGGAACTCACTGAGCAAAGAATCTCAAAGAGATGAAAGAAAAACACAAATCCAACGGTACAATTATCTGTATAAAATGTCAGGTTTGCGTGCGGCCGTTTGCTTCAGATCCAGAGAATGTTCCTTTCACTCAGAGCTGTGGTTTCCAGACGGATCGTTGTCGTTGTGGCTTGGCTGAAATGTGTTCAGTGGATGAGTATTTTTATGTAGAAACTTATGTAGACTGGTGCTATGAGCATTGGGGAGCAGCTCTCATTGCCACCCCCCTGACCCAGAAATGGACAATAAAGGGCTTGAAAAACTTCCAACTTTTAAAGGAACTAAAGACTCGATGGAACATGTCAACAAACAAAGTGTTGTTATAAAAATACTTAAAAAATCTACTAATATTAGCCTTGTTTTAGTGAATCCCGCTGCTCGGATGAGGATATTTTATCAACCATACAAGCTTAGGCATTGCACAAATATCTTTATGAAAAAAAACATACACAAAAATACACAATTGGTGGTTATTTGTAGTACATATATTACGTTATACATACTATAACTACAGGCTAAATAAACAGGTTATATACTGATAATATACAGGAAAGAGACATAAGGCAATTCTCAAGGCACGTAGCTGTGAAAAATAGAAAAACAAATGGCTCCAAGTCTTAATGAAAGTCTGTAAAGGCCGTCTACGTCAGGTTTTTATAATCCTGTCATATATATTTGTAGATGCAGCGTAATTCAGAGAAAGCACAAATACTGAATGATTTCACACAACGTCTGGTTAAGCCACATTCATGCGTTCGTTAAAAGTGTTCGAGTCAGACGGAGGACTGGCTGCTTCGTCCAAATATTCTGAAGTTGTGGTTCTTTTAGAAAGCTGATGCGTCATGGACAGTTCATGCTCATTCACAAAATAAGCATAAACATAATTATCCTTACTCTTTTTTATATTAAGACGATTTTACACAAGAGCTCAATACCTGTACTTTAGAGAATCAAAGTGAGGTGAGATAAGGAGCCGTTAGCTGCCTGTGGCGCAGGAGAAGGCACAAAGAAACATCTGGGTTTGGTTATTTAAACAATATAAGGCCTTTTTGGTTAAGTGCTCACAGAGGTGCAATAAACATCTGTCATTATTCTCGGTTCAAATGCTCAGGTATAATCTCCACAAGAATATTGACTTTTCAGTATTTATATACAAACATAGATAATGATATCCAATAAAATACATGTAGTTTGTGTTTGTAGATTCTTTAGGAAGAATATGGACTCAGTCAATGTTTGACAAGAACAAAGTTATGAATCAAAGCATCAGAAACTCACTCTTTAAAGGTTTGTATAAATCATCCAAAACATAACTTTATCATATGAATCGTTTCATATAAATCAGGCACTTTGATCTTTGACTGGAGTAAGTCACTAAAGAATGAAGAGTGTTCACTTAATGCTGAGTCAACGAACATGTGTCAAATATTAATATTAATATACGTCTGAAGTCAAATTTAACTAAATCAGATATATCAAAACCAAAAACAATTTTACCACAACATTTCCATCTTCAGGAGACAGAAAGAAAAAGAAAAGCTGAAAGATAATTTCTGTGATCTACTTTCCTCAATAATGTTTTTCCAGATGAGTCAAAGCTGATGTTTGCTGCCCTCTAGTGGACGTGGACGTGTTACGGCACTATGGTTCTGATAAACTGTCTCTTTGGACTGCAGCTTTATAAAGCATCAGGTGATCGTGGCAAAGAGAGGACTGCATCTCCACATGTGTCATATTTACATCTAATTGTTGTCTTTTCCTTTGGCAGGTTGCTCTCACATGAGCGAGGCTGACTGAAGCTCAAGTTCCACATTTGTAAACGCACTTGTGGCTTCATACTTCATGATTATCATAACATCTTCAGACAAAATGACAAGCTACAGCGATTGGCTATACAGTAAGCAAGAGCAGTACATTAAAGGCCGCACAATAAAACAAGTGACATGTGACTAGGATGAGACCGTGAGGGGAGCACTGAGACAGGCTGTTGTCCTTCTGCGAGAGTCCTCAGCGAGGCTCAGGTCTCCCCACGAAGCGACTGGACGACGAGCAGAGGAAGCTCCTACTGGCCTCACCCAGAATGGCTTTATCCTACAAGACACACAGAGTACAGAACTTAACATTAATACTAGTGGAGTTAGATTATTTACTGTTGTTACATCATTAAAATATTAGGTTAAAGAGACTGTCTGGCTTTTTAATAAGAGTCACTTATTAAAAAGATTATAGTAAGCATGTTTTATTCTGTTAGTCTTTTATAGTTTGTATTCTACATTCACCGTGTCTTGAGAGTGTAGTCTTACCTGCGTCCCTCTTTGGCACTCCAGATATGGCTGTGATGCTACGCCATGATCTGCGGGGGGCATTCTGGCGGGGAAAGGCATTGTGTTTGGGTTGACAATATCCGGGTTGATGGGTAATGTGCTCACCACAGGCTCACTGGGCCTCCAATGGAAATAGCAGGAGTTCTGAGGAGCAGTCTGGTCCAGAGAAGAGGCACTGCCCAGAAAGGTGAAGCTGTCACCCCCTGCTGGGCTGGAGGAAAAGGCCTGGTCAAACATGCAGCTGCTGTGAGTAGGTGCCTGGCCACATGCCAGCCCACCCTGCTGCTGAATGTGGTTCAGTCCATTAACACTCCTGGGCAAGTGGCCAGCATGTGGAAATGTTTGGCTTTCTGTAGATAGGTTGTGGCACGCTGGTATGGGATCATGTCCATTCTGTGCTATGCCACAGAGGGGCAGCTGCTGCTGCTGCTGCTGCTGCTGCTGCTGCTGGCTCTGAGGCCACTGCTCCACCTCCTGGTGTGGTTCAAAAGTTGTAGTGGAATTGAAGTTATTGCAAGGCACCAGAGGTGGTAAAATGTCTGCATGAGGCGGTAAGTGGCTGTGCTGCTGCAGGGGCCCACAGAGCAGCTGTCTGTTTGGGGCCATGGAGGCATGTTGCACATTATTTTGAGGATATAGCAGGGGCTGGCTCAGCTGAGGCTGGCTCAGCTGAGGCTGGCTCAGCTGAGGCTGGCTCAGCAGGGGCTGGCTCAGCTGAGGCTGGCTCAGCAGGGGCTGGCTCAGCTGAGGCTGGCTCGGCTGAGGCTGGCTCAGCAGGGGCTGACTCAGCAGGGGCTGGCTCAGCTGAGGCTGGCTCAGCAGGGGCTGGCTCAGCTGAGGCTGGCTCGGCTGAGGCTGGCTCAGCTGAGGCTGGCTCGGCTGAGGCTGGCTCAGCAGGGGCTGGCTCAGCTGAGGCTGGCTCAGCAGGGGCTGGCTCAGCTGAGGCTGGCTCGGCTGAGGCTGGCTCAGCAGGGGCTGACTCAGCAGGGGCTGGCTCAGCAGGGGCTGACTCAGCAGGGGCTGGCTCAGCTGAGGCTGTCCGGAGATACCAGAGGGGCCGGCCATGTCAGTGTTGGTTGTCTGAAGGAATAGTAGAGAGGCATCACTTATGGAGGCGTCAGACACACTGAGATCTGGGAGCTCTATCGATGGGTAGAAAATATCCTGCAGTTGCAGCTGCTGCAGCGGCGGGAGTTTGGAGTCAGGCAGAAGTGGAGGGTGACACAGTTTCTGGGTGCCATTATACATTGGAGCTGATGCTGGAAGACTGTCTGCCTCCTGTGTGTGAGAATACAGCACAGTCACAGGGGAAAAGGCACAGTCTGCACTGGGGGTCTGATATAATGCTGGTGCTGAAAGGACAGTGGGAGTAAAAGAATCTGGACTGACTCCTGCCAAACAACTCGGAGGACTGTTGATAGGATCAGCCTCATTCTTCTCTTTGAACAGAACAGAGTCAATAAAGTCAAAGATCTCATTAGTGAGCACATTGTCCAGCTCGGCCCTGACATCTCCCTGCAGATCTCCGTTCTCTTGGTTTATTCTCTTCAGAGCGTTCTCCCACTCACTCAGCTCCTCCTCCGGCACCTCCAGGTTCTGCATCATGTCAGCAAAGTTTCCATTTTGAGACATTTTTTCAAGTCCATTGATTATGGCCATGACTGACTGTTTGGCTTCCTCTTTGACCACCACAGGCTGCCCGGCCGTGGGACAGACACCGTCCTCCTGCCACGAGTTGTTGGTCACAGAGACCAGAGCCCGGCTGTCCATGAAGACCTGGTCCACAGGGAGCGGGGCCTCGATGTTCTCGGTGTAAACAGTCTGGTCCTGCTTTAAGAAGCTGTCCACCAGAGAGCCCGGCAGACCACTGTCACTGCTGTCACTGCTGAACTGACTGTTGAACTGGAACTGCGTCACGTCCACGGTGGGACTGTTGTAGAGCACGGCCTCTCCGGTGGCGAAGCTGAAGGGCAGCTGCACCCTCCTCTGCCGCAGATACTCCTCTCCTTCTGCATTTCTGGAAAAGAGAGAGAAAACAATGTTAACCATCATAACAACAAAAACACATTTAAAACTAGAACGTACACTAGAGCCTTTTGGTAAGCGATGATGAATTCAGGTCGTCCTCCTTTAAAAATGAGTTTGGCGTTGGATTTGACCCAAACCCACCCTCCAGATTTGCTGAGGAGCCTGAAGACTGTCAGACCACTTTCTCCTGTTTTGATCACTGTGAACAAGAACAATGAGCATGAATGAAAAGAACTAATACTGCAGTAGTCTGTGGGTCTGAGCGTCTTACTTCGCACATGGTTGTCGGCGCAGTACATCATGTCTGCAGCGTGTATGAACTGATAACCCGAGCCTTTCATGCAGAGCTCCACCTCGGAATAACCCAAAATGATCTTCCCTCTGCAAAACAATGCAATAAAAGCACAATTTACTTTCTCTAAAAGTCCGTGAGCCACATTCAGATCTAAAGGAAACTACCGTCCGTCGACTCCCATGGGCGTGAAGTCCAGTTTGTGCTTGGTCTGAAACAGGAGCATCTTGGCTCTGATCTCGACGATGGTGGACGGCTGGACTGGCATTGCAATACTGAACAGAGCCAGCTGTGCTTGGGTTCGCGTCCCATTGTCCCTTAAAACACTTTGGCCATGGAGGTACTTCAGGCGCCCCTGGAACTTCAGGGCCTAATGGAACAAAAACAAGTTAACATTTGAAATACACAATGGACATTCTGTAGTTAGAGACGACACAGACCAGAAAGCCCGAGGAGTTATCCAGGAGGCAGCGGAATCGGCAAACAAAACTTCTCTCCAGAAATGAGGAGTTTTCTGGAGGGAGTTGGTCGGGATGGTAGGACACTCCTTCAGGACCGCTCTGTACGGACGCTGCACACAACAGATTCAGATTCATTTATTTGCCATCTGCAGTAAAACCACATTGGAATACATTTGCAAAAGTCCCCAGTCTCTCTCTGGTCTCTCTCTCTGGTCTCTCTCTGGTCTCTCTCTGGTCTCTCTCTGGTCTCTCTCTGGTCTCTCTCTGGTCTGTCTCTGGTCTGTCTCAGGTCTCTCTCTGGTCTCTCTCTCTGGTCTCTCTCTGGTCTCTCTCTGGTCTCTCTCTGGTCTCTCTCTCTGGTCTCTCTCTGGTCTCTCTCTGGTCTGTCTCTGGTCTGTCTCAGGTCTCTCTCTGGTCTCTCTCTCTGGTCTCTCTCTGGTCTCTCTCTGGTCTCTCTCTGGTCTCTCTCTGGTCTCTCTCTGGTCTCCCTCTGGTCTCTCTCTCTGGTCTCTGGTCTCTCTCTGCTCTCTCTCTGGTCTCTCTCTCTGGTCTCTCTCTGGTCTCTCTCTGGTCTCTCTCTAGTCTCTCTCTGGTCTCTCTCTGGTCCCTCTCTGGTCCCTCTCTGGTCTCTCTCTGGTCTCTCTCTCTGGTCTGTCTCAGGTCTCTCTCTGGTCTCTCTCTCTGGTCTCTCTCTGATCTCTCTCTGGTCTGTCTCTGGTCTGTCTCAGGTCTCTCTCTGGTCTCTCTCTCTGGTCTCTCTCTGATCTCTCTCTGGTCTCTCTCTGGTCTCTCTCTAGTCTCTCTCTGGTCTCTCTCTGGTCCCTCTCTGGTCCCTCTCTGGTCTCTCTCTGGTCTCTCTCTCTGGTCTCTCTCTGGTCTCTCTCTGGTCTCTCTCTGGTCTCTCTCTGGTCTCTCTCTGGTCTCTCTCTGGTCCCTCTCTGGTCTCTCTCTGGTCTCTCTCTCTGGTCTCTCTCTGGTCCCTCTCTGGTCTCTCTCTGGTCTCTCTCTGGTCTCTCTCTGGTCTCTCTCTGGTCTCTCTCTGGTCTCTCTCTAGTCTCTCTCTGGTCTCTCTCTGGTCCCTCTCTGGTCTCTCTCTGGTCCCTCTCTGGTCTCTCTCTGGTCTCTCTCTCTGGTCTCTCTCTGGTCTCTCTCTGGTCTCTCTCTGGTCTCTCTCTGGTCTCTCTCTGGTCTCTCTCTGGTCTCTCTCTGGTCTCTCTCTGGTCTCTCTCTGGTCTGTCTCTGGTCTGTCTCAGGTCTCTCTCTGGTCTCTCTCTCTGGTCTCTCTCTGGTCTCTCTCTGGTCTCTCTCTGGTCTCTCTCTCTGGTCTCTCTCTGGTCTCTCTCTGGTCTGTCTCTGGTCTGTCTCAGGTCTCTCTCTGGTCTCTCTCTCTGGTCTCTCTCTGGTCTCTCTCTGGTCTCTCTCTGGTCTCTCTCTGGTCTCCCTCTGGTCTCCCTCTGGTCTCTGGTCTCTCTCTGCTCTCTCTCTGGTCTCTCTCTCTGGTCTCTCTCTGGTCTCTCTCTGGTCTCTCTCTGGTCTCTCTCTGATCTCTCTCTGGTCCCTCTCTGGTCTCTCTCTGGTCTCTCTCTGGTCTCTCTCTAGTCTCTCTCTGGTCTCTCTCTGGTCCCTCTCTGGTCTCTCTCTGGTCCCTCTCTGGTCTCTCTCTGGTCTCTCTCTCTGGTCTCTCTCTGGTCTCTCTCTGGTCTCTCTCTCTGGTCTCTCTCTGGTCTCTCTCTGGTCTCTCTCTGGTCTCTCTCTGGTCTCTCGCTGGTCTCTCTCTGGTCTCTCTCTGGTCTCTCTCTGGTCTCTCTCTGGTCTCTCTCTGGTCTCTCTCTGGTCCCTCTCTGGTCTCTCTCTGGTCTCTCTCTCTGGTCTCTCTCTGGTCTCTCTCTGGTCTCTCTCTGGTCCCTCTCTGGTCTCTCTCTGGTCTCTCTCTCTGGTCTCTCTCTGGTCTCTCTCTGGTCTCTCTCTGGTCCCTCTCTGGTCTCTCTCTGGTCTCTCTCTCTGGTCTCTCTCTGGTCTCTCTCTGGTCTCTCTCTGGTCTCTCTCTGGTTTCTCTCTGGTTTCTCTCTGGTCTCTCTCTGGGGTCTCTCTTGTCTCTTTCATACTCTATCTTGGCACAGTTAGATAAAAATATGTGACATAGAAAACATGACTTACTGTCTCCGTCTGCGACTTCAGGAGGGTTTAAAGCAAAGTGCAGCTGCTGCCTGAACATGGTCCGGTCGTCAGTGTGGATGAGCTCAAACACACTCTGGTGCACCACATCGGACTGAGAGGGGAACAATATTACACTATTATAACACAATTATTACACAATTATAACACTATTATTACACAATTATTACACTATTATTACACTATTATAACACTATTATTACACAATTATTACACAATTATTACACTATTATTACACAATTATTACACTATTATTACACAATTATTACACTATTATTACACTATTATTACACAATTATTACACTATTATTACACTATTATTACAGAACACAGGGATTAAACTCAAGGTTCTTAAGCCTTTGCTTTAAAACAGCTCGGTTTGTCTCTCTGTGGCCTCGCACCAAAATACATCTGTGACATGTTAGTCCCATATGAACCAGCCCGGACTCTGAGGAGCACAGGGACTGGCCTCCTGCTGGGACTCTGAGGAGCACAGGGACTGGACTCCTGCTGGGACTCTGAGGAGCACAGGGACTGGCCTCCTGCTGGGACTCTGAGGAGCACAGGGACTGGACTCCTGCTGGGACTCTGAGGAGCACAGGGACTGGCCTCCTGCTGGGACTCTGAGGAGCACAGGGACTGGCCTCCTGCTGGGACTCTGAGGAGCACAGGGACTGGCCTCCTGCTGGGACTCTGAGGAGCACAGGGACTGGCCTCCTGCTGGGACTCTGAGGAGCACAGGGACTGGCCTCTTGCTGGGACTCTGAGGAGCACAGGGACTGGCCTCCTGCTGGGACTCTGAGGAGCACAGGGACTGGCCTCCTGCTGGGACTCTGAGGAGCACAGGGACTGGACTCCTGCTGGGACTCTGAGGAGCACAGGGACTGGCCTCCTGCTGGGACTCTGAGGAGCACAGGGACTGGCCTCCTGCTGGGACTCTGAGGAGCACAGGGACTGGCCTCCTGCTGGGACTCTGAGGAGCACAGGGACTGGCCTCCTGCTGGGACTCTGAGGAGCACAGGGACTGGACTCCTGTGCCTTGTGTTGCTGTGACTCATTTCCTCACTGACCATGAAGCACAACCATCACTAACACTCACATGGTAACTTTCTAAACCAGTTGTTCCTAAACTAGTCTCAGAGAAAAACATAAGCGTCACAGTCTCACCTCCTGGAACCCCAGATAGTCCTTGATGGTTGGGGAGGCGTAGAACACCAGACCATCGGACGTGACGACGATCACGAATCCGTTTAGAGCCTGCCAGAAGAAAAACAAACGCTTTCATGAAATATGTTTTTTACATTCAACAATTTAACGTTCAAGAAAGAAGAATCCCAAATGATAGATGTAATAATTCTGCATAAACCAATAGGAATGATAAACAGACACACAAGCTAAGCAGGGCAGGGCCTGGTCAGTACTGTGATGGGAGACCTCTGGAAACAGCAGGTGCCACAGTGGGGCGGCTGCGGCTGTAAAGTGCCAAACTGTGGTTGTGTTCTTAGGCAAGACACTTCCCCCACATTAGAATGAGTCTGGTGTGTGTGTGAATGGTTGGTGGTGGTGGGAGGGGCCGACGGCACAGACTGGTAGCCTCGCTTCTGTCAGTGTGCCCCAGGGCAGCTGTGGCTACAGTAGTTTATCACCACCGTGCAAGGCAAGGCAAGCTGATTTATATACAAGGAAACTCACAGTAAGAAAGCATTACAATCATTAAATATGGGGTGAATGAACAATAACATGTGAAGCAACTTTGAGTGTCCAAAGAAATCCCTTCATAAAACCAGTTTATTATAATTACGTACATAGTCTTTTGCACTTTTCAACATATTTACACTGGACATTATCTTTGTGACAATCTCTCTTGAGAAAGATAAGGTGAAATTGAACTTGTCAAGATGGATGAGTGTCCGAGGATCCAGCATCGATTCTGCCTCAGACTTTGTTTATTTGTGCGTCTGTTGTGTTGCTAATCCTGAACATCCATTCAGGAGGAAGCTGTTTGTTTAGCTCTTACCAACGCCAGCTCATGTATTGTGGACATAACAAAACATGTGGCCCATATGCTATGCTAACGCTAACCTGTCATCTCTGCAAACAGAGCACACGGCCTAATACGGCGCAGTCATTACTGGATCATCAAGAACTGGTCCGTGTCATAATGTGCTGTAAAGTAAGGCAACACAATAGACACATGATATTAGCATACTAATATCATGGAGGACTGTTGTGTGTCTGTCTGCAGGGCCTGCTGCACGGAAACACTAGCTTAGGCTTTTTCAACACAGCTGGGGATATCGTTGGTACATTCATAATATTGACACGCATGTTTTTAGGCCTTTATCACACATTTTAAACAGAAAATACAGAGAAGCAGACAAAAAACACCCTGTTCCTTGGATTATAACCCAAGAGGAAGTCAATAGTGACGCCGTTTTCCTCTCTCTACGCAGAGACGGTGATTAACGGTCTGAGTATTTCACTACGCTCTCCTTTTCAAACACCCTGACTATGGGATAAAAACTTTATTTCTCTGAAGTGAAAATGTGATGTATTCCATCTTCAATCAAAAGTAAATACAGTCATGAATAGACACTTTTGTATCCTGTGGCACGAACACAGGTGGTTTAGTTTGGACTGTGCAAAGTGTTAAAAAGATAAACTAGAATAATTATCCCTCGGTGGGTTCATGTCATTGAGCAGAATAAAAGGAAGAACCAGAGCGCTCAGGTTATGCACACAACAAACACCAACGATTATTTAAGATCATGTATAATAAAATGACAATGAACTCTGGAGCTATAAATGAACTCGGCTCAAAGTCAGAGGTGGACATCAGCTCTTTTTCATTCATATTCTGTGAGAGACACTCATTATAACTTTAGACAAATTAGACACTATAGAGTAAAAATGCACAGCAGATTTGTATGAAGTTCAGATCTGCTTGGAATGTTCTGGATTTGATCATCTAACCCAGGGGTGTCCAGACTTTTTAGTAAGAGGCCCACTTCAAATTTGACCTGGGGCCGAAAATCTGGATTTAAAAACTGGATTGACTGGACTCTGGAATTTAAAATACTTATGGTACGTCCTCATGGATCCACAGCTGCATTTTATTTGGAATGTTGTGACACTAAAGTAAATGAGTGGATTCCAGAG
>OZ035837.1:39253095-39273095 GCA_964034765.1 Knipowitschia caucasica | reverse complement strand
GAGAGAGACCACAGTGAGAGAGACAGAGAGAGACATAGAGAGAGAGAGACAGAGCGAGAGATAGAGAGAGACAGAGAGAGACCACAGTGAGAGAGACAGAGAGAGACATAGAGAGAGAGAGACAGAGAGAGAGAGAGAGAGAGAAGAGAGAGACAGAGAGAGAGAGAGACAGAGAGAGAAGAGAGAGACAGAGAGAGACCACAGTGAGAGAGACAGAGAGAGACATAGAGAGAGAGAGACAGAGAGAGAGAGAGACAGAGAGAGAAGAGAGAGACAGAGCGAGAGATAGAGAGAGAGAGACAGAGAGAGAGAGACAGAGAGAAGAGAGAGACAGAGCTAGAGAGAGATAGAGAGAGAGAGAGACAGAGAGAGACCACAGTGAGAGAGACAGAAAGAGAGACAGAGAGCGAAAGAGAGATAGACAGAGCGATAGACAGAGAGAGAGCATTGGTCCATATCCACCACTGTATTTCTCTGGCTCAAAGGCCAATGCTCTACCAACTGAGCTACTGTCGCCCCAAAATAATCACAGATTAGGGCCCTTTATTGATGACAGATTAGGGCCCTTTAATGATGACAGATTAGAGCCCTTTAATTATGACAGATTAGAGCCCTTTAATTATGACAGATTAGGGCCCTTTAACGATGACAGATTAGGGCCCTTTAATGATGACAGATTATTGCCCTTTAATGACAACAGATTAGGGCCCTTTAATGATGACAGATTAGGGCCCTTTAATGATGACAGATTAGGGCCCTTTAATGATGACTGGACATATAAATCTTACATATAAGTACTTTACAGTTACTGGGAATGTGCACCAGACCTAACAATGCCTCATTCACATCCATATCTTATCAAATGTCACAAGACAGAACTATGAAATCTGGCATCCAGCCTGAGGACACTCTAGCATTCGCTTCCTGCACAGATTCAGCAGCAATAGGCATTTTTAAGCTCTTGATTGGCTTATGGGACGGGGTTCATGTGTCTTTGCGTGCGACTGAACTCTTGAGATTATGTACGGGACGCGATGTGCTGCCAGTCCATTGATCTCCACAACAAAAGTACAGAGTCTACACCCTTTTCTTTTTTCTTCCTGAAACGCTGATCCTTGCATTTGTGCCATTTCACAGGTGACAATAAACTCCCAGAAACAGGACACTGCCGAGCTTCACCTATTCTGCCTTCAGTGCTGTCGGAGGGAGAATAAACAACGTCCAAAGTAAACACTGATGGCCTTTTATAATACAGTTTTTCAGCCGTTCATCTCAGGCCCAGTTTATACGGAGACAATGCGGCAGTAAAACGCTATAGTTGGATGTCGGTTGCTACCCCCCGTTCATACGGAGACTGCGTTCCAGGTGAAAACGTAAGAGTTCAGATCCAGCCTCAGAGTGGGACAGCTCAGGCCCAGTTCATACGGAGGCGCTGCGCAGACGTTTCCAGGCTATGAACAGAAACGACCAGGCTCCTAATGCAAATTTCACAGCATTCATATGGGGATCAAAAACTATGTAGTTCTAGCGCCCGGCCAGTAGGGGGCAGAGGAACTCCCCCGCACGTACATTTGGACATGCGCAGTAGAACAAACGAGACCACACAAAGCTCTAGTTTCAGTTTCCATTTTGTCAGCTGCTTTTAAAGACTGTTGTTGGTGCATTATTTGACGTCTTGCAGAGGAAGTGAGTATACTGCACGTGTGTTGTGTTGTAAAGTTCCTCTGCCCCCTACTGGACGGGCGCTAGAACTACATATTTTTTGATCGTTGTGAAATTTGCATAAGGAGCCTGGTCGTTTCTGTTCATAGCAACGTCTGTGCAGCGCCTCCGTATGAACTGGGCCTCAGAGCGACGGAGGAAGCTGTGAGGGAGAGGAGGGCGCTGCACCGACCTGCACAACACTTCTATTCATCTCTGTGTTTGTTTTGGATTTGCTCCGGCCTCAGCTGCCACTCGTCCGAATCAAACTGTCTGGTTAGGCCACTCCTACGATTGTCAAAGTCTCCTCGTTCACCACACTTTGTCATCACTATGTATTTTCTTTTGTTGTTAAAGACACATTGCGTAACTTGCTCACAGGGTCTGTTCTGGCTTCGCTTGGTCTGGACTTCAGACGGGTCTAAAAGTTCTCTGCAAGAAGGTCCTGGGTTTGAATCCACCTCCAAACGTTTCTGCGGAGGTTTCCTCCAGGTGCTGTGGTCTCTTCTAACACTAAAACCATGTACAATAGCGTCCCGCTCTCTGGGGCCTGGACTCCACTAAAAATAGATTCTTGGACTGGTCTTACTTCAGCCAACCCCCTTTCTAAACCTTTAGTATTGTTTTTGAACAATAAACATTTAAATTAAAGGAATAGTTCACCGTTTTTACATACTGACATATGTTCTTACCTTACCTTAGACTAGTTAATACGTACCTGTCTAGTCTTAGTCCGTGCGCTCTGTCATGCAAACGGAGCAAAAACTGGAGCACAACCGCAGCCTCCTCTGTATATTTTGTAGCACCAAAAGGTAGCTCCCGCTAGAAGCTACCAAACTCTTCCAAGTGTTCCCTATTAAATGTATATAGTTACGTGACGTGTTACACTGCAAAGTATAGTAACACAGAAATGTAACAGTCGATTTTCTCAGCGGATAAAACGGGTACTATATTGTGAGGCGTAGTAATCTGAGGTGCGCTACGTCCGCGCACTAACTTCTCTCCGGAGACTTCTCTCTCGCTCACTTCCGTCAATAGAAGCAGCGTGACTTGTAGTACACACAGTAGCAGCGAGAGAGAAGTCTCTGGAGAGAAGTTAGTGCGCGGACGTAGCGCTCCTAACTTCTCTGCGCACTAACTTCTCTCCGGAGACTTCTCTCTCGCTGCTACTGTGTGTACTACAAGTCACGCTGCTTCTATTGACGGAAGTGAGCGAGAGAGAAGTCTCCGGAGAGAAGTTAGTGCGCGGACGTAGCGCTCCTCAGATTACTACGCCTCACAATATAGTACCCGTTTTATCCGCTGAGAAAATCGACTGTTACATTTCTGTGTTACTATACTTTGCAGTGTAACACGTCACGTAACTATATACATTTAATAGGGAACACTTGGAAGAGTTTGGTAGCTTCTAGCGGGAGCTACCTTTTGGTGCTACAAAATATACAGAGGAGGCTGCGGTTGTGCTCCAGTTTTTGCTCCGTTTGCATGACAGAGCGCACGGACTAAGACCAGACAGGTACGTATTAACTAGTCTAAGGTAAGGTAAGAACATATGTCAGTATGTACAAACGGTGAACTATTCCTTTAAATGAAAGTCAGTAAATGCAGCTAAATGTATGCAGTGGTCGGCTCTCCTCTCCGCTGATATGACCCGGAAGTAAAGTCTTACTTTTATCCAATGCAGATGGACCTTTAAACACCAAGCTAAAAAAATAAAACTTTAAGAATGTCTCGAGCAAAAGGCAAAACTTCCCCAAGAAAGTTGCACAATGCAGTGATTTACTAATGTCAGCTTAAATCAAACACACACACACGCTTTACAGTATAGACTGGGAACACACACACACACACTCAAAAGTCTGCACACAGAACACACACACACAGAGCTTGTGTGTGTGTGTGTGTGTGTGTGTCCCTGGAGGGGCCTTTGTTAGCAATACCCCACAACAAGAGTGCTTCCCTTATCTGCACAGCCACTACAAGAAAATCCCAGGATACAACCTCTCCCTACCCGTCGGCCCAGTCCTGTCACGCAACTCTGCTGAAGGAGGGAAGGGGCCCCCCGGACACTCCCCAACACACACACACACAGACACACACATACACACACAGACACACACACACACACACAGACACACACCTCTTCTGACACGCTGCTCTCTCTATGAACAAACATGTGTTGAAGGACAATGCTTTGGCACAGAGTGTGTGACTGGTATAAACTCGCCTCAGCTCCTCTTAAGAACACACAACAACACACAACAACACACAACCAACACACAACCTGCAGAGTCCAGAATGTGGTTCCAGCACCAAACCCTTTTTCCTGCTTCCTCAGAGTTTGCGTGAGTTGGCGAGCCTCTTTGGGAATGTTTGTTTTGATTGAAGGTTTTGTGTTGCTCCTGATGCTGTTGTTTCCTCTGAGATATATTTAACCTTAACTCTCTGCACCAATGAAATGTCATGTCACAAATATGTTCTCCTTTCATCGTGCTCCGTAGCTGTGATTGGCCAAAGGTATTCTTTGTGTCCTGAGTGAAAAACAAGGAAACCTAAAACGCAGAACTGCAAAATAATGGATCTAATAAAATTATCAAGATCACAGGGACCGAGGACAAGACCGAAAACAGACGAGGAATGACAGACCAGAGCACAGAGGATTCATGGTTTTACACTGGTCCAGACCAGAGCAGAGAGGATTCATGGTTTTACACTGGTCCAGACCAGAGCACAGAGGATTCATGGTTTTACACTGGTCCAGACCAGAGCAGAGAGGATTCATGGTTTTACACTGGTCCAGACCAGAGCAGAGAGGATTCATGGTTTTACACTGGTCCAGACCAGAGCAGAGAGGATTCATGGTTTTACACTGGTCCAGACCAGAGCAGAGAGGATTCATGGTTTTACACTGGTCCAGACCAGAGCAGAGAGGATTCATGGTTTTACACTGGTCCAGACCAGAGCAGAGAGGATTCATGGTTTTACACTGGTCCAGACCAGAGCAGAGAGGATTCATGGTTTCACACTGGTCCAGACCAGAGCAGAGAGGATTCATGGTTTTACACTGGTCCAGACCAGAGCAGAGAGGATTCATGGTTTCACACTGGTCCAGACCAGAGCAGAGAGGATTCATGGTTTTACACTGGTCCAGACCAGAGCAGAGAGGATTCATGGTTTTACACTGGTCCAGACCAGAGCAGAGAGGATTCATGGTTTTACACTGGTCCAGACCAGAGCAGAGAGGATTCATGGTTTTACACTGGTCCAGACCAGAGCAGAGAGGATTCATGGTTTTACACTGGTCCAGACCAGAGCAGAGAGGATTCTTATATTTTGCATCATGTGACCCATACATTGCAGCCCATAGAGTCAGACGTCTGTTGTTTTTGTATTAAAGACCTTATGCCGGGTTTAAAAAAAAAAAAATGTGGATCTCAAAATTGCATGACAATGTCAATCTGAAAGAGATTCCGGCAAAAAAAATCCTATATTTTATAAAAAGAACGTGTTTTTCATGAATTTAAGCTGTCTATGCTCTAACCTGTGTGTGACGTCACAGCGGGTTACGCCCATGCATTGAAAACCATGGATCTATGCCACAGGACTGCCTTTTCTCTCTTCTCTCCACTGATGCCCAACACAATACTGCCCTCTACAGGTGACAATTGCTCACTACACATAAATTGCCGTTTTGAGAGTGAAAATGTGTCTGAGGTGGGATTTGAACCCCAATATCTGGATTGGCAGTCCATCGACACAACCACTGGACTATCTCAGTGACAACGCAGTGATACATTCTAGTAGTAATCTCAGACTTGCTGTACACGGCCTTGTCATCTTGAATATCGGCGAAAAAAGAACGAATACCAAATTGTAAACAACTTACAGCGTTGAAACGTACCCGCTCTGACGTCACCAAGGGCTGTGAAGTTTTTTCGTCTCTAAGGGCGTTGCTATGGGGTTATTTCGATTTGGGGGGATCAGACAAAAAAAACAACAACTGATTTTGAAACCTTTAGTAGTTCTCTTCTAATATAAAATGGTATTAAAACTGTATTTCTAAATAAATCAAACCCGGCATAAGGTCTTTAAAGCAACTCAACCTAAATTCTCCTCCTTTCAAACCATGTACTTGCACTTTTCATCTAATCACATTTAAGGTAAGAATGTGTTCTTTTTTTTGTGGAAAGCCCTGACGCTCTCCTCTATCCTGGAGTCACCTGTGTTTCACTGGCCCCTCCCACCGGCTCCTCCCACTGGCCCCTCACACCGGCTCCTTCCACTGGCCCCTCACACCGGCTCCTTCCACTGGCCCCTCACACCGGCTCCTCCCACTGGCCCAGTGTTTACAGTTTTTCTCAGTGGCTTTGGTGCATTTCTCAGACTTAAAGTTCTCAAAACTATTAGTTCAACCTCCACAACAGTGAGTCATGTGTGACATCATGTGTGACATCATGTGTGACATCATCACAACAGTTTCTCCTCTGAACAGATTACAAATGCTTTTGGACCTGTATCAGTTACTTTCATTCAATTCTCTGCTGATTTTTAACATTATCATTTGCTTCTGTCAGAATGAAACATTCTTATGACTTCTGAAAAGTCTTTCCCTATAAAACCAATAGTCCTCATTTCATCGCTTTGGTCTCACATACACAACTGTCAAACTAATTTACTAACATACAGTACATACTACAGTATATACAGTACATACTACAGTACATACAGTACATACTACAGTATATACAGTACATACTACAGTATATACAGTACATACTACAGTACATACAGTACATACTACAGTATATACAGTACATACTACAGTACATACAGTACATACTACAGTACATACAGTACATACTACAGTACATACAGTACATACTACAGTACATACAGTACATACTACAGTACATACTACAGTATATACAGTACATACAGTACATACAGTACATACAGTACATACTACAGTACATACAGTACAAACTACAGTATATACAGTACATACTACAGTATATACAGTACATACTACAGTACATACAGTACATACTACAGTATATACAGTACATACTACAGTACATACAGTACATACTACAGTACATACAGTACATACTACAGTACATACAGTACATACTACAGTACATACTACAGTACATACAGTACATACTACAGTACATACAGTACATACTACAGTACATACAGTACATACATACAGTACATACTACAGTACATACAGTACATACATACAGTACATACTAAAGTACATACAGTACAAACATACAGTACATACATACAGTACATACATACAGTACATACATACAGTACATACATACAGTACACACAGTACATACAGTACAAACAGTACATACAGTACATACATACAGTACATACATACAGTACATACAGTACACACAGTACATACTACAGTACATACAGTACATATATACAGTACATACAGTACATACTACAGTACACACAGTACATACAGTACATACATACAGTACATACTACAGTACACACAGTACATACAGTACATACATACAGTACATACTACAGTACAAACAGTACACACAGTACATACAAACAGTACATACAGTACATATATACAGTACATACAGTACATACTACAGTACACACAGTACATACAGTACATACATACAGTACATACTACAGTACATACATACAGTACATACAGTACATACTACAGTACATACAGTACATACAGTACATACTACAGTACATACAGTACATACATACAGTACATACTACAGTACATACAGTACATACATACAGTACATACAGTACATACTACAGTACATACAGTGCATACATACAGTACACACACAGTACATACAGTACATACATACAGTACACACAGTACATACTACAGTACATATACACACACACATATATGTCAGTTACGTCTCTAAATACAGTCTGTGTAACTTTACTGTAGTTGTTACTGTAAATGGCCGTACAGGTCGTGTGTAGAGCTCTAGTCGTGCTCAAGTGTCATTTTTTACACTGAAAACACAAAGAGAGTAAACTTTCACAATGAAAACATGACTAAGTCATGTGACTGTTGTTCATACTCAATGTTGTTAGGACTTATTATTTTGCAGACACAGACAGTTTCATTGACACGAAGACTTGCTTTTGAGGAATTGATAGATAGATAGATAGATAGATAGATAGATAGATAGATAGATAGATATATGGATAGATAGATAGATAGATAGATAGATAGATAGATAGATAGATAGATAGATAGATAGATAGATATATGGATAGATAGATAGATAGATAGATAGATATATGGATAGATAGATAGATAGATAGATAGATATATGGATAGATAGATAGATAGATATATGGATAGATAGATGGATAGATAGATACATAGATAGATACATAGATAGATAGATAGATAGATAGATATATGGATAGATAGATAGATAGATAGATATATGGATAGATAGATGGATAGATAGATGGATAGATGGATAGATGGATATATAGCTTACAGGCACAGAGAGAGAGACGTGAGTGAATGATGTTCATGTTGGTCCCGGGCTGGAGTGGAGATCCCGTGGTTGTGCGTCTCGGTTTGCACAGACCAGACACACTATTGTTCCTGGAGCCATGAATATTTAAGGAGGACGCTGCAGGCATCAGAATAATATCCAGTGTCTCTGTCGGCTCAGAATGATAAAATAAAGTTCTGGTATGACTTGAGATCATGAAAGGCAGAAATGAAAGGTTATTTTTTACTTAATGTTTCACAGACGTCTTTCAAAGACAAGATGTAATTCAGATTTGTGAGTGGACCTTTTCCAGCACCAAACTACAGCCTCTCCAAAACCCCGGCAATTATAGGATTGGTTTTGCAGAGAGCTTTTCATGTAGGATTTACTTTGGTTGACGGTCTCCCCCAGCGAGGCAACAAGGTAAGGCCTGGAGGAGTCTGACATGTTTCATTACCGGGCAATTAAAGTGCCGTCAAAGTGCTGTGGGGCAGAGGAGTTTACACAGACAGGGTTCAGTCTGACGAATACATGTTTGAAGTCTGAAAAGTCAAAAAACGGTTTGGGCACACACTCAAAAACACAGATCAGTTAAAGAAGTGAAAACATGAATGACTGGTGTGGACTTAAAAGCACTTTACACAAGTATAAACTTATCTCCTGTGAGAATACTGAACACTGCGATCATGTACATACATACATTATTATTATGAAGCATTTACAGTTAAAGTGATGTCTGCAGTTTGTCAGAAAGAGAGAGAGAGGTGCTTGATTTGAAAAAAACGACCCAAGCTCCTCCCCCTTCCTTTCTGATTGGTCTACGCCTACTTTACCGTAACACGTGTAAATGTTAATCAGAGAACACATTATACATATACATTATTAATACATATGCACGGAGGTTTTCAGAATTATCTGTTCACGTTTTAATGAAAAAAATAATGTTTTTATGCACACAAAAAAGCGATCGCGGCAAACCAGGAAGTGCTGTTATCATATTATAGGACACATCTGCAGAGGATCTGATTATGGATATAGGTTCATATATAAACTAGAAATGGTACAATGGCTGAAGCCATTGTGAGTGGCTGCATAGATGTTGGAAGGGTTAGGGATGAAGAAGGAAGAGGAAGGGGAAGAAGAAGGAAGAAGAAAGAAAAGGGAAGAAGAGGAAAGAAGAAGAAGGAAGAGGAGGAGGAAGAAGAAGAAGGGGAAGAAGGGGAAGAAGAAGAAGGGGAAGAAGGGGAAGAAGAGGAAGAAGGGGAAGATGAGGAATAAGAGGAAGAAGGGGAAGAAGAGGAAGAAGAGGAAGAAGGGGAAGAAGAGGAAGAAGGGGAAGAAGAGGAAGAAGTGAAGAAGATGAAGTAAGAAGAATGTGTTGTAAGGGGCTGAAAGTGTTGTAAAGTGCTGAATGTGTTGTAAGGTGTTGTAAAGTGCTAAATGTGTTGTAAAGTGCTGAATGTGTTGTAATGTGCTGAATTTGTTGTAAAGTGCTGAATGTGTTGTAAAGTGCTAAATGTGTTGTAAAGTGCTGAATGTGTATTCAAGTGCTAAATTTGTTGTAAAGTGCTAAATGTGTTGTAAGGTGTTAAATTTGTTGTAAAGTGCTAAATGTGTTGTAAGGTATTGAATGTTTTGTAAAGTGCTAAATGTGTTGTAAGGTGTTGAATGTGTTGTAAAGTGCTAAATGTGTTGTAAGGTGTTGAATTTGTTGTAAAGTGCTAAATGTGTTGTAAGGTTTTGAATTTGTTGTAAAGTGCTAAATTTGTTGTAAGGTGTTGAATTTGTGTTAAAGTGCTAAATGTGTTGTAAGGTGTTGAATTTGTGTTAAAGTGCTAAATTTGTTGTAAGGTGTTGAATTTGTTGTAAAGTGCTAAATGTGTTGTAAGGTGTTGAATTTGTGTTAAAGTGCTAAATGTGTTGTAAGGTGTTGAATTTGTTGTAAAGTGCTAAATGTGTTGTAAGGTGTTGAATTTGTGTTAAAGTGCTAAATGTGTTGTAAGGTGTTGAATTTGTGTTAAAGTGCTAAATGTGTTGTAAGGTGTTGAATTTGTTGTAAAGTGCTAAATGTGTTGTAAGGTGTTGAATGTGTTGTAAAGTGCTAAATGTGTTGTAAGGTGTTGAATTTGTTGTAAAGTGCTAAATGTGTTTTAAGTTGTTGAATGTGTTGTAAAGTGCTAAATGTGTTGTAAGGTGTTGAATTTGTTGTAAGGTGCTAAATGTGTTGTAAGGTGTTGAATTTGTTGTAAAGTGCTAAATGTGTTGTAAGGTGTTGAATTTGTTGTAAAGTGCTAAATGTGTTGTAAGGTGTTGAATTTGTTGTAAGGTGCTAAATATGTTGTAAGGTGTTGAATTTGTTGTAAGGTGCTAAATGTGTTGTAAGGTGCTATAAGTGTTGTAAGGTGTAGAATTTGTTGTAAAGTGCTAAATGTGTTGTAAAGTGCTGAATGTGTTGTAAAGTGCTGAATTTGTTGTAAAGTGCTGAATGTGTTGTAAAGTGCTAAATGTGTTGTAAAGTGCTGAATGTGTATTCAAGTGCTAAATGTGTTGTAAAGTGCTAAATGTGTTGTAAGGTGTTGAATTTGTTGTAAAGTGCTAAATGTGTTGTAAGGTATTGAATGTTTTGTAAAGTGCTAAATGTGTTGTAAGGTGTTGAATGTGTTGTAAAGTGCTAAATGTGTTGTAAGGTGTTGAATTTGTTGTAAAGTGCTAAATGTGTTGTAAGGTTTTGAATTTGTTGTAAAGTGCTAAATTTGTTGTAAGGTGTTGAATTTGTGTTAAAGTGCTAAATGTGTTGTAAGGTGTTGAATTTGTGTTAAAGTGCTAAATGTGTTGTAAGGTGTTGAATTTGTTGTAAAGTGCTAAATGTGTTGTAAGGTGTTGAATGTGTTGTAAAGTGCTAAATGTGTTGTAAGGTGTTGAATTTGTTGTAAAGTGCTAAATGTGTTTTAAGTTGTTGCTGCTAAATGTGTTGTAAGGTGTTGAATTTGTTGTAAAGTGCTAAATGTGTTGTAAGGTGTTGAATTTGTTGTAAAGTGCTAAATGTGTTGTAAGGTGTTGAATTTGTTGTAAAGTGCTAAATGTGTTGTAAGGTGTTGAATTTGTTGTAAGGTGCTAAATATGTTGTAAGGTGTTGAATTTGTTGTAAGGTGCTAAATGTGTTGTAAGGTGCTATAAGTGTTGTAAGGTGTAGAATTTGTTGTAAAGTGCTAAATGTGTTGTAAGGTGTTGAATGTGTTATAAAGTGCTAAATGTGTTGTAAGGTGTTGAATTTGTTGTAAGGTGCTGAATGTGTTGTAAGGTGTTGAATTTGTTGTAAGGTGCTAAATGTGTTGTAAGGTGTTGAATGTGTTGTAAAGTGCTAAATGTGTTGTAAGGTGTTGAATTTGTTGTAAAGTGCTAAATGTGTTGTAAGGTGCTGCAAGTTTTGTAAGATGCTGTAATGTATTGTATCTGTGGTAATGAATTGTTAGTGTGGTAATGTGTTGTATGGGGAGTAATCTGTTGTACTGGTCCAATGTAAGTCTATGGGAAAAAGTGCTTGAACTTTTGTTAATATCTGAAAAAGTGCTAAAGGTGGAAGTGTGAAAAGTAATAGCAATAATGAGACGGTGAAGCCGGTCGTAACGATGTATAATTTGTTGAATTTGGTGAAAGCGTTGAAGAGTTGAAAAGTGCCAAAATCTGGCGGAAGTGGAAGAAGAAGAAGAAGAAGAAGAACTAGAAACTTGCAATGGCTGAAGCCATTGCGATTGACTGCGGAACAGATCTAATGTGGAAATCTGCTAAAAAAAATCCTTGAAATCCTTTAAAAAGCCTTGAAACTGTTAAAATACTTGATAGATATTTGAAACTCCTGAAGTCCTTGAAATTGTTGAAACCTTTAAACTCCTGAAATCCTTGAAACTGTTGAAACATTGAAACTCCTGAAATCCTTGAAACTTTTTTAAACCTGGAAACTGTTGAAAGTGTGGAAACTCCTGAAATCCTTGAACCTCCTGATATCCTTGAAACTGGTTAAATTCTTAAACAGCTGAAATCCTTGAAACTACTGAATGTATTGAAAGTGTCCTTGAAACTGAAAAATCCCCTCACCGCTGAAACAATTTGGTTCCTGTAACTAAGGAAACCTGGTCTGTGGTCATTATCTGGTGGTGGTCTGAGTCTTCGTTTGGGTCTTGGTCTGGTGGTATAATGCAACCTATTAGGTTGCATTATACATGAAAAAACCCTATTAAGTTGCATTATACTGGTTTACATGAAAAAAACCCTATTAAGTTGCATTATACTGGTTAACATGAAAAAAACCCTATTAAGTTGCATTATACTGGTTTACATGGAAAAATCCCTATTAAGTTGCATTATACTGGTTTACATGGAAAAATCCCTATTAAGTTGCATTGTACTGGTTTACATGGAAAAACCCCTATTAAGTTCCATTATACTGGTTTACATGTAAAAAAAAACCCTATTAAGTTGCATTATACTGGTTTACATGGAAAAATCCCCATTAAGTTGCATTATACTGGTTTACATGAAAAAAAAACCCTATTAAGTTGCATTATACTGGTTTACATGAAAAAAACCCTATTAAGTTGCATTATACTGGTTTACATGGAAAAATCCCTATTAAGTTGCATAATACTGGTTTACATGGAAAAATCTCCATTAAGTTGCATTATACTGGTTTACATGAAAAAAACCCTATTAAGTTGCATTATACTGGTTTACATGGAAAAATCCCTATTAAGTTGCATTGTACTGGTTTACATGGAAAAATCCCTATTAAGTTGCATTATACTGGTTTACATGAAAAAAACCCTATTAAGTTGCATTATACTGGTTTACATGTAAAAACCCCTATTAAGTTGCATTATACTGGTTTACATGTAAAAACCCCTATTAAGTTGCATTATACTGGTTTACATGGAAAAATCCCTATTAAGTTGCATTATACTGGTTTACATGGAAAAATCCCTATTAAGTTGCATTATACTGGTTTACATGGAAAAATCCCTATTAAGTTGCATAATACTGGTTTACATGGAAAAATCTCCATTAAGTTGCATTATACTGGTTTACATGAAAAAAACCCTATTAAGTTGCATTATACTGGTTTACATGGAAAAATCCCTATTAAGTTGCATTGTACTGGTTTACATGGAAAAATCCCTATTAAGTTGCATTATACTGGTTTACATGAAAAAAACCCTATTAAGTTGCATTATACTGGTTTACATGTAAAAACCCCTATTAAGTTGCATTATACTGGTTTACATGGAAAAATCCCTATTAAGTTGCATTATACTGGTTTACATGGAAAAATCCCTATTAAGTTGCATTATACTGGTTTACATGGAAAAATCCCTATTAAGTTGCATTATACTGGTTTACATGGAAAAATCCCTATTAAGTTGCATTATACTGGTTTACATGAAAAAAAACCCTATTAAGTTGCATTATACTGGTTTACATGAAAAAAACCCTATTAAGTTGCATTATACTGGTTTACATGGAAAAATCCCTATTAAGTTGCATTGTACTGGTTTACATGGAAAAACCCCTATTAAGTTGCATTATACTGGTTTACATGGAAAAATCCCTATTAAGTTGCATTATACTGGTTTACATGGAAAAATCCCTATTAAGTTGCATTATACTGGTTTACATGGAAAAAAACCCTATTAAGTTGCATTATACTGGTTTACATGGAAAAATCCCCATTAAGTTGCATTATACTGGTTTACATGGAAAAATCCCCATTAAGTTGCATTATACTGGTTTACATGGAAAAATCCCTATTAAGTTGCATTGTACTGGTTTACATGGAAAAAACCCTATTAAGTTGCATTATACTGGTTTACATGGAAAAAACCCTATTAAGTTGCATTATACTGGTTTACATGTAAAAACCCCTATTAAGTTGCATTATACTGGTTTACATGGAAAAAACCCCTATTAAGTTGCATTATACTGGTTTACATGAAAAAACCCTATTAAGTTGCATTATACTGGTTTACATGGAAAAATCCCTATTAAGTTGCATTATACTGGTTTACATGGAAAAATCCCTATTAGGTTGCATGATTACACTGAAGTCCTTGAAACTGCTGAAGTCCTTGAAACTGCTGAAGTCCTTGAAACTGCTGAAGTCCTTGAAACTGTTGAAGTCCTTGAAACTCTTGAAATCTTGAAACTGCTGAAATCCTTGAAACTGTTGAATCCTTGAAACTGTTGAATCATTGAAACTGTAGAAATGTCTGAAAGAGCTGAAGTCCTATTAAAATGCATGGGCCTATTAAAATGCATTGCAGAATTCTCAATGCAGATTTTTGTCCGATTGCGGAAAAACCGGAAATCGCTGAAGTCCCAAAAGTAATAGCAATAATCTCCCAAACATGTGGAACGTTTTGATGTATAACTTGTGGAAATTGTTGAAAATGTGAAAGCTGTGAAACGTGTCAAAAAAAATGACGGAATAAAGAAATACAAAACCAATGGTTGACTGCGGAAGGTTCCGCAGTCAATCAATAATCTCCCAAACATGTGGAACGTTTTGATGTATAACTTGTGGAAATTGTTGAAAATGTGAAAGCTGTGAAACGTGTCAAAAAAAATGACGGAATAAAGAAATACAAAACCAATGGTTGACTGCGGAAGGTTCCGCAGTCAATCAATTATCTATTTCATTCTTTCACTGATTGAAAAACAACCCTGGCTTTAATTGATTGACTGCGGAACCTTCCGCAGTCAACCATTGGTTTTGTATTTCTTTATTCCGTCATTTTTTTTGACACGTTTTCACAGCTTTCACATTTTCAACAATTTCCACAAGTTATACATCAAAACGTTCCACATGTTTGGGAGATTATTGCTATTACTTTTGGGACTTCAGCGATTTCCGGTTTTTCCGCAATCGGACAAAAATCTGCATTGAGAATTCTGCAATGCATTTTAATAGGCCCATGCATTTTAATAGGACTTCAGCTCTTTCAGACATTTCTACAGTTTCAATGATTCAACAGTTTCAAGGATTCAACAGTTTCAAGGATTTCAGCAGTTTCAAGATTTCAAGAGTTTCAAGGACTTCAACAGTTTCAAGGACTTCAGCAGTTTCAAGGACTTCAGCAGTTTCAAGGACTTCAGCAGTTTCAAGGACTTCAGTGTAATCATGCAACCTAATAGGGATTTTTCCATGTAAACCAGTATAATGCAACTTAATAGGGTTTTTTCATGTAAACCAGTATAATGCAACTTAATAGGGATTTTTCCATGTAAACCAGTATAATGCAACTTAATAGGGATTTTTCCATGTAAACCAGTATAATGCAACTTAATAGGGTTTTTTCATGTAAACCAGTATAATGCAACTTAATAGGGATTTTTCCATGTAAACCAGTATAATGCAACTTAATAGGGTTTTTTTCATGTAAACCAGTATAATGCAACTTAATAGGGATTTTTCCATGTAAACCAGTATAATGCAACTTAATAGGGATTTTTCCATGTAAACCAGTATAATGCAACTTAATAGGGTTTTTTCATGTAAACCAGTATAATGCAACTTAATAGGGTTTTTTCATGTAAACCAGTATAATGCAACTTAATAGGGTTTTTTTTCATGTAAACCAGTATAATGCAACTTAATAGGGTTTTTTTCATGTAAACCAGTATAATGCAACTTAATGGGGATTTTTCCATGTAAACCAGTATAATGCAACTTAATAGGGTTTTTTCCATGTAAACCAGTATTATGCAACTTAATAGGGATTTTTCCATGTAAACCAGTATAATGCAACTTAATAGGGTTTTTTTCATGTTAACCAGTATAATGCAACTTAATAGGGTTTTTTCATGTAAACCAGTATAATGCAACTTAATAGGGTTTTTTCATGTATAATGCAACCTAATAGGTTGCATTATACCACCAGACCAAGACCCAAACGAAGACTCAGACCACCACCAGATAATGACCACAGACCAGGTTTCCTTAGTTACAGGAACCAAATTGTTTCAGCGGTGAGGGGATTTTTCAGTTTCAAGGACACTTTCAATACATTCAGTAGTTTCAAGGATTTCAGCTGTTTAAGAATTTAACCAGTTTCAAGGATATCAGGAGGTTCAAGGATTTCAGGAGTTTCCACACTTTCAACAGTTTCCAGGTTTAAAAAAGTTTCAAGGATTTCAGGAGTTTCAATGTTTCAACAGTTTCAAGGATTTCAGGAGTTTAAAGGTTTCAACAATTTCAAGGACTTCAGGAGTTTCAAATATCTATCAAGTATTTTAACAGTTTCAAGGCTTTTTAAAGGATTTCAAGGATTTTTTTTAGCAGATTTCCACATTAGATCTGTTCCGCAGTCAATCGCAATGGCTTCAGCCATTGCAAGTTTCTAGTTGTTTATAAAACAGATGTTACATGTATTTATTCTGATATAATGCAAAGGAATCAACACAACCCTGCAGCATCCACAGAAGTGGCCTATTTTCTGACTGGGGGAGACTGGGGGAGACTGGGAGAGACTGGGAGAGACTGGGGGAGACTGGGGGAGACTGGAGAGACTGGGGGAGACTGGGGGAGACTGGGGGAGACTGGGGAGACTGGGAGAGACTGGGAGAGACTGGGGGAGACTGGGGGAGACTGGGAGAGACTGGGAGAGACTGGGGAGACTGGGGGAGACTGGGGGAGACTGGGGGAGACTGGGAGAGACTGGGGGAGACTGGGGGAGACTGGGGGAGACTGGGAGAGACTGGGAGAGACTGGGGGGAGACTGGGGGAGACTGGGAGAGACTGGGGGAGACTGGGGGAGACTGGGAGAGACTGGGGGAGTATCGGTCATGTCTTGAGTATTGAGCCTTGAGTCATGTCTTATCAGGTCAATGTATGCATTAACTGCAGCACAGAGATGTCTGTCTTTGTCTGCTGTCCAAACACAAATGTTTTGACCTACTGTTCACTAACAGATAACAATAAAACCTACTGGATATGTCATTTCTGCCATGGTTGTGGAGTCTGGGGGCCCGCTGGGGGCCGCTGGGGGCCTGCTGTAGACTGTAAGGTCAGGAGTCATAGATGCTCTTGTCAAACATTAAGGCTTCTGCTCCGACGATGTTTATGCATCCAGAGATTTGGTCTGAATGATTTTCCATTTCTCCTTAGCACTGTTTCCTCCTGCATGAATTGTGCCATACAAATAAACGTTGTCTTTTTACATCGAACCTTTCCCACACAGTACTCAGTTGGATTGTTTTCTTGAAAATGCATAAACTGCACTGCAGTAATTGGAGGCGCCTGGTTGTCCACAGTTGTCCACAGGGGGCGCTAACGCAAGTGTAGAGATAAAGTTAAACTATAGAAGCATGTACGGACCAAACTGTATGTGTGAAATGCTGTTAGCCTGTGTTAGTGTTGTTGTGCTGTTAGTGTTGTTATTGTGTTGTTATGGTGTTGGTGTTATTGTGGAGAGGTGTATTATCATGTCACTGTCAGTTTGTCTAATAAAGTTAAATAAATGATTCCAACGCCTCGGCACAGGTGAAGGACTGGACTCGTGGGTTTCTCTGTTCTCTTTCATTATTTACAAGTCTAACCCCTGACCCACATTCAGTGTGGCCACTGCAGGCTCAACATAAACCTCCATCTCTCATCTGCACGCTGATTGGACGGCCAGGGCGGCTCGGGAGCGCGCAGAGGTGGACGCGCTTGGGCTGTGTTTCCAGGAGATTCTCCTGCGTGACCGCGCCACCGACCCCTCCTCCTGCTTTGCCTTTTGCTCTAATGCGAAATAAGGAGCTTGTGATGCGCGCTCCCGATGAAAATCTGTGTCCGGTGCACCCGCCTGAGGAATGCGCGCACACGTCCGGCCCCTTGGTCTCGGGCCGTCGCTAATGGCACCACTGTTATGGGCCACTTTAAATAACTGCTTTTTATTAAACATGTTTTAGGGGGATTAAGCAGAAGTCAGGATGTCCCGGAAGCAGCAGGTAACGTTTGTCTGATGAAGATGCAGCTTCATCATCACTCTGAAGACCACCGGACCCACCGGACCCACGCTCCGTGACCACATCCCGAGGCCGTTTCCATCGGACTTTTCAGGCTCAGTTCAGTCCAAAGGGATCAGTCTGTTTCCAGAGGAGTCTGTGATTCTGCCTCTTTTCCTGCGTTAGTCCCGAAGCTGCAGATAAAGAGTGGATTGTAAATGTAGAGAGCGCAGTCTGCAGCTCAGACCTCCGTGACATCCGTGCACCGGGAGCCGTGATGTACGCGGGACGCAAGAGGAGAAAGCCCGTGCAGAGAGCGTAAGTCCAACACAAGGACGACAGCTGCTTTTACATTTATATTTATATTTAAGTTTGACTGTGTGCGTTTATGACTCCGACACAGAGACAGATTCACTGTTTAATTAACCAAAGTTCCTGTAGACCATAGGTTCTGGACCCATCTTTAGAACACGGCCTCTCATGTTCTGCTTCAGGGTTTAAGCAGAACACCGTGGGTTCAAATCCTGTGCGCTCTAAAGCTGTGGATTATTGCCGAGGCCTGCACGGCCTGTTTTAACCTTCAGCAGAGCCCTGTTCATGCAAATCCCCGTGAGACACGGAGGAAACCCTCTGGGCACGAACACTTCATCTGCGTCTTCATCCGAACCGTTTGGATTATTTATTTATTATTGACACACTGGGCTGAACCCCAGCAGCAGCGCATTGGCTCTGGAGGCGCACCTGCCTGCGCCTTTCTGCCAATATACGCAGTGGCCCGCACCAGAAGCCCGCATCACGGGGCCCTCACGGGGCCCTCATGAAGCCCTCACGGGACCCTCACGGAGCCCTCACGGGGCCCTCACGGGGCCCTCACGGGGCCCTCACGGGACCCTCACGGGGCCCTCACGGAGCCTCACGGGGCCCTCACGGAGCCTCACAGGACCCTCATGAAGCCCTCACGGGGCCCTCACGGGGCCCTCACGGAGCCCTCACGGGGCCCTCATGGAGCCCTCACGGGGCCCTTATGGAGCCCTCAGGGGGCCCTCATCATGCGGGAGGGACGGATGCAGCGTTTATGTTGCTCTCATCTTGAAACAGCCTATAATAATTAATATTTTGTTAATATTCGGGCTAATATCAGCCAATTATTATTCAGCCTAAACACGTGATTAGAAAAATAAATAAAAACATTAGAAAAATAAACGTTACTTTTGGACAGATTCCGTATTTCTCACGGAATCTCTCTCTTGGACCAGAACTTTCCTTTTCAGAGCCAGAGCTTTATGTTGTGTCACGAGAACATTCCACAGAATCCCTGTAATAAGATTATTATGTTTTATTAATAACAATAATTATTTTATAATATTTCAACCAAACTTTAAACCAAAACCATCTTCATTGTTGAAAGAATTAAAGATGTCGATGTTTCATTTGTTTTGTGTTTTTGACTGAAGTAAATAAATACATGAAAAATCATTCTCTCCTTTGTTTAAAGTTCCACAGACTCCTTCTGTTCTTATCGAGGTGTTAAAGATTAAAGATGGACTTTAATGTCTCAGATGTTTTAATCTGTGGAGTTTGTTCACAAAGTGATATTTAATTATGATATTATACTTTCTATGTGATGTTTTAATTTAAATAAATGGAAGTGCATATATGGTTAAGTTATACTTATTAATTATGTACATTATTATTATAGTTATTATGTTCCTTTGTCTCCTTCAGTGCAGTGAAGCACAAACAAACCCTGAACAGTGAAAGTGGAAGCGATGTCAGTCAATAATGTGTTTTCTACATTCC
>OZ035837.1:39223095-39248095 GCA_964034765.1 Knipowitschia caucasica | reverse complement strand
GACTGGTCATGTCAGTGATACATGTGAGAGACAGACTGGTCATGTCAGTGATACATGTGAGAGACAGACTGGTCATGTCAGTGATACATGTGAGAGACAGACTGGTCATGTCAGTGATACAATCTGAGAGACAGACTGGTCATGTCAGTCATACATGTGAGAGACAGACTGGTCATGTCAGTGATACATGTGAGAGACAGACTGGTCATGTCAGTGATACATGTGAGAGACAGACTGGTCATGTCAGTGATACATGTGAGAGACAGACTGGTCTTGTCAGTGATACATGTGAGAGACAGACTGGTCATGTCAGTGATACATGTGAGAGACAGACTGGTCATGTCAGTGATACATGTGAGAGACAGACTGGTCATGTCAGTGATACATGTGAGAGACAGACTGGTCATCTCAGTGATACATGTGAGAGACAGACTGGTCATGTCAGTGATACATGTGAGAGACAGACTGGTCATGTCAGTGATACATGTGAGAGACAGACTGGTCATGTCAGTGATACATGTGAGAGACAGACTGGTCATGTCAGTGATACAATCTGAGAGACAAACTGGTCATGTCAGTCATACATGTGAGAGACAGACTGGTCATGTCAGTGATACATGTGAGAGACAGACTGGTCATGTCAGTGATACATGTGAGAGACAGACTGGTCATGTCAGTGATACATGTGAGAGACAGACTGGTCATGTCAGTGATACATGTGAGAGACAGACTGGTCATGTCAGTGATACATGTGAGAGACAGACTGGTCATGTCAGTGATACATGTGAGAGACAGACTGGTCATGTCAGTGATACATGTGAGAGACAGACTGGTCATGTCAGTGATACATGTGAGAGACAGACTGGTCATGTCAGTGATACATGTGAGAGACAGACTGGTCATGTCAGTGATACATGTGAGAGACAGACTGGTCATGTCAGTGATACATGTGAGAGACAGACTGGTCATGTCAGTGATTGGTCGTAGGTCTCTTATTCTCATTGGACCTGGACATTTACCATGACTAGTTTGTTTGTGGAAGATGATTAATCATGAAAGTGTAAATGTTTTTGTCTTTCCTGGACACTCTCTAAGTCAGTAACGAGCTCAGCGGCTGCTTTAAGGATCAGGTTTGTAGAGAAGGCTCTGGGCCTCGAGCCCAGAGCTGCAGGCCTCTTCTGGGACCAACATTTGTTGTGTGTAAACAGAGCAAATCCAGCTTGTTACAGTCAGCTGGGGCGGGGGCTGTGGGGGCTGTGGGGGCTGTATGATGAGGCTGAGGTTTCCTCTTCACAGAATGGATGCTGCTCTGTTTTGAGGCTGATGCATCCTCATCCATTATTCACAGTGTTTGCTTGTGCCTTTCAGAGACACATCTCACACTGAAACTATTGGAGCAAGGTTCTATTTAGAAACATGTGGTGATTTTGGACAAAGCCTGTTTAATCCTCATGACAGTATTATCTCTGTCGGCTGTGAGTGAGTTACAACAGAGGATCTGAGCAGAGGACGTCCCACTTTGGCTGTGAGACTCGACCCGACAACCTCCTTCACAGCTGTGGTCTGTCTCCACACGCGGCACGTGGGACCAGCACAATGTCAAGTGCTGTATAGATCTGTGGGTCTCCCGGGGGTCCTTAGCCGTGGTTAAGCCTGGTGACTAATGGGAGAGTTATTAAAGTGCCATCGAGCGCTTGAGGAAATAAAGTGTGGCCAACGGGGGTCTTTAGGGGTCTTTAGCCTTTTATCAGAACAGTGGTAAGATAGTGCTAGACAGTGTCTGTACCTTTACTGCTGCTTACTGGTAATCCTGCAGGATGTAAGCTGGGTTTGTTGTTCTTACAATTATCAAATTTAAACCTAAAATATATGTATCTTTTCTTCCTATCTCACGCTGTGCTCGTTACTGCACACACTTTCACTGCTTTTATTGGTATTAGACTATTTTGACCTTGTAATGATCCATGTGTGTTTATGGTGTGACGGTGGTGAAGCTTAGAGTTGAACCCGTGACTGCAGTTGCATAACGGTCGCGATACGTCTCAGATAGAAACCTCTGTGCACTTATATTTATGTTTAATCAATCACAGCAAAGGCAAAGTGTTTTTAACAGATCAGGATCCAGAGACTGTGGGTACAAACAAACAGGACTAAAAACATGGACACATTATTTACCTTTTCTACTAATTCATGTTTATGTTGGTGCTGTTTGCCAAGATGTAACTTCATATCTATTGTTCTGATTCAATAACAAATACATTAAACTAAATTAGACTTGTAAGCAAAAACAACAACTTACTAACTATTATTATCAGGATTATTACATCAATGTGAATTATAAAACAGACACATTCTCCTTTACTATGTACTACTTTAATATGATTCAGTATTGTCAGATATGGCCATAATCGATACTCACTACACACTACAAAGTAAAATAGATTACATCCATGAGTTATGTGCAGACGGAGAATATCTAGTGTGATTGTTGCATAAGAACAGTTGTAAATGACACGTCACAAACTGCTTCCTGTCGGTCACTATCTGTGCTTCATCATCATCAGCGTCATCCTCCGACTGTGGCTCCTCCCTCCGACTGTGGCTCCTCCCTCTGACGGTGGCTCCTCCCTCTGATTGTGACTCCTCCCTCCGACTGTGGCTCCTCCCTCTGACGGTGGCTCCTCCCTCTGATTGTGACTCCTCCCTCTGATTGTGGCTCCTCCCTCTGACTGTGACTCCTCCCTCTGACTGTGGCTCCTCCCTCTGACTGTGACTCCTCCCTCTGACTGTGGCTCCTCCCTCTGACTGTGGCTCCTCCCTCTGACTGTGGCTCCTCCCTCTGATTGTGACTCCTCCCTCTGACTGTGGCTCCTCCCTCTGACTGTGGCTCCTCCCTCTGACTGTGGCTCCTCCCTCTGACTCTGGCTTCTCCCTCTGACTGTGACTCCTCCCTCTGACTGTGGCTCCTCCCTCTGACTCCTCCCTCCTCCCTCCTGCCCCATCCTCTGCTCAGGGCTTATCCCCCTCCCCCTGCAACACACAGCACCACACTGCAACACACAACACCACACAACACCACACAGCAACACACAGCACCACACTGCAACACACAACACCACACAACACCACACTGCAACACACAGCACCACACTACACCACACAACACCACACAGCACCACACAGCACCACACTGCACCACACTGCACCACACTGCACCACACAACACCACACAACACTACACAGCACCACACAGCACCACACTGCACCACACAACACCACACAACACAACACTACACAACACCACACTGCACCACACAACACTACACAACACCATGTGATGGAGAAGCAGGCTGGGCCCTGCATTAGTTGTCTTGCTTATATGCTGTGTGTGTGTTGCTTATAGGCTGTGTGTGTGTGTTGCTTATATAGGCTGTGTGTGTGTTGCTTATAGGCTGTGTGTGTGTTGCTTATAGGCTGTGTGTGCGTTGCGTGCAGTCATGTGTGTGTTGCTTATAGGCTGTGTGTGCGTTGCGTGCAGTCATGTGTGTGTTGGGATGTGGGGGTTGTGTGTACTCATCGCGTGTTCTTTCACTGCAGTGGTTCAGGGTGAAGGAGTTGAAATGTTCTATATTTACTGCTGCCATTCACACAAAGATGGAATGATTAACACACAATGTGTATGCTGCTGTGGCCTTTGTTTGTGTGATACACAAATACTTTCTTTAGCAGTTGTTGGGATCAGCGATACAACTAAATACATGTGACATCATTCCACAATAACAAGAAAACTGTCAAATCCTTTGAATGCAGCTTGTTGCTCAAACCAACAGCCGCAGAGTTCTCTCAGACTGGACCAAAGTGTCACTTTTTCTATTATTATTATTATATTTAAATAAAATACATTGTTAATAAATCAAAACCAGGAAATAATTATTTTGAATTGAATATTGTCCAACTATACGACTGTGTAGTACCATTTATCATCTCTGCGACAAGTCTCTCCATGGCCTTGTACCAAAGTACAGCTGGGACTCTGAGGAGCACAGGGACTGGCCTCCTGCTGGGACTCTGAGGAGCACAGGGACTGGACTCCTGCTGGGACTCTGAGGAGCACAGGGACTGGCCTCCTGCTGGGACTCTGAGGAGCACAGGGACTGGTCTCCTGCTGGGACTCTGAGGAGCACAGGGACTGGACTCCTGCTGGGACTCTGAGGAGCACAGGGACTGGACTCCTGCTGGGACTCTGAGGAGCACAGGGACTGGACTCCTGCTGGGACTCTGAGGAGCACAGGGACTGGACTCCTGCTGGGACTCTGAGGAGCACAGGGACTGGTCTCCTGCTGGGACTCTGAGGAGCACAGGGACTGGACTCCTGCTGGGACTCTGAGGAGCACAGGGACTGGACTCCTGCTGGGACTCTGAGGAGCACAGGGACTGGACTCCTGCTGGGACTCTGAGGAGCACAGGGACTGGACTCCTGCTGGGACTCTGAGGAGCACAGGGACTGGACTCCTGCTGGGACTCTGAGGAGCACAGGGACTGGCCTCCTGCTGAGACTGTCGTCTGCAATACAAATACTAATTTAATTCTGGAAAATCAAATACTGAATATGGGTTTCCCTCAGTATTGTCTAATACATGTCTCCCTGTGGAGCGCTGTAACTCCCCTTTAACTAATGAAGTCTGGGACCAGAGCCAAACCGGCCTCTTGGTCTGAGTCCAGCTCTGATCCCCCCCCCCCATACCTTCATATGGTCATACTGTCCATGAACATACTGTTGTCAATCCTTTTATAAATGAGTCTGATGTTTTCTTCGTGGAAGTCGTTTTATTTTGTATATTTTTCTCGTATTATTGTCTCTGAGACTGTCCTGAGACTGTCCTGTCCTGAGACTGTCCTGAGACTGTCCTGTCCTGAGACTATCCTGAGACTGTCCTGAGACTGTCCTGTCCTGAGACTGTCCTGAGACTGTCCTGTCCTGAGACTATCCTGAGACTGTCCTGAGACTGTCCTGTCCTGAGACTGTCCTGTCCTGAGACTGTCCTGAGACTCTCCTGAGACTGTCCTGAGACTGTCCTGTCCTGAGACTGTCCTGTCCTGAGACTGTCCTGAGACTCTCCTGAGACTGTCCTGAGACTGTCCTGAGACTGTCCTGAGACTGTCCTGTCCTGAGACTGTCCTGAGACTGTCCTGAGACTGTCCTGGCCCAGAGCAGGTGGAGCTCGTCTGTCTCTCCTCTCCACAATATCACACATTTATTATTATTATTATTAATATCACACATTTATAGTGTTTCAGGAGCTTCAGAGCATTCTTTAAAGACTGAGTGAAACATGTTTTTACTGAACCTGACCCGTCTTTATTGTAGATATTATGAACAGGAAATGTTCTTTGGCTCCGCTCTTTCCTCTGCTGAAAGTGTGACTGATAAACTAATGTTTTATACAAACTAAATGAGGCGTATAAGTTTTACACACAGTGTGTTTCTGTGAGACACACTCAGTGAAGAGCAGTGCTTTTGTGATATACTCTACTTGAGTTGTGGTGTTTTCATAATAATTGTGTTACCAATAAAACTGTGGTTAGTGTGAGATCAGGTCCGACAGCTGTATTGTGCTTGACAAACCTGTCCAAGTGTGTGGCGCTCGTATAAACAGTGTGTTTGGGCTGGCACGGCTCGGCTCCCGTCTGAGGGTGCCTCTGGGTAATTGTCAGCGCTCTATGAAGGCTGTGGGAATGTAAATGTTTCATTATGAACTCTGGCACTCACAGAAGCCTGAAAACAACCCAGAGTTAACCCAGAGTTAACCCAGAGTTAACTCAGCGTTAACCCAGAGTTAACCCAGAGTTAATCCAGAGTTAACCCAGAGTTAACCCAGAGTTAACCCAGAGTTAATCCAGAGTTAACCCAGAGTTAACTCAGAGTTAACCCAGAGTTAACCCAGAGTTAACTCAGAGTTGACCCAGAGTTAACTCAGAGTTAACCCAGAGTTAAGTCTCACTTTAAGCTCAGGTGTAGAACCTCTGACTGCAGCAGCAGCTTGTGTTCTACACCCTCTGCATCACTAAAGGCTGTGTATGCACAGTACTGCTGCTGTTGTAAATGATCATTGAGGTCTACGTCACATGTTTGCAGCAGGTCTTTCAAAAACAGAAGACATTTCCTCTGAATATACTGGATATGAACCCGTGATGAACTGAAGAACAAGTGGTTCACATCCCACTTGTCCTTCTAACCGAAGGACAAGTGGGATGTGAACCAGTGATTTTTACACTATATTTATATTTCTATATCAAATCCTTGCCTTTATAAATAGTTTTGTATATTTATTAGTTTAATAATTTTATATTTGTACAATTATTCTTCTGTTTCCATTGAAGGAGAGTAGACCAAAAACATAACTTTTATATAAACGTTTGATTTTATAAACCATCTGGACTGGGTTCAGGTCCAAAACCATCTGGACTGGGTTCAGGTCCAGCCCTGACACAGCCTGGTGCGGGTCTACAGCAATAGTCATGAAAAGACCTCAGTGAAGGAGAGAGGGTGTCCAGACTTTTGCTCTGTACTGAATAAAACTGAAAAAGCACAAAAGCAACTATTGGAGTCTAATAAAACCTTTGGTTTATAATAATCCTGTAAATCTGCTTTTGGACGAGTTAAAGCCTTGTTTGTGAGAAATACACATTTGTGGGATTCGTTCTAAAACCTGCCGCACACTGTCCCTGTTCTGACCCCAGTCCAATAAACCTGACATTGTGCTCTTTTGCAAAACACTTTCCATATGAACAATAGTTATTCACATTTTTATATTGATCAAATAGTTTTTCTTTTCCACAGTTTGTATCAGCCTAAACTAACACCATCAATAAACATTGTTTTTGTTCTGTACAAATATTGGACATATTTGTACAGAACACTCTCCATTATTTCTATGCTCACACACTGTCTCGAAATAAACAAATATAAAAATATAAAATAAGAGCCTAACTTATTACCACCTCAGACACAGAAACAGTGAAATGACCTGAATTCCCACATTTATTGATTGACCCGATGATATTAACACCTTCTTAAATCTACTCTGGTGTCATCTTTTGTTTTTGGTGAAACTGTCTTGGGAACAGGGTCACAGGTTCTCGCCCAGATCCGTATCTCGTGTGAAGATCCAAGGCCCATATGTCTGCGCTGACTGCCGGCGCGCCTGACCCCGTCTTTGGGGCGGAGGCCTTGTTAACCCGTGTAAGAAGACAACAAAACATCTGACCTAGAATCTAACCCCCAAATCATGTCACACATCACCTCTGAGCTGAGGCCGCTCCGGGTCAGTGCACCGTGGTCAGAGAGTCCTGACCACGGCTCTCTTTCTCAGGACATCTCTTTGTCTGCAATTATAAAGGTGTATGAGGTTATGCTAGCACCGCCTTGGAATCTATGGACATCACTCCGTTCCTAACTACAGGCCCTGCTCATTAAAGGGGTTTATTTAAAGAAGCTATACCCTTTATTTCTAATTAGTTCATAAAAATGCTTATTACTACAGACAAGTTGTATTAAAATATGTAATTTAATGTAAAACTTGAGCTCATTGATTCAGCTGTGGATGAACTCAGTAAAAAGTGCTGAGTAGAGACTTAGCGTGACGCCCGCTCTCCTCCAATCACAGAGCGAGGCTGCGTCCTCTAGCCTCTACAGCTAAACACAGTAGCATGTTAGCATAAGTGGCTATAACTCCTCTGGCTGTAACTGCAGACACAGCAAAACAGCCCAAACCACACAACAGTGAGGAAGAGAAGAGGAACTAAAGCAAAACATGATCAAAGAAGAAACCAAGCCCTGAACAGAGCTAGCTTACATCGTATCCTCTGGAGAGACTGGTCTGAGGGAGAGACCTGCGGGACCGCCTCGGACTATCTACGCTCGGACTATCTACGCTCGGACTATCTACGCTCGGACTATCTACGCTCGGACTATCTACGCTTGGACTATCTACGCTCGGACTATCTACACTCGGACTATCTACGCTCGGACTATCTACGCTCCGACTATCTACGCTCGGACTATCTACGCTCGGACTATCTACGCTCGGACTATCTACGTTCGGACTATCTACGCTCGGACTATCTACGCTCGGACTATCTACGCTCGGACTATCTACGCTCGGACTATCTACGCTCGGACTATCTACGCTCAGACTATCTACGCTCGGACTATCTACGCTCGGACTATCTACGCTCGGACTATCTACGCTCTGACTATCTACGCTCGGACTATCTACGCTCGGACTATCTACGCTCGGACTATCTACGCTCGGACTATCTGCGCTCGGACTATCTACGCTCGGACTATCTGCGCTCGGACTATCTGCGCTCGGACTATCGACGCTCGGACTATCTACGCTCGGACTATCTCTGCTCGGACTATCTACGCTCGGACTATCTACGCTCGGACTATCTACGCTCGGACTATCTACGCTCGGACTGTCTACGCTCGGACTATCTACGCTCGGACTATCTACGCTCAGACTGTCTACGCTCGGACTATCTACCGCTCGGACTATCTACGCTCGGACTATCTACGCTCGGACTATCTACGCTCGGACTATCTACGCTCTGACTATCTACGCTCGGACTATCTACGCTCGGACTATCTACGTTCGGACTATCTACGTTCGGACTATCTGCGCTCGGACTATCTACGCTCGGACTATCTGCGCTCGGACTATCTGCGCTCGGACTATCGACGCTCGGACTATCTACGCTCGGACTATCTCTGCTCGGACTATCTACGCTCGGACTATCTACGCTCGGACTATCTACGCTCGGACTATCTACGCTCGGACTATCTACGCTCGGACTGTCTACGCTCGGACTATCTAGGCTCGGACTATCTACGCTCAGACTGTCTACGCTCGGACTATCTACGCTCTGACTATCTACGCTCGGACTATCTACGCTCGGACTATCTACGCTCGGACTATCTGTGCTTGGACTATCTACGCTCGGACTATCTGCGCTCTGACCATCTGTGCTCGGACTATCTACGCTCGGACTATCTACGCTCGGACTATCTACGCTCGGACCATCTACGCTCGGACTATCTAGGCTCGGACTATCTACGCTCGGACTATCTACGCTCGGACTATCTACGCTCGGACCATCTACGCTCGGACTATCTACGCTCGGACTATCTAGGCTCGGACTATCTACGCTTGGACTATCTGTGCTCGGACTATCTACGCTCGGACCATCTGTGCTCGGACTATCTACGCTCGGACTATCTACGCTCGGACTATCTAGGCTCGGACTATCTACGCTTGGACTATCTGTGCTCGGACTATCTACGCTCGGACCATCTGTGCTCGGACTATCTGTGCTTGGACTATCTACGCTCGGACTGTCTACGCTCGGACTATCTACGCTCGGACCATCTGTGCTCGGACTATCTACGCTCGGACTATCTACGCTCGGACTATCTAGGCTCGGACTATCTACGCTCGGACAATCTACGCTCGGACTATCTACGCTCGGACTATCTACGCTCGGACTATCTACGCTCGGACTATCTACGCTCGGACTACATTTGGACGTGGTCTTTGGTCCGGTCTTTGGTCTGGTCTTTGGTCCCGGTCTTTGGTCCGGTCTTTGGTCCGGTCTTTGGTCCCGGTCTTTGGTCCCGGTCTTCGGTCTGGTCCTCCTGTCGGACTCCACCTGGGATCCTTTTAACATGTGTTGGCTCCGCCCACATCTGACCCCGGCACAAAATGGTGGACGAGGCACAAGGCACAGCCCCTGGACCCAGACAGACCCTCTCTAACACAAAAGCATAACAACAAACCGTGTAATAACTGAAAATAACCCACGGATGCAGTTTAGTCCTTCAGGTTTGGATTTGGAAATGAGAATAGAGAGAACTGTGAGATGTACCGAGCCTTTTTTTGTTTCATAAAGACACAGATACTTTATTTATCTGCTGTAGGAGAAATTCAGGTGTAATGTATTGATACTTATGAGATTAATGATGTTATCTTGTCTTAGCTTTGCACAACATGAGTCTATGTCATGAGTTGGCTCCACATTTTTAATTTAATTGCAGAAATAGAGAAACTTTTTTTTTTCTGTACTTTCAAAAGACACACAAGTTTTTCTGGTGAAGGTAAAACACAAAAACACAAATACTCAGTGCTTCGATTCCGCACTAACATTACAGTCGGCCATTTTGCTCTCCTTTGCAGTAGGTTTGTTTATGAACTCAGCAGCGGAGATAAACTAAAGAACAGTCACCGTATGAGGATAAAACAGATTAACCCAAAAGTCTGGGATTATCAAGTCTCACTGTCTCCAGCCTTTTTGACTAATCTACTGTTATTATTTATTTTATTTCAAATTTGGGCTTAAAATAACCTCCTAACAGTTGTATAAATGGTTATGTAGTTCCAGTGCAGTCCATTTGTTGACTGTAGAAATAAGACCCAGAATTTTCGTCTCATGAGTTGTTTAAATTATGCACATTAAGTCTCTTTCTGCTTGAGTGAAACCTGTCCTATGCCATTAGAATATTCAAAGATATATTTACAGATGAAAAATAGACTCTGAGGCTAATTCTGGCTTTTTTAACTCATGTTTAATCGTGTGCTTTATTAAATTGCATTGTCCCTTTTGAAAGAAACTAAACTGAAACCGAAAGGATTCATAGATAATAATAAATATTAGATCGAGGGCAGTATTGACAAAATGTGTGTAAATGGCCAGAATATTAATAACAGACAATATTGTAGATTCAGACAATATTTTGGCAAGATTCAAGTTTTTTAGTTTTTTAAAGTCATTTCTCTGTCGTTGGCTGTATATAACAAGTCAATGCAAATATACGGTACATATTTTGCGATAGTAAAGCATTTTTTCACAGATTCTCAAAGCAAAGGGTCTTTTGATTTGGGACACGTCTTCAAGCTGTGCATCTTCAATCTTTAATGAGCTGCAACGTGGCGTTAGCGGCGTAAACATGAAGAAACCTGACAGCCACAGCAGTGCTTTGCAAACATTATCACAGGACAGAGCGCCGCCACACCCCAATCCCCCTCCCCCTCGCACCTCCCCCACCTCCCCCACCTCCCCCACCTCCCCTGCCGCTTCACTCACCCCTCTGTCTGTGTCCTTACAGTGGCCCTGAGCAAACGCAATGGTCTGCTCCCAAAAGAGGATGAGGACAAAGCAGCAGGAGCAGCGGACGGTCACATCCCAGAGGGAGAACTCCTGCTGCAGGTGAGTGTGTGTGTGGGCCACCAGTACCACCAGTAACACCAGTACCAGCAGCACCAGCAGTACCACCAGTACCACCAGTACCAGCAGTACCACCAGTAACACCAGTACCAGCAGTACCACCAGTAACACCAGTAACACCAGTACCAGCAGTAACACCAGTACCACCAGTACCAGCAGTACCACCAGTAACACCAGTACCACCAGTACCAGCAGTACCACCAGTACCAGCAGTACCAGCAGTTCATAATAACACCAGTTCGTAGAGAGTTGTGTGGAGTCCAGTGTAACTGCTGCTGCTTCTAGATGGAGCTTGGAATATTTTTAAGGATGCTTTTTTATTTTATTTTTTTACTATAGGCCTTTTCCAAATGGTTGAGATTCCCCAAAGTGGTAAATTCCAGTTCCAAGCTTTAAGTTGAAATAGATAAAGAACTAAAAGAATCCACCAAATGGTTAAGGAAACCATTAAAGGTTAAAGCTGGGGTGCCTGACTTTCAAACCACATCAAATCTGTGTCACTAATAGTTTCTCGCTCTCAAAATGGTTTGGTTCTATCAGTTTCTTTCTTCAGATCAGACCCAGCCTATAGGGTCTAATAGTGACTCACAGGGCTCTTTCTCACGAGTTTGCAAAAGATAACATTTTAAAGAAAACAAGTTAAATACAGAAACTTGCCTGATTTGTTCTTAGTGCACTTTAGAATTTAAAGTGCTCTCTGTGCACTTGTAGTAATTCTATGATATGTAGATTTTTCATATCCTCTAATCCGCGCCTTTTCTCTGTTCTCTTCCTGAAAATAGATAATAATAATTCTGGTGATGCAGACTGTACTATCAACACAGTCCCCAGTACTGTCCCATCTTCATACTGTGTCCACGAACGACTGATTCATTTTTGTAGCTAACACATTGTTAAAGGATCTATGTATCTACAAATGTGTGAGTTTGTGCATATTTTAAAAGAGTGCTTCGGATCCAGACCTCAGTACCAAATGAAATGAGTGCCATAGTGTGGTAAGACCAGGCTACATTTCCCTCACATCCTGAAAATAATCCATATTTATCTATATTTATGTAGCTGTAATTCATTTGGGTTTCAATCGGATTTCATTTGCTTTTGCACGACATTGAAGACTCAGTTTGAGGACGGAGTGTTGTGGCTGGACTCGTGTTTGTTCTTGCTCTTGTGCTGAGACTTTAGCTTTAGAACGACCAACACTGGCAAAAACATGGCTGTAAGAGAGCGGAGGAAGCCCATCTACTCATTTATAAGATCAAAGCAAATAATAATATTCTTGTCTTGTGGCTATTTGATTAAAGTGATATTCTGTAACTCTAAACGAATTACAAATGTTAAGAATTGTATTAAACTGACCTCCTGGCCCTAAATGTTTATATAAAATAAGTCATTTTATTAATTCTAATATTACGGTAAGTCCCGCCTTCCCTTCTCTTAGCTATAGTTCAGAATCCACGGTGCTGTCCACGTTAACCGATCAGGTGATGCCAAGGGCTGTCAATCATCGTCATAATTTATATATGAACCTATATCCATAATCATTTATATATGAACCTATATCCATAATCATTTATATATGAACCTATATCCATAATCATTTATATATGAACCTATATCCATAATCATTTATATATGAACCTATATCCATAATCATTTATATATGAACCTATATCCATAATCATTTATATACTGAACCTATATCCATAATCATTTATATATGAACCTATATCCATAATCATTTATATACTGAACCTATATCCATAATCATTTATATACTGAACCTATATCCATAATCATTTATATATGAACCTATATCCATAATCATTTATATATGAACCTATATCCATAATCATTTATATATGAACCTATATCCATAATCATTTATATATGAACCTATATCCATAATCATTTATATACTGAACCTATATCCATAATCATTTATATACTGAACCTATATCCATAATCATTTATATATGAACCTATATCCATAATCATTTATATATGAACCTATATCCATAACCATTTATATATGAACCATAATCAGATCCTCTGCAGATGTGTCCTATAATGATATTAGCTTCTGTACTTCCGGGTTTGCCGCGATCGCTTTTTCCATGCATTAAAACATTATTTTTGTCATGAAGACAATAATGTATACAGTATGTATAATGTGTTCGCTGATTAACATTTAAATGTGTTGATTGATTGTCACGGAAACGTAGGCGTAGACCAATCAGAAAGAAAGGGGGCGGAGCTTGGGTAGTTTTTTTCAAATCATGAACCTCTCTCTTTTTTCCAAACAATCACTTTAAGATAAATATAAGCTCAGTCCTATTTCTGCACACGCTGTCATTACAAATACATACATGTGCTCCTGTATCTGTCCCTTATGGCCTTTGTGTTTCCTAATGTCATGAAAGAAAACGATCGCTTGTTAATACAATACCCCCTCGTTTTATAGGTCATGTGGTTACTGTATGTCTATGCCTTGAAGACATAATAAACATTTTAAGGCCGTCCAAAGCCTTTTTCCCAGTGCCCTACCTCTCAGCCGTGTCCTGAAAGAGGAATGAAAGGCTTTTCCAACGCCACATCTTTTTGGGATCTGTTGGCGTCATTGATTTTCCAGTCCAGTTCCTCCCAATGTGCATCAGTGTGGCATTCCAGGAGAGAGGAAGCAGCCTGCCCCCCGCTTACCCTGCCCCAGAGTGGACCTTTAATATGTGTTTCAGACATCAAGGCTCGATTCCAAATGCATTTAATATACATCATTTTAATCTATAAGAGCAACACACGGCTCATTATGTGTATGACAGACTTAAAGAGGATCTAGGGCTGGGGATATTCATATTTCAGATTCATTTTGGATTTCAAACAAAACAATCATAAAAGTATTGTACAGATTCTGACATCTCAAATATAATCTGAGCCTTTTCGTTGTGGACTTTGTGGTTTGCTCTCGCTGAGGCCCTTACGAGCCGACAGAGAAACTGTCACACTATCCTGACCTCCATTTTAGCATTTCTCACATCCTTGAGTTATTACCCAGCTCTAACATGAACTGTACAGACACTAACCCTAAACTCTGAAACTTAAAATACTGTCCAAAAGTCTGTTTACTTTTGTGTTTCGACTTACAATGTGAACCTAATACATGAGAGGATCGAGGGCACACAAAGTTAGATATATTTGAAGATGTATTTTTCATCAAGTATTTTCATCAATTCTCGGCAAAATTAATAATATTTCATGATAAGAATAATTATATCAAACAAAGGCCTGGCATAGGTTTTTTTCATCATGTCAGTTTAACCTTTTAAGTTGAATTACAGAAATAAATTAACCTTTTAAATGAATTACCAGTTTGTATGAATCAATCAGAGAAACCCTTCCTTTAAATCACATCTTTTGTCCGTGTCCGCAGGAATTTGGTCAAAATCATTTGGTTTTCTCAAGTTTTAATTTGTATTTATTTCTTTGTTAACAAAGACCATATTATTAATATTCAAATGTTTCTAGTCAATGGTCTTTGCCTAAACACATAATCTGTAGTTCCAGGACAGATGGAAAAATACCCCTTAGACTAATTCTGGCATATTTACATGTATAATGTATACTTATATGCACTGTTGAAATAAAACCTCAGCAGCTCTGTGTAAAAGACCCTGACACGAGTCATCTGTATCGTCCCATTAGCGCTCTTCACAATATTGTTGTTGTCGCTGCTACGATCGTTCAACATTTCTCGGTGTGCACGCTACAGTGTGACATATAATTGTGGTGAATCATCAGCGTTTTAAGTAGCGTTAGTCATCTCTGTGGCCGAAGGCGTGAGCAGTTGTGTGTAATGTTGTGTGTTTGTTTATGAAGTCATCCAAAGAGCCACATGTTCCCTCAGGCACAACCAGCTGCTCCTCACCAAACCTGACAGAGGCCGTAAACCTTCACACGTATCCATAGAAACATTGCGTACACGTATCCATAGCAACACTGTGTAGACGTATCTGTAGCCTCACTGTACGTACAGTATCCATAGCAACACTGTGTACACGTATCCATAGCAACACTGTGTACACGTATCCATAGCAACACTGTGTACGTGTATCCATAGCAACACTGTGTACATGAATCTATAGCAACACTGTGTACGTGTATCCGTAGCAACACTGTGTACGCATATCCATAGCAACACTGTGTATACGTACAGTATCCATAGCAACACTGTGTACACGTATCCATAGCAACACTGTGTACGCGTATCCATAGCAACACTGTGTACATGAATCTATAGCAACACTGTGTACGTGTATCCATAGCAACACTGTGTACGCGTATCCATAGCAACACTGTGTACACGTATCCATAGCAACACTGTGTATATGTACAGTATCCATAGCAACACTGTGTACATGTATCCATAGCAACACTGTGTACACGTATCCATAGCAACACTGTGTACATGTATCTATAGCAACACTGTGTACGTATCCATAGCAACACTGTGTACACCTATCCATAGCAACACTGTGTAGTGTAATGTTGTTATAAAGTGTATGGGAATGAATGTCTTTGATAAAGTTAACTTTATCAAAGTACAATGATAGTACAATCAAAGAGCACTGCTTTGTCCCACAATGCATTGCTTCCACACAGTTTAATTCCTGTTTGAGAATTATTTAGGGAACTCGTGTAAACATCTGACCTTCAGTGAAACTCAAGCTGATCCCCGCACACCTGAAGTCAAGTGGTGTTACAACTAAAACGTGGAAGCGGTGCCCTTTAAACCTTTAATAAAGCTGGGTTGCCTAACTTTTTAAAAATCTTTATTATTCTCACTCATAAAGTGACAAGCACACAGGAAAAACACACAATACAGACAACAGTGAGAATACAGTGTGGATTACAATACAATAAATACAATACAGCTGGGAAGGTTAGGGTAGGGTAAGTGTGTGTGTGTGTGTGTGTGTGTGTGTGTGTGTGTGTGTGTGTGTGTCACTTCTCTACCATGAAGCGCAGCAGACACAGACCTCAGTATCTGACCTGGATTCAAACCCATCATGGTTTGTTGAGCACAGTCACAATAGAAATGTTTTTTTAAGCGAAGGCAGGGACTGTCTGTGTTTGCGGGTCACAGAGGAGCAGTTGTGTTGCTCTTTGTTACAACAATAATAGGTGTATTTTTAAAGAAAGACGAGAGTATTATTGTACCATCTGAACCTTGTACTATCTGAACCATGTGTGTCGAAGGTTCACTTTGTCCTGGTTTGTGTTCTGACAGCGACTTTCTCAAACAGGTGGTCACTCACTGCACTCATTCTTATGACAGCAGAGTGAGAAAAAAACATTTTAGCTTCATGTCTATTTACTCCACATAGAGATAGATTGTACTGCGCTAAAGAATAGATAGATAGATAGATAGATAGATAGATAGATACATAGATACATAGATAGATAGATAGATAGATAGATAGATAGATAGACAGATATTATCCTTCACACCTTTAAGGCTGTGGATGTTTTATGCATCATGTGCTGAGTCCATCATGTGTGTGATTGTTGTGTGATTGTTGTGTGTTTCTGCAGGCTCTAAACGGGTTCGTCCTGGTCATCACTGCCAGCGGGACCATCTTCTACTCTTCTCACACCATTCAGGATTACTTAGGTTTCCATCAGGTAAATATACGTTTGATCTTTATTATGACGGCTGTACAGTAATGCACAAATACAGTGTGTCCTGGGAGTGCATCCTCATCAGGGAGACGACAAAACTCCAAACGCCGTTATTCTCTATCGTCACAAACTAAACAGGAGCCATCTGCAGTCTCACATCAAAGTGAAAGTGAAAGCTGCTGTTGTTTCTGGGCGGTTACAGGTGATTGTGGAGAGGTTGTGTGTGTTTTCCTCTGCTCCCTGCATGAGGCTCAGGCTCCGGCCACAGCACTGCAGCTAAAGCTATTTATAGTCTGTCCTTTGGTGAATACCCATGATGCTTCACTGCTACGGTCAAACATGTCTCTGAAGGTGAAGGAAGATCGCTCACCGTGTTTTTACATTCTACCATTTATCTTTCTGTAATCGTCCTTCAGAGTGAGTGTGACTGATTATGGATGACATGTGATCAACTGTGCCAACATAATAATAATAATAATAATAATAATAATAATAATAATAATAATAATAATAATAATAATAATGCATTGGTTTTATACAGTGCTTTTTTGGACACTCAAAGACGCTTCACATCAATATTCATTCACTACAAACACGGATTATTCCTGTAGCCACAGGTCTGACCAGTTTGATCATGAGAATATGTTTATTATTTATTCAGCGTCAGTGATGTCATCAGTGATGTCATTGGTTCTCTGTTCAGATACATTGAATGCATTACTTTACACCTATAGTTTATATTTTCATTTAGTGTCATCCCACAAAAATATAAATAAATACATTTTAATCCTAAACACCTGTTATACGCGTTTTAATATGTATCAGTGCTTTGTAAATCATTTTATATATTTGATAATCTAAATTACCGAGTCACGAATGAATCCAATCCAATGAATAATTAATAATATTTAATTGTGGCTTCAATATCTACTTTTAGTTTGGGAGTTTTGTAGTACAATATTAGGGAATTTTTTTCTTTCTCTTGCAAAATATTTGACGATTCAGAAGAAGTGAAACCATCTTTGAATTCTGCAGCTTTTTAAACTCAGTGTTTGTTTCATTAAATGGTTAAAGCCGCATTTCAAAGCGCAGAGGGTGTTTTGAAATAACTTTTTTAAAATAAAATATATTATTATTATTATTTTTATTAAAATTCTTCATTCATTTTCTACCCCTTTATTAGTCCATTTCTGGGTCGGGGGGTGGCAATGCTGCACCCAATGCTCAGAAATGAAGTGAAATGCAGAGTGTGTGGAGACGGTTCATTTACCTGTGGGGACTTAGCTTTGAACATGTTTTAATAAATAAATGAAATTTATAATAAATGTGTTTTGTTGCTCAGACGGATGTGATGCACCAGAGCGTGTACGAGTTAGTCCACACTGAAGACCAGCAGGAGCTGCGTAGGAACCTGCACTGGGCTTTGAACCCTTCGTCAGCCTCCTCTTCATCGAGCAGCAGCCCTCCCAACGGTCAGTGCAATACTCTTTTATCTAATACTTTCATCATTTATTTAACCAGAGTTGTATAATAATCCATTTTGCTTCTTTACCCTCATTGAAAGATACGTTTAAAAGTAAAATGTTGAGTTTTCTTTGATGAAAACGTGTTACTTTTGCAGACTGGGATAAGTAAAGTGTCTTTTTGGTCAGTATATGACAAAGTGACATGTTGGTTCTCTCTCCACTTTCATGTCTGAATAAAAATGATCTAAAGCTAGTTTAAGAAGATTGATCTTGTCTTCGTAATGACCGAAAGAACGAGATCGCGGATACAAGCGGTCGAAATGAGCTTCCTCCGCAGAGTGGCTGCTCCCTTAGAGATAGGGTGAGGAGCTCAGTCACACGGGAGGAGCTCGGAGTAGAGCCGCTGCTTCTCCACGTCGAGAGGAACCAGTTGAGGTGGCTCGGGCATCTATTCCGGATGCCTCCTGGAGGCCTCCCTGGGGAGGTGTTCCGGGCACGTCCTACCGGGAGGAGGCCCCGCGGAAGACCTAGGACACGCTGGAGGGACTATGTCTCTCAGCTGGCCTGGGAACGCCTAGGGGTCCCCCCGGACGAGCTGGAGGAGGTGTGCGTGGATAGGGAAGTCTGGGCGTCTCTGCTTAGACTGCTGCCCCCGCAACCCGGCAACGGATGAAGCGGAAGAAAATGGATGGATGGATGGATCTTGTCTTCTTAGTATTCTTGTGTTTCATGAACCTGGCCAGTAGGGGGCGCATGAGCAGAGGTGGGACAGTGTTGCTCCCATTGAAAACCATGTAAAGTCTGTTCTGGAGTCAGAGGCTCTCCTCCTGTGCGGTGTACGGTTGTTGGAACAGTCTTAATCGGGGACATACAACATACTGTATCCAAATACTACTTATATCAAATTACTACATATATCCAAATACTACATACATATACATTCAAATTCTACATACAACACATGTATAGATATAATGATATGTTGTGATTCTTCTCCAATCCTCTGGGAGTGAATGTGATCCCAGTAACTGCTGAGGCTTAGGAGAGTCAGGGCGTGTCATGTGACCCTTAATCTGTAGCGTGGCTTATGAGGTGAAGTGGTCCCTGATCTGTGTTTGACTTTTAAGATGCTTATGTCCGTACGCTTTAGTCTCAGCGGCCTAGCTAACACAGCTAGCTGGGCCGAGCTGGGTCTGAGTAAGATGGTTAAGGCTAGGTTAAGGTGGTCTGAGTGAGATGGTTAAGGCTAGGGTTAAGGTGGTCTGAGTGAGATGGTTAAGGCTAGGGTTAAGGTGGTCTGAGTAAGATGGTTAAGGTTAGGGTTAAGGTGGTCTGAGTAAGATGGTTAAGGTTAGGGTTAAGGTGGTCTGAGTAAGATGGTTAAGGTTAGGGTTAAGGTGGTCTGAGTAAGATGGTTAAGGTTAGGGTTAAGGTGGTCTGAGTAAGATGGTTAAGGTTAGGGTTAAGGTGGGTCTGAGTAAGATGGTTAAGGTTAGGGTTAAGGTGGTCTGAGTAAGATGGTTAAGGTTAGGGTTAAGGTGGTCTGAGTAAGATGGTTAAGGTAAGGGTTAAGGTGGCCTGAGTAAGATAGTTAAGGTTAGGGTTAAGGTGGTCTGAGTAAGATGGTTAAGGTTAGGGTTAAGGTGGTCTGAGTAAGATGGTTAAGGTTAGGGTTAAGGCGGTCTGAGTAAGATGGTTAAGGTGAGGGTTAAGGTGGTCTGATTAAGATGGTTAAGGTTAGGGTTAAGGTGGTCTGAGTAAGATGGTTAAGGTAAGGGTTAAGGTGGCCTGAGTAAGATAGTTAAGGTTAGGGTTAAGGTGGTCTGAGTAAGATGGTTAAGGTTAGGGTTAAGGTGGTCTGAGTAAGATGGTTAAGGTTAGGGTTAAGGTGGTCTGAGTAAGATGGTTAAGGTTAGGGTTAAGGTGGTCTGAGTAAGATGGTTAAGGTTAGGGTTAAGGTGGTCTGAGTAAGATGGTTAAGGTTAAGGTGGTCTGAGTAAGATGGTTAAGGTGAGGGTTAAGGTGGTCTGAGTAAGATGGTTAAGGTTAGGGTTAAGGTGGTCTGAGTAAGATGGTTAAGGTTAGGGTTAAGGTGGTCTGAGTAAGATGGTTAAGGTTAGGGTTAAGGTGGTCTGAGTAAGATGGTTAAGGTTAGGGTTAAGGTGGTCTGAGTAAGATGGTTAAGGTTAGGGTTAAGGTGGTCTGAGTAAGATGGTTAAGGTTAAGGTTAAGGTGGTCTGAGTAAGATGGTTAAGGTTAGGGTTAAGGTGGTCTGAGTAAGATGGTTAAGGTTAGGGTTAAGGTGGGTCTGAGTAAGATGGTTAAGGTTAGGGTTAAGGTGGTCTGAGTAAGATGGTTAAGGTTAGGGTTAAGGTGGTCTGAGTAAGATGGTTAAGGTTAGGGTTAAGGTGGTCTGAGTAAGATGGTTAAGGTTAGGGTTAAGGTGGTCTGAGTAAGATGGTTAAGGTTAGGGTTAAGGTGGGTCTGAGTAAGATTGGTTATGGTTAGGGTTAAGGTGGTCTGAGTAAGATGGTTAAGGTTAGGGTTAAGGTGGTCTGAGTAAGATGGTTAAGGTTAGGGTTAAGGTGGTCTGAGTAAGATGGTTAAGGTTAGGGTTAAGGTGGTCTGAGTAAGATGGTTAAGGTGAGGGTTAAGGTGGTCTGAGTAAGATGGTTAAGGTTAGGGTTAAGGTGGTCTGAGTAAGATGGTTAAGGTTAGGGTTAAGGTGGTCTGAGTAAGATGGTTAAGGTTAGGGTTAAGGTGGTCTGAGTAAGATGGTTAAGGTTAGGGTTAAGGTGGTCTTAGTAAGATGGTTAAGGTTAGGGTTAAGGTGGTCTGAGTAAGATGGTTAAGGTTAGGGTTAAGGTGGTCTTAGTAAGATGGTTAAGGTTAGGGTTAAGGTGGTCTGAGTAAGATGGTTAAGGTTAGGGTTAAGGTGGTCTGAGTAAGATGGTTAAGGTTAGGGTTAAGGTGGGTCTGAGTAAGATGGTTAAGGTTAGGGTTAAGGTGGTCTGAGTAAGATGGTTAAGGTTAGGGTTAAGGTGGTCTGAGTAAGATGGTTAAGGTGAGGGTTAAGGTGGTCTGAGTAAGATGGTTAAGGTTAGGGTTAAGGTGGTCTGAGTAAGATGGTTAAGGTTAGGGTTAAGGTGGTCTGAGTGAGATGGTTAAGGTTAGGGTTAAGGTGGTCTGAGTAAGATGGTTAAGGTTAGGGTTAAGGTGGTCTGAGTAAGATGGTTAAGGTTAGGGTTAAGGTGGTCTGAGTAAGATGGTTAAGGTTAGGGTTAAGGTGGGTCGGGGTACAGTTATATACTGTACGTATAGGACGGGATAATAAGGATGGGAATGGCTGGTTAAGTTTAGACATGGTTCTATGAGTTTAGGTAGTTGGTTATATTTACTTCTGCTTCAGTCCTCTGTATCGCTCTGGGTTTTGGAGGATTATGTCAGAGATAGTTTCTGCAAAGTGGCACAGCTGATGCTATGAACATCCTCAGGTCAAAGGGACACCCAGAGTTCAAGTCAGCTTTGTTTATGCAAAATTACAATCTCATTTGCCCCAAAGGGGTTTTGTGCTCAGAGCAAAACCAGAACTAGGTTAAATAGTTGTATTTGCCGGTTCACTGAGCACAATCCAGACACTGAAGCTCTGTTTGTGTTGTTCAGGCCATGAAATGATGTGCATGATGCATAGTTTCATCAATACACAACAGATTGGGTTATTTATTATAGCAATAACTTACTTAGGCTGGCAAGGCAAGTTAAGCTTATTTGTATAGCACAATTCATACACAATTCAAATTGCTGAACAAAACAAGATATCATTAAAATTATGAATAATCACAGTACAAACACACACACAGTACAAAACCACAAAAGACAGATACAAATATAAAATCCTGAAAATCCATGATTGGCACGCCCATATGACGTCATAATATGCAAATGAGATGGGTACATTTAATTCATACATAAACTTTGGGCCATTCCTATTATTTCTCTATTTTACATAAAGACTCTTCAGATTCAGATTCATTTTATTAGCCATGTGCAGTATAAAAACTACATTGGAATACATTTGCAAAAAAGGAGCACGATACAATGTAATATAACATACACATACACTGAAAATAAAAGAATAAAAAAAAAAAAAACAGCTGACACTGTGGCACCGATCAACAAAAACGATACAAGTTCTCACTTTTCTCAGTTCTCAGGTTATTAAGAAATTAAAATGTCAAAATTCAGCCTTTGATGAAACAACCTCTGGTGCTTAAAGGGTTAAAGTCCTGTTTTAGACCTGAGTCATTTAAGTGGTATTTGGGAGAAAAATACAGACACAATAAGTACAAATAGTGAATGAGTTATTATCAAAGAATATGATTATTTATAAAGTTTAGAATGTCAATGTATGATGCCATTTTGTTTGCACCGAGGACTCTATCGATAACGGCTGAAGTATAAAACTGCTCTAAATATAACAGTTTGTATTCTTGTGTTTGCAGAGATGGATTCTGAAAGCAGCTTGTCTTTAGTCACCTACAATCCCGACCAACTTCCTCCAGAGAACTCATCCTTCTTAGAGAGGAGCTTCGTTTGCCGCTTCCGATGCCTCCTCGACAACTCCTCTGGATTTCTGGTTTGTTATTGATTATTCATTAAACATATTGATCTGCCAATATATCAGGGTGAACCAAGTTTATATCATGGCATGTTAAACCTTATTCTAAAGCTCAATTTCTCGGGAAAACAACAGTATAATTTAACTTTACTAATTTGTAAATCAGTCTTTAGGGCCCAGACATATTTACCTTTTGTCCAGTTCTGTTTCAAGCCAAAAATAACTGCACTCTTTCTTCATTGAGGATAATCTTACAAAAATACTTTCAAACCAATATTCAATAAATGTAAAAATGTGTCCAGAATACACAAATTAACCACAACTGCAAAATGTGTAAATGTGTCTCCTCTTCTTTACATTAAACCTACATTAAAATTAATTACATACAAATGAATATCCACGAAGTATAAACAGCACTATCCAAATAAACTTGCAGACTGAGGACACATTAGCACCGGCTTTTATTTAATATCCCCAGCCACAGAAAGTCAAATTAGTAGAGCTCGGATTTATTAGAAAAGAATCCACTGAGACAAAAAAAACCTGCTGCTATTGTCACTTGTACATAATTATATCCTGCACCGACTATGTTTTGAACCTTTAACATGTTTCTTCTTAGAAAGTAGGTCCTGGGTCCCAATCCCGGTCGGAACAGGGTCTTTCTGAGTGGAGTTTGCATGTTCTCCCTGTGTTTTTCCCCTACCACTAAAAACCTGCACAATACGTCTGAATGTAATGAATGTAATGATTGAATGAATGGTGTTTGGTCGGAGGCTTTGATGGACCAGTGTGTTCGGTGTCTCGCTTCTGTCATGGAGGAGAATGGAATAATATCTGAACTCTAAAACATTGTAAAGTGCTTTGGGTTTGTACCTTGGTCTGTAAAATGCGCTATATAAATAAACCTTACTTATTACTTCTGTCTTTTTGCACATCTGAGTGATTCTATCTAAGCCAAATGTGACACGTACATTTCTCCATCAGAGATCAATAAAGTCTATGAATTTGTTTTTTTGATTGTATTTTAAGTACTTTGTGGTCTGTGAAAAGTGCCATATAGATAAACTTGACTTTCTTGTGTATTGTCCCCAGGCTCTCAACCTACAGGGAAGACTTAAGTTTCTTCAAGGACAAAATCACAAAGAAGATAACGGCGCGAACCCCCCGATGCAGCTGGCTCTGTTTGCGATCGCGACCCCGCTGCAGCCCCCGTCCATCCTGGAGATCCGAACCAAGAACATGATCTTCAGAACCAAACACAAGCTGGACTTCACCCCCATGGCCTGTGACGCTAAGTAAGCCTCATGATGACGGCTGTGGAGACGGCTGTGTAGACGGCTGTGTAGACGGCTGTGGGGCTCTGTGTGTCTGTGTCTAACTGTGTCTTACTGTAACGTGTGGTCCAGGGGTAAGATCGTGCTGGGATACACCGAGGCCGAGCTGAGGGTCCGAGGGTCCGGGTACCAGTTCATCCACGCCGCGGACATGTTGCACTGCGCCGAGAACCACGTCAGAAGTGAGCGACTTTTTTATCACCGGCATTATCATGTTTTTATTACACTTGAAATACGACGCAGTAAGTAAGTAAGTCATCTGTATTTACTATTTAAAGCGTCTCTCACCAGTACAAAATATACTGGTAGGGAAAACCGGAGCACCTGGAGGAAACCTATACAGACACAGGATAGGTTTTATCACCGGTATTATCACGTTTTTATGACACTGAAAATACGACACATTTACTTCACATTTTGTAAGTAAGTAATCTGTGTTTATTTAGCGCCTTTCACCAGTGCAGGAGGCGCATGCCAGAGCTATTGTGCTTGTTTATAGTTGTAGGGGAAACCGGAGCACCTGGAGGAAACCTATACCAACACAGGGAGAACATGCAAACTCCACTTAGAGCACAGTAACATGTCCACAAACCTGACTTGTGTTTCTACATCTGGTGTTTTTCATG
>OZ035837.1:39190595-39220595 GCA_964034765.1 Knipowitschia caucasica | reverse complement strand
TCATGAGCCAGGACCAGTCTGTGTACGTGAGTCAGCCGGCCATCAAACCCAAGTTATCCTTCCAGAGCATGTTTGGAGATCAGAGAACCTTTCCTGAAACCAAACCGCACACCAGCTGGGAAGAACCGGGCATAGAGGAAGTGCCAAGTGTCTCTGAGACTAGCAACAGCCTTGACCCACTCCTGGCTACTCTGGACTCCCTGGTGCTGGAGGGACAAGGCGTGGTCGATCCTGGAGAGGCAGTTTGTTCCAACGGCGAACTCTTCGGAGCTCTGGAAGGTTTGGGTCTTAGCGCGGAGGACTTGGAGCTTCTTTTGCTGGATGAGCGCATGATCCGAGTGGAGATGGACCCAGAGCATATACCCACCTTGGACGACTTGCTCACAAATGACGAGATCCTGTCGTACATTTACAACACGATAGAGGGAAAGAGTGAGTCAACAGAGCCTCCCAATAATCCTCCTACCGCTCAAGCTAACCACGTTACGGACAATAATTTGCAAATACATTTCCACAGACCAAATGCAGTTGGTCAGGGGCCTATTATCCAGCTTTCACAACAGATGCAGCAACACCTGACAGTGCGGTCAGGGAAAGCCGGCCTGGATTGGGGGCAGCACGGTGACAATTTATCCAATTTGGTGGTCAATGGTGAACTGCAAGAGTCCAATCACACAATCACAAATGGACACTGGTCGTCGCAGGATCCTTTACTCAATGCAGGAGTTCAAATGAATCCCTACAAATCCATTTTTAATAGCAACACATCCCACGTCAATGAAGAGATTCAAAACACACATCCGTTTGTTCAGGCACCAGCAAGGATGCACAACCAGCTACCACACCCGTGCCATGGGAAACAGAAAGCAGGAAACCTCAACGGCCTGTGTCTAGTCCCCACCCCGAATGATGCTAAATGCTTGTGGCAGGACTATAGCTTCAGTGGGGGTCTGGCAAATAACACCTGCCTTGACAACAGCCAAAAAAACACTGTAAACACCTCGGCAGACATGGATTTTAGCGTGCCCAACGTGGACAACCGGGACTACTCTCTGAGCGGAGGCAGTGTCTTTGGAAGCCAGCCACACGGGCAGCAGTCTATGGTGTCGTCGTTTCAGGAAATGAACCAGAAGCTGCCGCAGGAGGCCATCCCAGTGCCGTTAGCTCAGGTCATCTCCAGCCTCTCCCAGTGCCCTCCCCCCAACACTTCTCTGGAGCAGATCCTGGGCGTGTCTAAGCCCTGCAGGCAGCTGGAGCACTATGGCCTGGTGACGGGGGCGGACCTCCCACACGAGGCCAACCACAGTAAGGTGAGGCCCTCTGCTGGTGACTCGTGAGACTGCTCTGTGAAAGGTGATGTATAAATAAACATGGCTTACTTATTCACTTACTGCTACTGCACGATAAGGATGACACTCGCATGAAATACTCATGAATATATAAATGACAATAATGTATGTAAAGTATTTATCGATTAGTACTTCTTATTTTTCCCCTGTAAGATTAGATAAATACTCATTGATCCCAGTTAACATTGAATTCATAAAAGAAACATAATACTTTTTTTGTGTTTTTGTGGAAATAATATTTATAATTTGGTATTATGTATATGTAGCTAAGGGTTATTTATGCACAATTTTGATATTCTACTTTTTTTGTATACTTATTTGCTCAAAATAAACATAAATTAATGAATAACAAAAGGAGAAAAACGTCGCATCCAAAAAAATGTAAAACATGAAAGCAAAGTTGATTTTGAGACATCTTGACCTTTTGTGACAGTGTAGTTATTAAAGTATTAATGCTTATAGGTCTCCAGATTATCTGTGTTGGAAATCACTAAACAAAAGCTCCATAAAGATGAATTTCACGGATGTTAAAAACTGCTCAACAATATTTGAGTAAATATATAAATGTATTTAGTGCTGTTTGATAACGTATGTCTGTGTGCTTTGTGCAGATGGAGAACGGCTGTATCCTGGACAGTACTTTCCCAGCAGGCTGTGCTCTGCCTAACGGTAACTCAGTAGTGCCCCCTGGTGTTCAGCTGCCAGGCCCAGACCCTCGGTCCAGCCTCCCGGACCCCCCGGCCCCCGGCTTCTACCTCTGACACTGTGAGGCCCGACTGCACCAGCCTTATTCACCACCAACTGTTCTGTCTCTGTCTCTTTGTGATTAAGACAGGGTTCTTCATGTGTCTCATTTATATTATCGTAATGTCGATAATAATGAATTATTATCGGGTTATTTGTTTACAATGATGCAGTCATTACTTATTTGCATTTATTTGGAGTCTGAGGAGGGATCTATCTTCCACATGTTTGATCATCAGATACAACATTAGGTCGTGCAGTGTTTGGGATGTGAACCATTTGGAACCATCAGGATATAGAATCAGATTGAAAAATATCACAAAACTAAATTACAATATTATTATAAATATATTGAGTGTAAAAGCACATCGCCATCACCCAGACACGTCTCTCCAACAAGAATGTAACCTCCTGGCATTTATTAGTTCCTTGTCAACAGTGAGATTATGTCATTTATGTCTGAAGAAAGTTTTATGGCTAGAAGTATCCTGCACTTTATTTCATGCACCACTCGAAGCTCGTCGTAGCTTCAGGAAACCCTCGACTCCTGAAGCCGCAGCTGGATCCATGAGCACAACCACTTCTCTGTGTTTCTTTCTCCACTTCAGTTTTTATTGTTGCTATTTGGACGATCTGACTCGAAACTGTCTCGACCTGTTTTTCTTTTTTATGATTTAGTTTTTCCATATTTATTGATGTCCTGCAGCTTGTCTTGATGGTTTAAAGCTTGATGTTTATAGTTCAGAAATGAAAAGCAGTTGTTGTACTTCCTCTTTCGAGAGACTCAGAATCGTGACATAAGACGTAGTTCATTCAAAACAATCAAGTCTAGACACAAAATCTCCAGAAAAACCAAAACTTCAAATGGGGTTAAGAACAAAACACTGAGAGGTAATCATGAGAGATTTAGTGACTTGGTGAATTAGCGTTGACTGTGAAGCTAAATGCTGCGTGGCTTCTGCAGTCTGGACTCTGGACTCTGGACTCTGGACTCTGGACTCTGGACTCTGAAGCTGGAACCACCACCCGCTCACCGTCACGGACTCTTGGGTCACGCTTTGGGCTTTTTATCCGAGAGAGAACGATCAAAAGAAACGGATAGACGTGAACATTTGTGATAAAACCTTTTTTGACGACAATTTCTCAGTGACATGGATTATATGACTCAGTTCCATTGTATGTGGTGTGAAAATTAGGTTTAAATCTAACGTGTTTCTGTCAGACTTCTACAAAGTCTGGCCTAAAGTGGATTTGGTAAAGCATTTCCAAAAGCAGTACGTTCACAGTAAAATACCAAAAGTGAGAGTTGAGGAGAGATCTCTGGATGGACGCAGTTCTGAATGTTTCTTTAAAATGAAACAGGATTATTCATAAAGAAAGAAGCTGATAGAGATTCCCACTTAAATGTCATTGGTATGAATATAGTTCTGTTTTATGTGTGACAAGTGGTTATGTATTAATCAAATGGACTTTTCTTTTCATTATTGAGAAAAAACTTGCTATATTTAATATAATTAATGTGACTTATTAACAATGTGAAGGATTTGTAATTCAGCTTTGACAAGGTTTGTACATAGTTCTCAAAGGAGTCACTTGTTCCCAGCACTATTTTGAAACACTGGAGCTCTTTTGTTGAGTTTTCTTCTTTTTTTAACCTGTAAATAGTACATAGTCACAAACACTGGGCGTGGACAGCGTGGAAATGGTGCCATATTTACAGAGACGTGTAAAATAATCTACGTTTGACCTTTTGTAGCCACAGTTTGTTGAACTAACAGGACTGTGTAAAGAGGCTTGTTTCAAATGATTTATTTTCTCACATGTTTAAGACTAACCACTCCATCCCTGTCTCAGTTTTTGTATTCACTCGGGTTTTCTGCAGCAGGGGACTCATGGTGTGACATGTCCAAGGTGCTATGTGTAGCATTTTAACAATAAACATTACCACATGATCCTGGAGGAGAGCCACTTATTTCAATACAGTCTATTTGTTTGTTTATTACAGAACAGTTTATTGTTTATTAGGCTGGGACAGTACACATCACTCTGGACTGGATAGCCATCATCCCACAGTCGCATAGCCTGGTCGTGACCAGTGGGGGCAGGTCCTGGCTCAAAAGTGTCCAAAATGAGGTGCGCTGACATGCTGCAGTACCACCCCGGGCCTGTGGGGGTGGACCCTGACATGCTGCAGTACCACCCCGGGCCTGTGGGGGTGGACCCGGAATAAGAATTAGCCAATGCTAACATATAGCATCTTCTTACCTCTGGAAAACGTCTTTACAGAATGGTCCAAAGTTGTCTCTTGGCCCAAAGCTCCGTTCCACATGTGTGTCAATGCTGAGTGTTCTGGACCAGTCTAGTTTAGTCGCTGTGGACTTTAGAAGTCTCTCGTTTAAATGAATGGAGCTTGTGCAGCTGACGCATGCGCAGATGTGTTTTCTCACATTTTCCAGCCCCCGCGGCCATTTTGAATCACTCCATGAGAGGCCAATGTTTGGTCCATTAGTTAGAACGGCGGAGAGATAGGCCTGACTACGTCTGTTAATATATACAGTCTGTGGTCGTACCACACCATAGTACAAGCGGGGTTAACTCCTTTTACAGATTGAAACCATTGGATCTGAGTTTACAGTGACGTATGTAATGAACCCGAGTGAGTCGTTAGCATTTAGCATTTAGCCTAGCTTTAGCCATCTCCTTTGCTGCTAACGGAGCCCGTGGGGAGTAGCGCCACAATCTTTCCAGCGATTACATTTGCTAAACATACGCCTCCCGTGCTCTCTGATTGGTCGGTCAAAATTCAGCTGATTGTAATCCCAAACACAGGGACCAGACCCAGAGGTTACCTGCAGGACATGATGATGGACCTGAGAGTACGGATGGATAAGACCAGGGTAACAGTCGCACTCTCACACCCTGAACTATTGTACATGTTTTTAGGGCATGGTTGGGGAAACCGGAGCACCTGGAGGAAACCTACACAGACACGGGAAGAACATGTAAACTCCACTTAGAAAAGGCCCTGTTCCTAACCACTCAGCCACGTGCTTATGTGTTAATATATATTTAACCCAGGGAGAGATTCCTGATGACCACAGACCAGTTTGCAAAGACCTGATCCCCATTATCCCCCTGGTCTTGTAGGCATTGGAACTTTAACTTTCTGGTACGTCGTTAGTTCCGGTCCCATTTGGGGGTTCACACATCATGTAGGAACTGCAGCTACTTTGTCAGGAAGGTTTAGGTTTGGTTCAGCTTTGTCATAAAACTGTATTATTATTGTTATGAATCTTTAGATGTATTCACTGCTAAACAACAGCGTGAATCTGGACAACTGCAGGAAGCAATAGTGTTGATTATTTTGTGTTAAAACTACAAATACTGTGGAGAGAGTGGAAACCTGGAATATAATAATATGGACACAATAAAAAATGTTTCCACACTTTCTGAACTCAGAATCAGAATCAGAATCATTTTTATTGCCACGTAAGTAACAGGAGGTCACAGACTTGGAAATTGCTTTGGCTCAGTGCAACAGTCAAAAAGAGATAATAAAAATAAGAATAAAAAACACTTCTAAAGAATAAATTTAAATTTAAAATAGAGTTACAGTTACATTTACAATATCCAAGTGCACATGGTGCACACAATGTAAGGTGACAGCAGTACAGTGAAGTAAAGTGACGTATGATGGGCAGTAAAGTGACTTTATAAAGGGCGGGGGGACAGGTTAAGAAGTGTTCAAGAGTCCAACAGCAGAGGGGAAGAAACTGTTCTTGTGGCGGGAGGTTCTAGTCCTGATGGACCGCAGCCTCCTGCCTGAGGGGAGTGGTTGGAATAGTCCATGTGCAGGTGAGAGGGGAGTGGTTGGAACAGTCCATGTGCAGGTGAGAGGGGAGTGGTTGGAATAGTCCATGTGCAGGTGAGAGGGGAGTGGATGGAATAGTCCATGTGCAGGTGAGAGGGGAGTGGTTGGAATAGTCCATGTGCAGGGTGAGAGGGGAGTGGTTGGAATAGTCCATGTGCAGGTGAGAGGGGAGTGGTTGGAATAGTCCATGTGCAGGTGAGAGGGGAGTGGATGGAATAGTCCATGTGCAGGTGAGAGGGGAGTGGTTGGAATAGTCCATGTGCAGGTGAGAGGGGAGTGGATGGAACAGTCCATGTGCAGGTGAGAGGGGTCGGCTGTGATACGACCAGGCCGGCCGCGAGTATTTTATTCGTAGGTAGGTTCTGCCACAGGGACCGATTTCAGCCAATCAGAAAGCTAGTCTGAAGTGACGTGTTCAACGCGCCGGCAGACGACTGTGAATTACTAGGCAAATTTTGGTAAGTTAACTCAAAACTTACCTCCTCCACTTTTTTGTTTCGTTTTATTTCTTCTTCTAGATTTGATAAATGACAACTTTATTTAACTCTTTGAAAATTGTATCATTGAATGTAAGGGGCTTAAGGGATGTTACCAAAAGAAAAGCAATGTTTATGTTATGTAGACAAAATAATGCAGACCTTTTTTTTCTTCAAGAAACCCATTCCACAGAAAATGATATAAAATTCTGGAAATCGCAGTGGGGCGATCAGTGTTATTTTAGTCATGCTTCCAATCAGTCAGCAGGGGTCGCCATACTCTTTAACAAGGTCCAAGCAGATATTAAAGACTCCAGTCTGTCTGAAGATGGAAGATGGATTATTTTAACTCTCAAAATGAATAACGCAACTTTTATTGTATGCAACATTTATAACCACAACACTCCCACATTGGCAAGAAATACTTCGATTCTCATTTGCTCAAAAATTAAAGACCTACTAGAAACTCATAGAGGTGCTTTTTTATTAATCGGTGGGGATCTGAATGCCTCTCCTGATGACAATGTAGACCGTTATCCACCAAGACCCAATCAACCTGCTAAATTTAAGTGTTCAACTTTTTTTTCCGATGAACTCTCTGTTATTGATGTATGGCGATACCTGCACCCAAATTCTGTTGAGTATACATGGGCAAACGCAAATAGATCTCTACAGTCCAGAATAGATATATGGCTCACCTCCCCATCATGTGTTCAGTATATCACAGAAGTGTCTCACTCATATGCTCCGCTGACCGACCACAAGATGATTATTATCCAGTTTAAAACTGACCCTCAATTCAGAAATGTACGCGGATACTGGAAACTAAATAATAACCTGCTAAAAGATGACATTTTTTGTAACAAAGTCAAAATGCTTGTCGACGAGATCCTTGACGCCAAAACGCAAACCCTACTTCAAAATGGGAGTACTTCAAATTTAAAGTAAGAGAGTGTGCAATAAAAAGGAGCAAAGAAATAAAATATAGGAACAACAAAGAAGAAAACAAATTACTTGAAGAACTGAATGCTTTATTAACAAAAAATAATTTATTGGAAAAAGAAAAACTAAGATTAAAAGAAATTCAATACAAGATAGACCAGAGTTACATAGAACTGGCTAGAGGAGCTTTTATCAGGTCAAGAGCAAAATGGTTAGAGAACGGCGAAAAAAACACAAGTTATTTCTTTGCTCTAGAAAAAAGAAATCGCAGCAAAAACAATATCACATCACTCAATTCAAATGGTAAAATAACCACTGACCCTAAAGAAATTTCTAACACTATCTTTTCCTTTTACAACCAGATTTACCAATCAACAAACCAAAACAAAATAAGTGAAGAGTTCCTGGACTCCATTCAAAACATTATTCCCTCAATTTCTGAGCAATTCAAGCAAAACTGTGACGAAAACATTACAACTAAAGAAATGAAGGAAGCCTTGAAAAACATGCATACTGGTCGCTCACCTGGAAACGATGGTATTACAACCGAATTTTATATTCATTTTTGGGACCTTATTGAAAGTCATTTGTTTAAGCTTTATCAACAATGCATACTGCAAGAGGAGATGTCCGCCAGTATGACACAAGGCTCGATAAGTCTCATCCCCAAACCTGGAAAAGACACACTCTTAATAGAAAACTGGCGCCCTGTCACATTATTAAACACAGATTACAAAATACTTGCTCAAATCTTTGCCAAACGGTTAAAGAAAGGATTACCCGAGATCATTAATGAAACTCAAACCGGATTTATGGCAAATAGACATATAAGTTCCAATATAAGACTAGTTTTAGATATGATTGATTACTCTGATCTCATAGAGACAGAAGCACTTATTATGTTTCTCGACTTTTATAAAGCCTTCGATACTGTTGAACATTTCTTCTTATTTAAAACGCTTGAACTTTTTGGTTTCGGTCCCAAATTTATTAAAAATGTCAAAATGCTCTACAAAAATATTAACAGCAGCATAATTCTTTATCCGAACACTACGCCGAGATTTGCAATACACAGATCGGTCCGACAGGGCTGTCCCATTGCACCCTTTCTTTTTTTAACAGTGGTTGAAGTCCTCTCATTGTATATTCGAAACAGTTCAGTCATCAACGGGATCACTATAGCCAGTAAAGAAATAAGAATTACTCAATTAGCTGATGACACTGCTCTTTTTTTAAGAGACAAACACCAAGTCGCCCCTGCAATTTCTTTAATCGACAACTTTTCTGCTGCATCTGGTCTTGAACTAAACAAGCATAAATGTGAGATATTACCTCTGTATAGTTTACAGGATCACCATATTTGCAACATCTCTGTGAAAAACAATACAAAATATCTTGGAATCCACATATGCAAAAATAACCACGAACGCCAACAACAAAATTTTGCACACCGGATCAAGAAAACTACCACCATTTTTAACATGTGGCTACAAAGAGACATTTCCATCTTTGGCCGAGCCTTGCTGTCCAAAACGGAAGGCATCGCAAGACTTGTCTACCCTGCCCTCTCTCTCTACGTAAACAACAGTACTGCAAAGGACATCAATAAATCAATCACCAACTTTATTTGGAAAAACAAGAAACATTATTTAAAACCAATATTCTCACAGGTTCAAAAGGAGAAGGGGGGATCGAAATGCTGGATTTCATCGATATGAATTACACATTTAAAATCAAATGGATTCAAGAGGCATTAAAAAACCTGAACTCAATATGGTACCTCATCCCCAACCTAGTATTTAATAAAATAGGCGGTCTTCATTTTATCTTAAAATGCAATTACAATATCAACAAACTTCCAATAAAACTCTCTAATTTTCATCAACAAGCCCTTACAGCGTGGAAGCTCTGTCACATCCACAACTTCTCCCCACACACCTGCATTATCTGGAATAATGAATACATATTAAAGCGCAAGAAATCAATCTTTGAATCATCATGGATCGACAAAGGTATAATTACAGTTTCCAATTTAATCGATATTCATGGCAATATTTTAAGTTATGATAACTTTCTTTCTAAGTTCCAGTTTCCCATCAGGTACAAACAGTACAAAGCTGTTACAAAATGCATTCCCGATGGACTATTACACTTAATGAGAGCTTCACAACTCACTCCAACCATAATGACCACAAAGCTTTTTCTCAATGGACTGGACATCACTAATCATAAATGCAACAATAAACATATTCGACAAATATTTCAAAATATGAAAAGCATTCAACCCAGAGGGAAATTTTTTTGGAACTCCACCTTTGATAATATAAACTGGCATAAAACATGGCTGTTACCCTACCAATTCCCCATTAATAATAAAATACGTGAAACTCATCTCAAAATCCTACACAATATCTACCCCACAAACTCCGAAGTCTCAAAATTCATGAACATAGATCCAAATTGCTCCTTTTGCAATACAGTTCCAGAACTTATTCAACACTTATTCTACTCATGCCCACTCATCACGCTTTTCTGGAAAGAGATCAGTCAATACCTCTCCCAAAAACTAAATATCTCCATAACTATCTGTGACAGAAACATTATCACCCACTTTTCTCACCAAAACAATAAAATCGAAAGAATCACCAACATATTCATTTTATTTGGCAAACAGCACATACATAGATGCAAATACAGTAAAACCAATCCATCCTCCCAAGCAGTCACTCTCGAAATCAAGAGCTACATTAAGTCTATAACCCTAATAAACAGCAAAAAAACCAACTCCACAGTCAAATTATTAGAACCCATAACACATCAACTCTAGATGATCGTCTCCCTTTAGCGCCCTTTCTTTCAATCTAACCTCTCTATAAAGTCATTTAAATTTATATAATACCTTACTTCCTTTCACTTTATCACGAATGTCATCCATTTCTGTATATATTGTAAATATCTTTGTTTCTGTCTTTGTCATGTAATGTATATACGAATAAAAAAAAAAAAAAAAAAAAAAAAAAAAAAAAAAAAGAATTACTAGGCAAATGTGGATATAAACATTGCACGACTCGAGAGGCAGCACGACAGAGAGGAGCAAAGTGGTCGCAAAGTGGTCACGTTGCCAAGCGCCGCTGATCAAAACAGGATAATGAAAAACCAAAACAACAGCTAAACCAGGACTAAATCAGGACTGACACCGTGCTTGTGAACATAATAAAGTGACATGTTACGATCGGTGAACTCAAGTGTTATTATTGATTTTTGTCGCGCATGCGTACTTGTGTACCCCTGTATAACTTTAATATCTACAGTATTTGGTATAACCGTCTCATTCGCGAGTGTTTTCGCGGGTGTTTGTGTTTGTGTACGTGTAATGTGAAAGTGTATGTAATATTAAACTAAAATGTCTTCACATTTCGACTGTGGGTGTGACAGTATTTCCATTGATGACCCGCAATTGTCACGGCTAAAGGTAAAATACTTATGATAATAAAGGTTTATTCATGAATTATGAATTGTAATGGTAAAACAGTCTATGGGTAAAACAGACCGCGGGATTTTGCTAATGTCAATTGCTAATGTGCAGCTTCATTTATAGATTAATTTCTGACTTATTGTAAAATTTCAAAGTTTGAAACTATATAAATGCTTGATAAAAACAACATATAAAACAGGACTTACTCAAATTTAAACACTTTTTCAGGTCCTCATTGAGTCCATTCCACAAACTCACTCCTCTCACAGAAATACACACAGACTTAAGTGTTGTTCTGACTCGTGGTTGGTATAATCTATGGACTCTTCTTAAACTCACTTGGAGCTGAGTGTCTCTATCACAAAAAAGATTTTGGATATTTGCTGGAAGAGATTGTTTTGATACCTTGAACATAACTTGTGCAGTTTTATAATTGACAATTAATAAATGTTTTGGTATTAACATTTTATTTTCAAATGGTCAGGTCAACTAATGCTCATCTACCAGAATTCCCAATGATTGTGAATATGCGATATATTCACAATCATCCGATCAACTGTGCTGATGCCCTGAAACACCGGGATGTTTCTGATGAAGTGAAAGAGACATTTTTGAAGTTGTTCAAAGCAGGCCATACTCCTTCATCAGCACTTGAGATTCACAAGTATGATATGCAGACCGAAGATCAAGATGACTTTGTTTTCAACAGTGCTGACAGAGCTAAAATACCAGACCTTCAATGGTGTTATAGGTAAGACAGTGATTAAAGGAAATAATTCAGCCCACATGTATTTAACACTGAACAATGTAAATTTCAATGAACGCTTGTCTAATTGCAGGCTTTACTACTCAACTGCTCAAAAAGCATATGGTGGTTGCAATGTGAACATGTTGGAGAACTTGGAATCGTTAATTGAGCGCCTCAATTTGGAGCATGGGGAGACTGTGATAAAGATGAATGTTACAATTGACAACCAGTTGATCGTCGCAATGTGCACACCGTTAATGAAAAGAGTCCTTCAAATGGTAGAGCAGAGCGGTGAAATGATTTTTATGGACTCTTCTGGAAATATGGATCGTCATAATCTTCGTGTGTTTTTATTGATGACTCATAGTTGTTGTGGTGGTCTTCCAATTGGTTGTCTAATCACAACAACCGAATCCCAAAACACCATCAAAGCGGCTCTGGACTTGTACAAGTCTTTTCTGCCTGATGGCGCTTTTTATGGGAGAGGTTGCTTGGGCCCACAGGTTTTTATGACTGATGACAGTGATGCTGAACGAGGTGCTCTTCAGGAGGCTTTTCCAGAGTCAAGTTTGCTTTTGTGTGTTTTCCATGTTCTACAAGCAGCCTGGCGATGGCTCTGGGATGCTAAAAGCCAGGTACCACTGAAACATAGGCAGCAGTTGTTTTCACATATAAAATATATGATGTATGCAGACACAAAAGCCTCACTGGAGTCCAAGTTTCAGGCCATACTGACTGATGAACTGGCTTGTGCCTATCCGTCCTATTTGGCATATGTTAAAAAATCTTATGACCGTAGGAATTTGTGGGCCATTTGTTACAGAGAAAACATGCCTACTCGAGGGAATCATACCAACAACTACTGTGAGGCTGCTGTGAGAGTCCTAAAAGAGAAAGTCCTCTTTCGGATGAAAGCATTTAACACACTTCAACTGGTGGACTTTATCATGACCAGAATGGAGTCTTTATATGCACGGCGTCTGATTGGAGTGGCCAATAACAGAATGGACATGGCAAGACATTCGAAATACTTACCTGATTGCAAGACCATCAACTTTGATAGTATCAGCCAAATTGCCCCGAAGTTGTACAGTGTGCCCAGTGAGAGGGAAAAGGACAAATATTACTGTGTTGATGTGGACATGGGGCTATGTACATGCCATGTGGGGATGAACGGTGGCCCCTGCAAACACCAGGCAGCAGTTGTGAAGCGGTTCAAGGTGGAAACTCTGAACATGGTACCAGTTAATTCACCTGAACGTAGGCTTGTGTTCTACAAAATTGCAACAGGAAAAGACAATGTCTCATTAGAGTGGTTTTCCTCATTGACACAGAGTGTCCCCCTGAATGAAGAGCAGCAGGGTGACTCTCTCGGTACTGAGAGTGATGTTATACCACTAGAAAATCCCCCAATCACTACACCAGCAGCCATACATGCAAGGGATGCCACAGTGGAAAGTCACATCCTTGATTCTGACTCTGAGGTTCAACAAGTGAATGACAATTTGAGAGCATTCAGAGACTTGTTGATGAACAAAGTAAAACATGATCCAGTAACTTTTCTACCTGCAGTCAAAGACTTTCTTGTCAGTTCACACAACCTGAGAACAGACTCTGCACTTATTTCAGCATTACATACATTTGGCAAATATTCTGGTGCTGGAAGTGTCATTAATCGTAAACACAAATCACGGTTGGCGGGTTTAAAGCATATAGGTGTGCAGCCAACTGCTGTAGCTCGCAGAAAGAAGGCTGCACTTGGAGGTCGTAAGTGTGTAACTAGTGGAAGGCCGACAAAACGATCCTTTGTAGTAGAGCATGGCTATACAAAGGCAGCTTTCAAAAGAAAAGCTACGGTGGATCTGAAATGTGGACTACTCCCACCAAAACAGAAGTTTGCTGCTCCCCATAACCTATCTGAATGTGTCAACACAAATCAGAGTCTTGGGAAGACACATAGCAAGCAGTAGTGGTTTTGGTCTACTTTGTGTATATTTTTGTAAACAACTTATACGCTTTTGGCTCTGGTTTGTTGTGATTTTGAACAACTGACACTGTGTTTGACAGTTATCTTGTCAATTTTAGTGTATTTTTTGTTTATTTTTGTAAACAGTTGATGTACTTTTAATCTGAAACAAAATGTTTGTGTCTTGTTAAATGAAAACAAAAAATGAACACTTTCAACATTGTTTGTTATTATTATTGTAAATTATATATACATGGTATATGTAATACAGTATGTACAATTCGCATGTAAATTAATAAATGGTTTATTTTTAGGTTGTAATGTAATTTACAGTCGTCTGCCGGCGCGCTGAACGTGTCACTTCAGACTAGCTTTCTGATTGGCTGAAATCGGTCCCTGTGGCAGAACCTACCTACGAATAAAATACTCGCTGCCCGGCCTCGAGCTCGGGCGACGTACAGGTCCTGCAGCGACCTGTCCTGCAACTCAAGTCAGACTTATGACTTATGTCTGTTTTTTATCATTTATTATTAGTGTTATGTAAGAAAATCCAAATAATGACTGTACAATGTAATAGTAATAATAATAATGATCAAATTGATACTACTACTACTGTATACTAGTGCTAATACTAGTACTGCAAAAATATATAGTATTAATACTAATAATGTGATAATGAGAAAATGTATTTTGGGAAAAACAAAGGACCTAAAACATAGTGAGTGATTGTTTTTATTAAACTTCATTGAGTGATGTAAAAATCATTAAAAACGGGCAGTTAAAAGGTGACGTCATCCTGATCGGGAGTTTCAGCCCTGAGTGAATTATTTACATTATGAACATATCCCTCCAGTAGATGGCGGTAGCGTACAGCAGAAGGACACATGGTCAGAGCCCGGTCCTTCAGAGGCTTGTCCCTGAAGGTGAGAAACAGTCTCAGGATCATTATGGTCAAGGCCATGGGGTCAAGGCCATGGGGTCAAGGCCATGGGGGTCAAGACCCACGTGAAGGACGCACACTTCAGGATGACATCACTGACGCTGACACCGGGGATTTTCACAGGTCTACAACTGTCTGTGGTTAGTACCAGGTCAGGGGGGGAAGGATGGGAGGGAGGGAGGGAGAGTGGGAGGGGGAGGGAGAGAGAGTGGGGGAGAGAGAGGGATGGTAGGGAGGAAGAGAGCAAGAGGGAGAGAGTGAGAGTGGGGGAGAGGGATAGAAGGGAGGGAGAGAGGGGGAGTGAGGGGAAGAGAGAGAGCGGGAGGGGCGGAGAGGGATTGGAGGGAAAGGGGGTGAGACAGGGAATGAGTGAGAGGGAGAGTTAGGGAGAAAGTGAGTGAGGGAGTGAGAGGAGAAGAGAGGGAGTGATGGAGTGAGAGAGGGAGAAAGATAGTGTGTGGGAAAGAATGCATTTTTTTTTTTTTTACTGAATTATAATTGTAAGTTGATGTTTTATGGCTATATGTTAATGCAATAGTAACTTGTGTTTGTCCTCAAAGAAAAAGTCTTGAAAGGCTAAGATTGTAAACAAATAAAAGACCATATGTTTACTTTACTGCGAGTCACTATTTGACTCTTTGGGCTGAACGCTGTTTGGCTCAGGAGGCACTTTCCTTTGTCACTTTCTCTGGAAAAGGCCAAAAATACATCCATGTGACCTGCAGCGATGGAGAGCCAACTGTTGTGTTTTGTGCTTTGAAACTTAGGTACCACAGCTTTAATTTGCATATAATTGTCCTTTTATCAGGCAGACCCACTCACATTTATTGTTGCATGTTTTACCAGTGGGACGTATCCTTAACTTAATCTTTCTGACCCAGAACTTTCGTCACGCATTTCTACCCTCCACAAATGAAGTCATTATTGTTGCAGTACCGCACGTGGCCGCTGGGGGAGCCGCGCGCTCGGATCCATACGCCGCTCTCCGCTCTCCGCGACCACGTCCAGCTCCGCCTTTACGTCCAACAAACCCTCAGCATGAAGTTGGATATTTGGCCCACTATTCCTCACCACCGCTCGCTTCTCACGGACTTTGCATGTGCTCCCGTTAGCGGCAAGTGACGTCCAGTGCCGGGGGGAGGCAGGGAGGGAGCAGTGGGAGGGGGCGCAGCAGCAGACAGACCCTGGCGGAGAGAAAGCAGCCTGGACCCGGGGAACAATAGAGAGGAGCCGAGCCAGAGCTGGAAACGCCAAAAACATCCAGACTGGAAGAAAGCGCGTTGCAGCCCGGGGGGAGGTGGAGGAGGGCGGCCAGGCGGACCCCGCACGCCTGAACCATGAGCGCCACACGGACAGACTGAATTACACTTTTAATCCTGTATCTTTCTTTGTCGGTGGATTGTATTGGAAGAAGCGGCATGAACCCTGCAGAAGCGACAGAGGAGGCGCCCAGCAGCGACCCAGACACGGATGCCTTCTACAAGTCAGGTATTTACCATTCTCTCTGGATTATGCAGATCTACAGCGGGATTGGCGTCTTTTGCAATGTCTGAGGGTTTCATTGGGACCAGTGAGTGACAGTCATGGATCCTGATGCTGCTGCTGCTGCTGCTGCTGCCGCGGTGGAGGTGGAGGAGGAGGAGGAGGAGGAGGTGGTGGGGATCTACAAAAGAAAGAAGGGGAATCATGGAGGAGGTGCTGGAAATGTCAGTAAATGTCTTCAAGATGCCCCAGAATGACGTGTGTGTCCAGTGTGTGTTGATGGGCTCGGGAGGGTGTGTAAACGCGGCTTTATGGGCTGCTAAAGGAGGATTAAGAAGTGAGACAATTGAAAGTGGTAATGGGGCAGAAACTGTCTCCACCGCAGGGTCTCTCTCTCAGATGTTTTTTGTTTTACTGAGAATGATTTGCAGTGAGATTATTATTGAGTCTCTCTGTGTCCAATCTCCACCTCTCACTGTAATACTCCAGACCTCAGACTACTTCATACATGCAGTATTATCATGATCATGTAATCCAGGAGGATACACTACAATGTTTTAGAAAAAAGCCACAACTTGCACAGATTAGACCCTGTACCATTTTGGTCTCATTTTACCTAATTATTATCAATTAACTTGATAGTTTTGTTTAGATAAATATCACAACAGCAACAATTAAAACCCCTGATTAACAAGAAATATGCCATAGAGTAGAAGGAGGACCAATTGTCTGTAAATGTTTTTAAGATTAAGATTAAGAGATTAAGATTAAGACATCCCTTATTATTCCAGTGTTGCATCAAAAGTTACAGAACAGTATGAACGAGGCACACACAGCGGAAAAGACAAATGAACAATAACTTATTATCTCATTAACTGCAGCCGTTTTTGATGATTTCACTGATTCTCAAGACCCACAGAATATTATTTCCTAAGACTGTGTGAAAAATGAAACCAGATTCTGAAAGACTGGATTGTCTACTTTCATCTGCAAAAATAAGTTTGTTTGTAGCTGTTTTTATTCTCCTGTGATCCGCAGCGGAACAGAGGCTCTCAGGCAAATACGTCATCAATGAGTTAAACACAGAACAACATGTCTAACTCTGCATCAAAGAAACACGTTTACTTTCTTTCTTGGACATAATAATGATAACAAAGAAGAGTATAAAGTTTTGTGCTCTTTCATAACTCGTTGATGAGTTTGAGACACAGAGTTTGAGAACGATGAAGTGTTAAACTGATTTGGCGTCTGTGGAACTTGTGATGGACACGATGAGACCAGATGGACGAGAAACACGCCCATGTGTCGCTCCTGTCAGTACTGTCAATCATGTTATGTTAATTATGTTATGTTAATTATGTTATGACGTTTATTGTTTATGTTAATTGTTTATGTTAATTATGGCCCTCTTCACTCCTTGAGCTGCTGCGACGGCTTCATGTTTATGAGCCACAAGTTTGTCACGACAGAACTTTGTCTCGGGTCATTTCTATAAAAACAAGAGCAAACTCTGAAACAACTCAAGAATCTGACCTTTAAAAGTTTAGTATTTTTTTCCCTCCTCCTTTTCGAGCTGAATAATTGTAGATAAAGTTCATTTATAAAAACAGATTGATTTTGTAGATGTTAAGCTATTATTGTTGCTGATTGTATAGTTAAATTATGTTTGTGTTTTTGTTCAATTCACAGGAGTTATATACTGTACATATAGACAGGAGTTATATACTGTACATATAGGACAGGAGTTATATACTGTACATATAGGACAGAGTTATATACTGTACATATAGACAGGAGTTATAGACTGTACATATAGACAGGAGTTATATACTGTACATATAGACAGGAGTTATATACTGTACATATAGAGCAGGAGTTATATACTGTACATATAGAGCAGGAGTTATATACTGTACATATAGAGCAGGAGTTATATACTGTACATATAGGACAGGAGTTATATACTGTACATATAGAACAGAGTTATATACTGTACATATAGGACAGGAGTTATATACTGTACATATAGAGCAGGAGTTATATACTGTACATATAGGACAGGAGTTATATACTGTACATATAGGACAGAGTTATATACTGTACATATAGGACAGAGTTATATACTGTACATATAGACAGGAGTTATATACTGTACATATAGGACAGAGTTATATACTGTACATATAGGACAGAGTTATATACTGTACATATAGACAGGAGTTATATACTGTACATATAGAACAGAGTTATAAACTGTACATATAGACAGGAGTTATATACTGTACATATAGGACAGAGTTATATACTGTACATATAGGACAGGAGTTATATACTGTACATATAGGACAGAGTTATATACTGTACATATAGGACAGAGTTATATACTGTACATATAGACAGGAGTTATATACTGTACATATAGGACAGGAGTTATATACTCTACATATAGGACAGAGTTATATACTGTACATATAGGACAGAGTTATATACTGTACATATAGGACAGAGTTATATACTGTACATATAGACAGGAGTTATATACTGTACATATAGGACAGGAGTTATATACTGTACATATAGACAGGAGTTATATACTGTACATATAGGACAGGAGTTATATACTGTACATATAGGACAGGAGTTATATACTGTACATATAGACAGGAGTTATATACTGTACATATAGACAGGAGTTGTATACTGTACATATAGGACAGAGTTATATACTGTACATATAGGACAGAGTTATATACTGTACATATAGACAGGAGTTATATACTGTACATATAGACAGGAGTTGTATACTGTACATATAGGACAGGAGTTATATACTGTACATATAGGACAGGAGTTATATACTGTACATATAGGACAGAGTTATATACTGTACATATAGACAGGAGTTATATACTGTACATATAGACAGGAGTTGTATACTGTACATATAGGACAGGAGTTATATACTGTACATATAGGACAGGAGTTATATACTGTACATATAGACAGGAGTTATATACTGTACATATAGACAGGAGTTATATACTGTACATAAAGGACAGAGTTATATACTGTACATATAGGACAGAGTTATATACTGTACATATAGGACAGGAGTTATATACTGTACATATAGGACAGAGTTATATACTGTACATATAGGACAGAGTTATATACTGTACATATAGGACAGGAGTTATATACTATACATATAGGACAGGAGTTATATACTGTACATATAGGACAGAGTTATATACTGTACATATAGGACAGGAGTTATATACTGTACATATAGGACAGGAGTTATATACTGTACATATAGGACAGGAGTTATATACTGTACATATAGGACAGGAGTTATATACTGTACATATAGGACAGGAGTTATATACTGTACATATAGACAGGAGTTATATACTGTACATATAGGACAGGAGTTATATACTGTACATATAGGACAGGAGTTATATACTGTACATATAGGACAGGAGTTATATACTGTACATATAGGACAGGAGTTATATACTGTACATATAGACAGGAGTTATATACTGTACATATAGACAGGAGTTATATACTGTACATATAGACAGGAGTTATACACAGCTGTATGATACACAGGATAAACATACACACTTTTACACACATCAGACTTCAACATTGAACCCAAATGATCTTTCTCCAACAAACACACACTGAGACTTGTTCTACTGTTGTTCTTGTGTTTCATTATCAGACTTGTGTGTTTCCGCCTCTGCACAAACCTTTGCATCCTCCAACTATAACAGATTATTGGTGTTGGTCACGAGACGATGGATGATAGTATTTAACTCCGAAAGCTCTGAGATCTGTTCGTCTTAAAGTTAGAGTCGTCCACGTCTATGTCGCAGAAGATTTTCTTGGTGAAAAACAGGATTCCAGAGTTTATGACAGTCTCATTCTGACAAACACAAAGTACAGGTTCTGTCACAAGTATTTTACACTTCCATCTATCCACAGAGAGTCACTCCGATTGTGTGTAAACTACCACTGGTGCAGGTTGTGTGTCTCTGGTTAGTTGGTTGTGTGTCTCTGGTTAGTTGGTTGTGTATCTCTGGTTAGTTGGTTGTGTGTCTCTGGTTAGCAGGTTGTGTGTCTCTGGTTAGCAGGTTGTGTGTCTCTGGTTAGCAGGTTGTGTGTCTCTGGTTAGTTGGTTGTGTGTCTCTGGTTAGTTGGTTGTGTGTCTCTGGTTAGTTGGTTGTGTGTCTCTGGTTAGCAGGTTGTGTGTCTCTGGTTAGCTGGTTGTGGGTCTCTGGTTAGTTGGTTGTGGGTCTCTGGTTAGTTGGTTGTGTGTCTCTGGTTAGTTGGTTGTGTGTCTCTGGTTAGCAGGTTGTGTGTCTCTGGTTAGTTGGTTGTGTGTCTCTGGTTAGTTGGTTGTGTGTCTCTGGTTAGTTGGTTGTGTGTCTCTGGTTAGTTGGTTGTGTGTCTCTGGTTAGTTGGTTGTGTGTCTCTGGTTAGCAGGTTGTGTGTCTCTGGTTAGCAGGTTGTGTGTCTCTGGTTAGCAGGTTGTGTGTCTCTGGTTAGTTGGTTGTGTGTCTCTGGTTAGTTGGTTGTGTGTCTCTGGTTAGTTGGTTGTGTGTCTCTGGTTAGTTGGTTGTGTGTCTCTGGTTAGCAGGTTGTGTGTCTCTGGTTAGCTGGTTGTGGGTCTCTGGTTAGTTGGTTGTGGGTCTCTGGTTAGTTGGTTGTGTGTCTCTGGTTAGTTGGTTGTGTGTCTCTGGTTAGCAAGTTGTGTGTCTCTGGTTAGTTGGTTGTGTGTCTCTGGTTAGTTGGTTGTGTGTCTCTGGTTAGTTGGTTGTGTGTCTCTGGTTAGTTGGTTGTGTGTCTCTGGTTAGCAGGTTGTGTGTCTCTGGTTAGTTGGTTGTGTGTCTCTGGTTAGCAGGTTGTGTGTCTCTGGTTAGTTGGTTTTGTGTCTCTGGTTAGCAGGTTGTGTGTCTGGTTAGTTGGTTGTGTGTCTCTGGTTAGCAGGTTGTGTGTCTCTGGTTAGTTGGTTGTGTGTCTCTGGTTAGCAGGTTGTGTGTCTCTGGTTAGTTGGTTGTGTGTATCTGGTTAGCAGGTTGTGTGTCTCTGGTTAGTTGGTTGTGTGTCTCTGGTTAGCAGGTTGTGTGTCTCTGGTTAGCAGGTTGTGTGTCTCTGGTTAGCAGGTTGTGTGTCTCTGGTTAGTTGGTTGTGTGTCTCTGGTTAGTTGGTTGTGTGTCTCTGGTTAGTTGGTTGTGTGTCTCTGGTTAGTTGGTTGTGTGTCTCTGGTTAGCAGGTTGTGTGTCTCTGGTTAGCTGGTTGTGGGTCTCTGGTTAGTTGGTTGTGGGTCTCTGGTTAGTTGGTTGTGTGTCTCTGGTTAGTTGGTTGTGTGTCTCTGGTTAGCAGGTTGTGTGTCTCTGGTTAGTTGGTTGTGTGTCTCTGGTTAGTTGGTTGTGTGTCTCTGGTTAGTTGGTTGTGTGTCTCTGGTTAGTTGGTTGTGTGTCTCTGGTTAGCAGGTTGTGTGTCTCTGGTTAGTTGGTTGTGTGTCTCTGGTTAGCAGGTTGTGTGTCTCTGGTTAGTTGGTTTTGTGTCTCTGGTTAGCAGGTTGTGTGTCTGGTTAGTTGGTTGTGTGTCTCTGGTTAGCAGGTTGTGTGTCTCTGGTTAGTTGGTTGTGTGTCTCTGGTTAGCAGGTTGTGTGTCTCTGGTTAGTTGGTTGTGTGTATCTGGTTAGCAGGTTGTGTGTCTCTGGTTAGTTGGTTGTGTGTCTCTGGTTAGCAGGTTGTGTGTCTCTGGTTAGTTGGTTGTGTGTCTCCGGTTAGTTGGTTGTGTGTCTCTGGTTAGTTGGTTGTGTGTCTCTGGTTAGTTGGTTGTGTGTCTCTGGTTAGTTGGTTGTGTGTCTCTGGTTAGTTGGTTGTGTGTCTCTGGTTAGCAGGTTGTGTGTCTCTGGTTAGCTGGTTGTGGGTCTCTGGTTAGTTGGTTGTGGGTCTCTGGTTAGTTGGTTGTGTGTCTCTGGTTAGTTGGTTGTGTGTCTCTCTGGTTAGCAGGTTGTGTGTCTCTGGTTAGTTGGTTGTGTGTCTCTGGTTAGTTGGTTGTGTGTCTCTGGTTAGTTGGTTGTGTGTATCTGGTTAGTTGGTTGTGTGTCTCTGGTTAGCAGGTTGTGTGTCTCTGGTTAGTTGGTTGTGTGTCTCTGGTTAGCAGGTTGTGTGTCTCTGGTTAGTTGGTTTTGTGTCTCTGGTTAGCAGGTTGTGTGTCTGGTTAGTTGGTTGTGTGTCTGGTTAGCAGGTTGTGTGTCTCTGGTTAGTTGGTTGTGTGTCTCTGGTTAGCAGGTTGTGTGTCTCTGGTTAGTTGGTTGTGTGTCTCTGGTTAGCAGGTTGTGTGTCTCTGGTTAGTTGGTTGTGTGTCTCCGGTTAGTTGGTTGTGTGTCTCTGGTTAGTTGGTTGTGTGTCTCTGGTTATTGCACACACTGTTGTGTTAGTTCAAACAAATACTATCTTATTACTGTAACATGCATTAAGGCTGTCCCAAGTTTAAATCTAAATGATAAATAAGAAATGAATTAATATTTAAATTTACTAATTTGACTGGGACTGTGTTTTTATAACAACGTGTTACAATTATTCAAAGAGTGTTTATCTGTATCTGGTTGAAGCCAAATATTGTCCCCCCGGCTCTACAGTGTATAGGGTTAGACTCAGGGTTAGGTACCGGTACCACTTCCTCCACATCACCCTGAACCCTCCAGAGCTGAAGAGGACACTTGAACGTAATGGGGCGACAGTGGCTCAGTTGGTAGAGCATTGGCCTTTGAGCCTGAAGGTCGTGGGTTCGAGCCCACCATGAGACCTACTTCACGACTTCACGATGTCTGCTGTCACTGTGTCCTTGGGCAAGACACTTAACCCCACTTTGCCTGAAGCCCCCGCTGAAAGACCAAGGCTCCTGTGGACTCAGCTCCTGCAGGAGGATCAGTGAGGGGCTGGTGCTCTGACTGCCACCCCCGACCCAGACATGGATTAAGGGGAAGAACATGGATGGATATTTTTTTAATGGTTATGATTAAACTTCATTAAAAACTTAGTGAAATTCTGACAATTATAATATCAGTCAAAAGTCAATTTACTTCTGTACATTAACTTTCAATGTGAAACTAATCACATTTCAGATTTATATCTAAAAAGAGTCCTGACATAAACACTGAGATGTATTCAGCCGTTGTTTGTTTTGTGGATAAATCGCTCAAAGCTTAGAATACAAAAATATAAAATACAGATGATTATAATCTCATAATCATAATCAGTGTTTTTTTATTCTTATTTTTATTATCTCTTTCTGACTGTTGCACTGAGCCAAAGCAATTTCCAAGTCTGTGACCTCCTGTTACTTACGTGGCAATAAAAATGATTCTGATTCTGATTCATAAAAGTAAAATTTAAAGCTTGGTGTTTGTCACTTTGCAGGTAACGAGTTAAAAACACAAATAAAGTACATTTTGAACAATATTCTAATCTCCCGAGTCTCACGTGTATGATGTGTCCTGACATGTTCAGCGCTGAAACGGTCTGAAAAGCAATAATAACATTTATACTAGAAACTTGCAATGGCTGAAGCCATTGCGATTGACTGCGGAACAGATCTAATGTGGAAATCTGCTAAAAAAAATCCTTGAAATCCTTTAAAAGGCCTTGAAACTGTTAAAATACTTGATAGATATTTGAAACTCCTGAAGTCCTTGAAATTGTTGAAACCTTTAAACTCCTGAAATCCTTGAAACTGTTGAAACATTGAAACTCCTGAAATCCTTGAAACTTTTTTTAAACCTGGAAACTGTTGAAAGTGTGGAAACTCCTGAAATCCTTGAACCTCCTGATATCCTTGAAACTGGTTAAATTCTTAAACAGTTGAAATCCTTGAAACTACTGAATGTATTGAAAGTGTCCTTGAAACTGAAAAATCCCCTCACCGCTGAAACAATTTGGTTCCTGTAACTAAGGAAACCTGGTCTGTGGTCATTATCTGGTGGTGGTCTGAGTCTTCGTTTGGGTCTTGGTCTGGTGGTATAATGCAACCTATTAGGTTGCATTATACTGGTTTACATGGAAAAATCCCTATTAGGTTGCATTATACTGGTTTACATGGAAAAATCCCTATTAGGTTGCATTATACTGGTTTACATGGAAAAATCCCTATTAAGTTGCATTATACTGGTTTACATGGAAAAATCTCTATTAAGTTGCATTATACTGGTTTACATGGAAAAATCCCTATTAGGTTGCATTATACTGGTTTACATGTACAAATCCCTATTAAGTTGCTTTATACTGGTTTACATGTAAAAACCCCTATTAGGTTACATTATAGTGGTTTACATGTAAAAATCCTTATTAAGTTGCATTATACTGGTTTACATGTAAAAACCCCTATTAAGTTCCATTATACTGGTTTACATGTAAAAACCCCTATTAAGTTCCATTATACTGGTTTACATGTAAAAACCCTATTAAGTTGCATTATACTGGTTTACATGGAAAAATCCCTATTAAGTTGCATAATACTGGTTTACATGGAAAAATCCCCATTAAGTTGCATTATACTGGTTTACATGAAAAAAACCCTATTAAGTTGCATTATACTGGTTTACAAGGAAAAATCCCTATTAAGTTGCATTATACTGGTTTACATGGAAAAATCCCTATTAAGTTGCATAATACTGGTTTACATGGAAAAATCCCCATTAAGTTGCATTATACTGGTTTACATGGAAAAATCCCTATTAGGTTGCATGATTACACTGAAGTCCTTGAAACTGCTGAAGTCCTTGAAACTGCTGAAGTCCTTGAAACTGCTGAAGTCCTTGAAACTGTTGAAGTCCTTGAAACTCTTGAAATCTTGAAACTGCTGAAATCCTTGAAACTGTTGAATCCTTGAAACTGTTGAATCATTGAAACTGTAGAAATGTCTGAAAGAGCTGAAGTCCTATTAAAATGCATGGGCCTATTAAAATGCATTGCAGAATTCTCAATGCAGATTTTTGTCCGATTGCGGAAAAACCGGAAATCGCTGAAGTCCCAAAAGTAATAGCAATAATCTCCCAAACATGTGGAACGTTTTGATGTATAACTTGTGGAAATTGTTGAAAATGTGAAAGCTGTGAAACGTGTCAAAAAAAATGACGGAATAAAGAAATACAAAACCAATGGTTGACTGCGGAAGGTTCCGCAGTCAATCAATAAAAATCCCGGCTGCAGGTGCCATGGAAACCAAAATTAGTGGTTATTTCTTCTGAGGCTAAAAAACTAGTCTATTTAGTTATAGTTTATTTCAGGAAGAAAAAGCCCAAACTGTCTTTTAACAATCAACACAATGAAGAACCACAGGAAAAGCGACTGCGAGCTGAAAATCTAAATATTCTGTTAATCAGAAGTTTATAAATAGGGTTTATAAATGATGGGACGGAAACAGGAAGTTACACACATTCATTCCTCCACTCAGCAATCAGAGCTGTGTGTGTGTGTGTGTGTGTGTGTGAGAGAGACGGTGTGTGTGTGTGTGTGAGAGAGAGACTGTGTGTGTGTGAGAGAGAGACTGTGTGTGAGAGAGACGGTGTGTGTGTCTGTGTGTGTGTGTGTGTGTGTGAGAAACTTTGTGTGTGAGAGAGACGGTGTGTGTGTGTGTGTCTATGTGTGTGTGTGAGAGTGTGTGAGAGAGACTGTGTGTGTGTGTGTGTGTGAGAGAGACGGTGTGTGTGTGTGTGTGTGTGAGAGAGACGGTGTGTGTGTGTGTGTGTGAGAGAGACGGTGTGTGTGTCTGTCTGTAGCTCCCGCCGTTGCTACGCTACCGCTGCTCTCAGTCTAATATAGTCTATTAGGAGTCATTTTGATCGATGCTGGTGAGTAGGACCAGGTGTGTAGGACCAGGTGTGTAGGACCAGGTGTGTAGGACCAGGTGAGAAACAACATGGTATTGGACCATAGTGGGAAAAAAGAGAGAAACCTCGGGGAGATCATCACATTGAGAGAGGGATCCGCTCCACACAGACGAACACGTTGTAAACCCAGGACTCAGACTGTAGAACGAGGACTGAGGCTGTAGACCCAGGACTCAGACTGTAGAACCAGGACTGAGGCTGTAGACCCAGGACTCAGACTGTAGAACCAGGACTGAGGCTGTAGACCCAGGACTCAGACTGTAGACCCAGGACTGAGGCTGTAGACCCAGGACTGAGGCTGTAGACCCAGGACTGAGGCTGTAGACCCAGGAGTCAGACTGTAGAACGAGGACTGAGGCTGTAGACCCAGGACTCAGACTGTAGAACGAGGACTCAGACTGTAGAACGAGGACTCAGACTGTAGACCCAGGACCTAAGGAAATGGCACAGACAGATAAACCCAGTCTGTCTGTGGGAGATGAGCCTAAAAAGGTTCTCGGTGTCATTCGCAGAGGCACTTTCTCCACAGACTGTTCCCGTTGGAGAGAAGAGAAAAGTGGATGAACATGTAATTAGGGATCATTTTCTTGCTAATCTGTTAAAAGCTGTGAGTAATGTCTGGGAGAAGTCTCTAATTATAACAATAATCTCAAACGTCCACTGCTGGGAGTATAATGTGAAGGAAGGATGTCTTCGGGGTCATCGTCTGCTTTTATGAACAATAATGTGAAGTAACTCTGAGGTATTTCTTACTCTGAAGCACTCAAAAGCAGTAATGTATTTATAGTCCGATGTCCGTCAGAGCTGAAGCCATTACTGTGGTCTGTATCATGGGAATGTAGGACTCCTTTTTATTACTTCATGTGATTAAAAATGTCAAAATGAGAGAACTCAGACTGTTCCAGCTTTTTACAGATGGTTTTAGATCCATCGATATTTATGGACCTGCTCTTACAAATCAGTCACTCATATCAATATATAAATTATGTTTATTAATAATAATTGTGATAATGCATCGGTTTTATACAGCTCTTTGTTTGGACACTCAAAGTCCCTTCAGGCGTCATTATTCTTTCACTACAAACACGGTGGTGATAAACTACTGTAGCCACAGCTGCCCTGGGGCACACTGACAGAAGCGAGGCAACCAGTCTGTGCCATCGGCCCCTCTGTCCACCTCACACTCTTGAGTCTAGGCAGTGGGGGGAAGTGTCTTGCCTAAAGACAGGTGTAAAGTTTGGCACTTTACAGCCGCAGCCGCCCCACTCCTGTTCCCAGAGGTTAAGTGTCTTGCCCAAGGACACAACAACAGCAGACGATGGAGAAAGTCTTGTGGTGGACTCGAACCCACGACCTTCAGGCTCAAAGCCCAATGCTCTACACACTGAGCTACTGTTGTTTACAGATGAAGGGAAGAAAATGAGGAAGTCTGTGTCATAGAAAGAAGACGCAGAAGATTTGAAAAAAATCTCAAATATGTGTAACATTCAGAAATACTTACCGTTGTCAGAAATACTTACCGTTGTCAGAAATACTTACCATTGTCAGAAATACTTACCGTTGTCAGAAATACTTACCGTTGTCAGAAATACTTACCATTGTCAGAAATACTTACCGTTGTCAGAAATACTTACCGTTGTCAGAAATACTTACCGTTGTCAGAAATACTTACCGTTGTCAGAAATACTTACCGTTGTCAGAAATACAATAAGTAGTGCGTCCGAGGCTGTATTTAAAGGTCGCTGTGGTACATCTGTGTGGCCTCCTCCCGTCCTGTGTGTTGCCGGTCAGGTCTGTGGAGAGGCGAGTCTCTCTTCAATATGAATGATTGAGTTCTTTGTGAATGTGTGTTGGAGGTTGTTGTACAAATCTCTGCACCTGTGCCGAGTGTTTTGTGCCGAGTGTTTTGTGCCGAGTGTTTTGTGCTGTGTGTTTTGTGCAGCCACATGATCGGAGCAGGCACTGAGCCAAAGTCTGTAAAACTTGGAGCTGCAGGTGATTCCTAAAGTGGACTCTGAAGACACAGAGGACACACAGAAAACCAGTGTTTATTTGTAGCTTCTCTTTTGTCTGACCCTGGTCTTATCCATCTGTTCTCTCAGGTCTATCGTCATGTCCTGCAGGTAACGTCTGGGTCTGGTCCCTGTGTTTGAGATTACAATCGGTTGAATTCCATCCGACCAATCAGTTTATGTCGAACAGGCAGGTTGTAGTTTGGTGAAGAATGTGATAGTAAAGTATTCTGGTCTGGTTCTATCAAGAAACTGAAGCTGGAGCAAGAGGAATGTTTAGCAAATGTAATCACTGCAAAGATTGTGGCTCTACTCCCCACGGGCTCCGTTAGCGGCAAAGGAGATGGCTAAAGCTAGGCTAAATGCTGAAGCTATGCCAAATGCTAAAGCTAAGCTAAGCTAAATGCTAACGACTTACTCAGGCTCATTACATACGTCACAGTAAACTCAGATCCAATGGTTTCAATCTGCAAAAAGAGTTAGCCCCTCCCACCTGTTAACGGAGTCAATGGAGCTACTATGGTGTGGTACGACCAGGGTACTTTTGACTGGGTTTGTTGATGTATTTATGATGTAAACACAATCCTGAAGGTTAAGTTTTAAACATTTATGAAATATGAACAAATGTATGTTCCTGCATAAAGACTATTGTTGATGGTCCGTGATATTTATTCTGATTCAGCAGTTTATGAAACACTAGTAAATATTTAATATCAAAGCATTTGTATACAGTTCAAGTGTCGGGCTTTGAAACAGACATTACATGTGTCATAATAGCTCTATAATACCTTATATATATCATGTTAAACCCATGTGTAATCTGACCCAATCTGCAGACTAAACCAGGTTACCAGCCTCCTGCAAAAGTTGCTGTTCCGGCTTGTTTCCATGGAGACCGTCCAAGATCAATTTGTGGAGAATAAAATGTGTTGCTTCTTAGCTGTAATTCTTGTTTTTATCCTGAATAAACCTAAAACACTGAAACAGCGCTCAGACGGATCATAAACATAAACTAAACTCATTTAACCTGTTTTTACTCTCATCAAATATTCAGTGTCGGAACATTTGAACGTCTTCCACCAGAGACTTCCCTGATTCAGAGCTTCTGGAGTCTGACAGAGCTCTCACTCCTCTTTGAACAGAGCTCTCACTCCTCTTTGAACAGAGCTCTCACTCCTCTCTGAGCTGTGTGTGTGAAGCTGAGGGACTTCAGAGCTAATCTGCTCATTCAGATACACATACCTCTCTCAGCTTACACCTGGATTAACCCACAACGTAAACGGGAGAGTTTGGACCGATGTGGATTTGTTTTGAGGATTTACGACGCTGAGTGAATCCTCCTGGTCTAAACGAGAATGTAAAACCAATTACAAAGTCAAAGGATTATGATTTTTAGATGATGCTAATCCACTGCTGTCGGTGGCAGTGGCGGCATCATCATAAGCTCTCGTGAAAATATGAATCTGCTAATGTCTCTCTGCTCTGTGATTGTCACCTCTTCTTTGGATCTTTCTGTCGCGACGTGAAACAGAAATGACAAGACGTTCTCAAACCGTGGGCCGGCTTTTCATAACAGGGAAGACTTTTAAAACTTCCCACTTTTGAAACAAGTCACGACATGAGTGCTAACCATGGACTACAGGAAGTTTATCAGCACCACAGGGATTTATAGACAATAATAATAATAATATATCAAACTTGTATAGCGCTTTTTTGGAGACTCAAAGAAGCTTCACATGAGGATAAAATACAATAATAAAAAAAGGGTTTACGGAAAAGCTTGTTTGAAAAGATGGGTTTTGAGGGTTGGGGCAGAAACGGCAAAGGCTCTGTCCCCTGCGGGTGATGGGGGTGAGGAGGTTAGTGTGGGTGATGGGGGTGAGGAGGTTAGTGTGGGTGATGGGGGTGAGGAGGTTAGTGCGGGTGATGGGGGTGAGGAGGTTAGTGTGGGTGATGGGGGTGAGGAGGTTAGTGCGGGTGATGGGGGTGAGGAGGTTAGTGTGGGTGATGGGGGTGAGGAGGTTAGTGCGGGTGATGGGGGTGAGGAGGTTAGTGCGGGTGATGGGGGTGAGGAGGTTA
>OZ035837.1:39146910-39190585 GCA_964034765.1 Knipowitschia caucasica | reverse complement strand
TGTCTATCTGTCTATCTATGTATCTATCTATCTGTCTGTCTATCTATGTATCTATCTATGTATCTATCTATGTATCTATCTATCTATGTATCTATGTATCTATGTATCTATCTATCTATCTGTCTATCTATGTATCTATCTTTTCTAGCTCTTGGGTTCCTCTCGTGCCTTAACAGTAAAATCCGTGCGTCCCTAAATATCAATTATAGCTCATTGTCTTTGTGTGTTTACAAAACCAACCATAAATAAATGCATTTCTTGTTTAGTGTTTTAACAACAGATTCTTTGTCTGGTCCCATGTTGTGGTTGTTCTGAGCAGTGTCTGACCAGAGACGCGTTCGTTTTCCTCTCACACACTTGAATCCAAAGTGATAAAGTCGAGTAGAACTTCACCTCCAGCGTTGTTGTTGGTTCAGTTCCACATGAAGTGTGTTTGAGTGAGGGACGTCCAGAGAGAGAGGGGGCGTGAGCAGAGGCCAGACCGGTTTGTGACTCAGGAGGGCTTTGGATCCTCACGGCGGCCGACAACAATAATCTATTCTGCAGTTTAGGTTCAGGAAAATGTAAAAACAAGATGGGGCTCTACTGTACGGAGGAGACGGCAGCGTTTATGCAGCTGTCAGAGAACACACAACTACATGAGAACAAACAACTACATGAGAACACACAACTACATGAGAACACACAACTACATGAGAACAAACAACTACATGAGAACACACAACTACATGAGAACACACAACTACATGAGAACACACAACTACATGAGAACAAACAACTACATGAGAACAAACAACTACATGAGAACAAACAACTACATGAGAACACACAACTACATGAGAACACACAACTACATGAGAACAAACAACTACATGAGAACACACAACTACATGAGAACACACAACTACATGAGAACAAACAACTACATGAGAACACACAACTACATGAGAACAAACAACTACATGAGAGGAACATGAATGTGTGTAAGGCAAGTGCTTTCATATTTATACTCGTAGACCAGAAGATGCACGACTTAAATGTATATAATTAAAAGTACTAAATATTCGACATTTGCTTGAGGGAGTCATCATTCATTCATTCATTCATTCATTCATTTCAACCCCTTTATTACTCCATTTCTGGGTCGGGGGGTGACAATGAGAACTGCCCCAAGTCTCACAGCTCCAGTCCCTCTGATCCTCTGCAGGGGGTGGGTCTGCTACATCAGCGGTGACACAGCCTTGGTCTTTCAGTGGGGGCTTCAGGCAACGTGGGGTTAAGTGTCTTGCCCAAGGACACAACGACAGTAGACATTTGTGGGAGCAGTTGGAGTGGGTCCCGTGGTGGACTGGAACCCACGACCTCCAGGCCCCAAAGGCCAATGCTCTGTCTGTCTGTCTGTCTGTCTGTCTGTCTGTCTGTCTGTCTGTCTGTCTGTCTGTCTGTCTGTCTGTCTGTCTGTCTGTCTGTCTGTCTGTCTGTCTGTCTGTCCCTGCGTCTCATTCATTCCAGCCGCTCTCTGTCTCAAAGCGCTGTATTTATCGAAGAACATTTTTTCCTTATAATTTTGACACGAGCGCGGTCAAGGCCAAGCATCAAGGACAACGTTGTTCCAGAAACACTGATTTTTATTGTCATCCTCAAGGACAAACCTACACTTTTCTCTGACTTTATCCTTCCCAAAAGCAAAGGACACGCTAAATATAGATCCATAAATCCTTACCTTTGGTTCCAGACACTGGTTCTGTGTCTGTTTGAGGTCAGTCTGAGAGAACACTGTCGATACTGTTTCTGACACACTGTGATGTAGACGTCTTTTTGACTGAGACCTGTCCTCCTGACCTCATTAAACCTCATTAGACCTCATTAGACCTCATTAGACCTCATTCAGTTTGGCGGGAGAAGGCAGTGACCTCAAAACACACTCACCTGAAACAAAGGCCACTTTCTCCTTCAGGATGGGGAGAACATCAGACGCCTTTAAGCTTTCGCTCCGAAGAGAACCTGCCGAAAGAAAAAACACTTTGTCAGAGCAGTTTAACATTTTTCCATATTTCCCATTATCAGATCAACATTCCGACAAGAAAAAAACAGTCATGGAGCTTTTGGAATTATTTCTGTATCGAGTTTTGAAGCCGAAGTCAAAAACATACAGAAGAAATAACATTTTCCCAGGATTAAAGTCTGTATCGGGAAACCTTTGTGTAGTAAACTGCTTTACACAGCGTCCACAGAGAGGTCCGCCCTCCTGCAGCTGTCCGTCTGTTATAATATCTCCCTCTCTCTAATATTTATGAATGCACTCTCTGGCCTCGCAGCTGAGGCCCAAACGTCCGTCTCCCACTGCTCCAGGATCCACAGAACAGACCCCCGCGGCCACAGAGCCGTGTCAACACAAACACAGAGTGCAGACGTAAGCGCTGTGTGCTTAGATCGGCAACAACTGAGCCGGAAAAACAGACCCAACAGAAGGTTCCTGAAGACGACTGACATGTTGTTCTTATTATACGTTAATATACATGAAATAAATAGAATTAAAACATGTATTTCAAAACAAGGGATTGTGTATGTGGAGCAATACTGTAAATAAATACAGAACTCATCACAAAACGGTTTCATCATTGCCTTTTGATCTGAGCTGGAGCTGTTTTTGTTATGTCCACAGCACCTGTGTATACCACAGCACCTGTGTATACCACAGCACCTGTGTATACCACAGCACCTGTGTATACCACAGCACCTGTGTATACCACAGCACCTGTGTATACCACAGCACCTGTGTATACCACAACACCTGTGTATACCACAGCACCTGTGTATACCACAGCACCTGTGTATACCACAACACCTGTGTATACCACAGCACCTGTGTATACCACAGCACCTGTGTATACCACAACACCTGTGTATACCACAACACCTGTGTATACCACAGCACCTGTGTATACCACAGCACCTGTGTATACCACAGCACCTGTGTATACCACAACACCTGTGTATACCACAGCACCTGTGTATACCACAGCACCTGTGTATACCACAGCACCTGTGTATACCACAGCACCTGTGTATACCACAGCACCTGTGTATACCACAACACCTGTGTATACCACAGCACCTGTGTATACCACAGCACCTGTGTATACCACAACACCTGTGTATACCACAGCACCTGTGTATACCACAGCACCTGTGTATACCACAGCACCTGTGTATACCACAACACCTGTGTATACCACAGCACCTGTGTATACCACAACACCTGTGTATACCACAGCACCTGTGTATACCACAGCACCTGTGTATACCACAACACCTGTGTATACCACAACACCTGTGTATACCACAGCACCTGTGTATACCACAGCACCTGTGTATACCACAGCACCACAAAACACATGTAAAAATAAACATATTTTTTTGCTTGTATTTTTATTTATATTTTCTTTTCTTTAGAGACACAATAAACAACAAAGAAGCACATTTTACAAGAACAATCGTACAGGCGTTGGATCAGCCGAGTCCATTAGTGATGAACAACATCACTGACTGCAGCAGACTGGATTTGGCACTGCTCAATAGACACACACTTGCATGTGCACACACACACACACACACTCTCTCTCTCTCACACACACACACACACACACACACACAAAGACACGCAGCAAACACACATGCACGCACGCTATCTCTCACACACACCCACAAACACACACACCCACACACACATCAACACACACACACACCCACACACACACACACACACACACACACACACTGCCAAATCCTGCTGCTCGGATTGTCTTCATTTTGAGTTCTGATGATTGCTACAAATATTTTTGTAAAACTGTTTCTATAAATACTTTTCAGCAGTTTAATCTAAGAACTCAAAAAGATGGATGACTTTTATAACAGAATATTAAGGCACAAGATGTTGAGTGGATGTCTAAAGTGTGGGGATTAAATATCCGTCTGGAAAAGTGTGTGTGTGTGTATCTAAAATGACTTGTTGTTGTGGGAGTCGCTCTGCTGCCAAAGTCATCATCTTTTGTCTCCAGCTTTGAAAGAGCAAGTGTCAGAAAAGACTTCAGATGAGTTTAGGGAAAAGATTTGTCCGTTAACGTCTATTGAAAAGAGCGTTGTCATAAGAGCCGAGACCGGAAACTGCCAATCACCGAACAGTCCACACCATAAGTCATAAATGGTTCATGTTCAGGAACACTCACAGGAGCCAAGGTACTTATTTTGATTGCTATAAAACCAAACTTTACAAGATTTCATTTGCGCGGGTGGTTTGAGATTGCTAATGGTCTTTTCAGAGCCTGTAAATCATTAGTGGAAGCAGAGGTGCTGAAACTGACAACACAGATTACAGTCAGAGCAAAAACATACCATAGAGTCAATGTCAAACTCCCATGTTTTATTTATGAGAGAGATTCTGTCCCTGTGTGTCTCTGTGTGTCTATGTGTGCTCCTGTGAGTCCCTGTGTGTCCCTGTGAGTCTCTGTGAGTCCCTGTGTGTCCCTGTGTGTCTCTGTGTGTCTATGTGTGCTCCTGTGAGTCCCTGTGTGTCCCTGTGTGTCCCTGTGTGTCTATGTGTGCTCCTGTGAGTCCCTGTGTGTCTATGTGTGCTCCTGTGTGTCCCTGTGTGTCCCTGTGTGTCTCTGTGTGTCTATGTGTGCTCCTGTGAGTCCCTGTGTGTCCCTGTGAGTCTCTGTGTGTCCCTGTGTGTCTATGTGTGCTCCTGTGTGTCCCTGTGTGTCTATGTGTGCCCCTGTGAGTCCCTGTGAGTCCCTGTGTGTCTCTATGAGTCCCTGTTTGTCCCTGTGTGTCCCTGTGTGTCTTTGTGTGTCCCTGTGAGTCCCTGTGTGTCCCTGTGTGTCTCTGTGAGTCCCTGTGAGTCCCTGTCTGTCCCTGTGTGTCTCTGTGAGTCCCTGTGAGTCCCTGTGTGTCTCTATGAGTCCCTGTTTGTCCCTGTGCGTCCCTGTGTGTCTCTGTGTGTCCCTGTGATTCACCTGTGTGTCCCTGTGTGTCTTTGTGTGTCCCTGTGTGTCCCTGTGTGTCTTTGTGTGTCCCTGTGAGTCCCTGTGCGTCCCTGTGTGTCTCTGTGTGTCCCTGTGAGTCCCTGTCTGTCCCTGTGTGTCTCTGTGAGTCCCTGTGAGTCCCTGTGAGTCCCTGTGTGTCTCTATGAGTCCCTGTTTGTCCCTGTGTGTCTCTGTGTGTCCCTGTGATTCACCTGTGTGTCCCTGTGTGTCTTTGTGTGTCCCTGTGTGTCTTTGTGTGTCCCTGTGAGTCCCTGTGTGTCTCTATGTCATGGATCTATAACAATAACTGGATAGAGTGTTACTAGCTTATAGTTGTCCCACCCATGGCCACAGAGGGCGCTGTGGTACTGCAGACTAAATTCACGTGGGCTACCCAGAAAAAAGTCCCATAGAACTCAATGTAAACTAAAACAGCTCGACCTCAGATGACAGAGAACCTGACAGAGAACCTGACAGAGAACCTGACAGAGAACCTGACAGAGAACCTGACAGAGAACCTGACAGAGAACCTGACAGAGAACCTGACAGAGAACCTGACAGAGAACCTGACAGAGAACCTGACAGAGAACCTGACAGAGAACCTGACAGAGAACCTGACAGAGAACCTGACAGAGAACCTGACAGAGAACCTACATCTTTCATAAATATCAGATTTTTTGGGGATTTTAGTGTCCCTTGTCGTCCTGAACTTTTTTTCTTCTTAAATCCTTCAGTTTTCTTTAAATCCACACTTTAGTGCCACAAACTCTGTGGGGGGGTGAGGAGGTTAGTGCGGGTGATGGGGGTGAGGAGGTTAGTGCGGGTGATGGGGGTGAGGAGGTTAGTGCGGGTGATGGGGTGAGGAGGTTAGTGCGGGTGATGGGGGTGAGGAGGTTAGTGCGGGTGATGGGGGTGAGGAGGTTAGTGCGGGTGATGGGGGTGAGGAGGTTAGTGCGGGTGATGGGGGTGAGGAGGTTAGTGCGGGTGATGGGGGTGAGGAGGTTAGTGCGGGTGATGGGGGTGAGGAGGTTAGTGCGGGTGATGGGGGTGAGGAGGTTAGTGCGGGTGATGGGGGTGAGGAGGTTAGTGCGGGTGATGGGGGTGTAGGAGGTTAGTGCGGGTGATGGGGGTGAGGAGGTTAGTGCGGGTGATGGGGGTGAGGAGGTTAGTGCGGGTGATGGGGGTGAGGAGGTTAGTGCGGGTGATGGGGGTGAGGAGGTTAGTGCGGGTGATGGGGGTGAGGAGGTTAGTGCGGGTGATGGGGGTGAGGAGGTTAGTGCGGGTGATGGGGGTGAGGAGGTTAGTGCGGGTGATGGGGGTGAGGAGGTTAGTGCGGGTGATGGGGGTGAGGAGGTTAGTGTGGGTGATGGGGGTGAGGAGGTTAGTGCGGGTGATGGGGTGAGGAGGTTAGTGCGGGTGATGGGGGTGAGGAGGTTAGTGCGGGTGATGGGGTGAGGAGGTTAGTGCGGGTGATGGGGGTGAGGAGGTTAGTGCGGGTGATGGGGGTGAGGAGGTTAGTGCGGGTGATGGGGGTGAGGAGGTTAGTGCGGGTGATGGGGGTGAGGAGGTTAGTGCGGGTGATGGGGGTGAGGAGGTTAGTGCGGGTGATGGGGGTGAGGAGGTTAGTGCGGGTGATGGGGGTGAGGAGGTTAGTGCGGGTGATGGGGTGAGGAGGTTAGTGCGGGTGATGGGGGGTGAGGAGGTTAGTGCGGGTGATGGGGGTGAGGAGGTTAGTGAGGTGGGGTTAGTGCGGGTGATGGGGGTGAGGAGGTTAGTGCGGGTGATGGGGGTGAGGAGGTTAGTGCGGGTGATGGGGGTGAGGAGGTTAGTGCGGGTGATGGGGGTGAGGAGGTTAGTGCGGGTGATGGGGTGAGGAGGTTAGTGCGGGTGATGGGGGTGAGGAGGTTAGTGCGGGTGATGGGGTGAGGAGGTTAGTGTGGGTGATGGGGGTGAGGAGGTTAGTGCGGGTGATGGGGGTGAGGAGGTTAGTGCGGGTGATGGGGGTGAGGAGGTTAGTGCGGGTGATGGGGGTGAGGAGGTTAGTGCGGGTGATGGGGGTGAGGAGGTTAGTGCGGGTGATGGGTGAGGGTTATGGGGGGGTGAGGAGGTTAGTGCGGGTGATGGGGGTGAGGAGGTTAGTGCGGGTGATGGGGGTGAGGAGGTTAGTGCGGGTGATGGGGGTGAGGAGGTTAGTGCGGGTGATGGGGGTGAGGAGGTTAGTGCGGGTGATGGGGGTGAGGAGGTTAGTGTGGGTGATGGGGGTGAGGAGGTTAGTGCGGGTGATGGGGGTGAGGAGGTTAGTGCGGGTGATGGGGGTGAGGAGGTTAGTGCGGGTGATGGGGGTGAGGAGGTTAGTGCGGGTGATGGGGGTGAGGAGGTTAGTGCGGGTGATGGGGGTGAGGAGGTTAGTGCGGGTGATGGGGGTGAGGAGGTTAGTGCGGGTGATGGGGGTGAGGAGGTTAGTGCGGGTGATGGGGTGAGGAGGTTAGTGCGGGTGATGGGGGTGAGGAGGTTAGTGCGGGTGATGGGGGTGAGGAGGTTAGTGCGGGTGATGGGGGTGAGGAGTTAGTGGGGGTGAGGGTGGGGGTGAGAGAGGTTAGTGGGGTGATGGGGTGAGGAGGTTAGTGCGGGTGATGGGGGTGAGGAGGTTAGTGCGGGTGATGGGGGTGAGGAGGTTAGTGGGGTGATGGGGGTGAGGAGGTTAGTGCGGGTGATGGGGGTGAGGAGGTTAGTGTGGGTGATGGGGGTGAGGAGGTTAGTGCGGGTGATGGGGTGTGAGGAGGTTAGTGCGGGTGATGGGGGTGAGGAGGTTAGTGCGGGTGATGGGGGTGAGGAGGTTAGTGCGGGTGATGGGGGTGAGGAGGTTAGTGTGGGGTGAGGGTGGTGAGGAGGTGTGCGGGTGATGGGGGTGAGGAGGTTAGTGCGGGTGATGGGGGTGAGGAGGTTAGTGTGGGGTGATGGGGGTGAGGAGGTTAGTGCGGGTGATGGGGGTGAGGAGGTTAGTGGGGTGATGGGGTGGGGAGGAGGTAGTGTGGGTGATGGGGGTGAGGAGGTTAGTGCGGGTGATGGGGGTGAGGAGGTTAGGGGGTGATGGGGTGAGGAGGTTAGGGGGGGGGGAGGAGGTTAGTGCGGGTGATGGGGGTGAGGAGGTTAGTGGGGTGATGGGGGTGAGGAGGTTAGTGGGTGATGGGGGTGAGGAGGTTAGTGGGGTGAGGGTGGGAGGAGGTTAGTTATGCGGGTGATGGGGGTGAGGAGGTTAGTGCGGTGATGGGGATGGGGGTGAGGAGGTTAGTGCGGGTGATGGGGGTGAGGAGGTTAGTGGGGTGATGGGGGTGGGAGGTTAGTGCGGGTGATGGGGGTGAGGAGGTTAGTGCGGGTGATGGGGGTGAGGAGGTTAGTGCGGGTGATGGGGGTGAGGAGGTTAGTGCGGGTGATGGGGGTGAGGAGGTTAGTGCGGGTGATGGGAGTGAGGAGGTTAGTGTGGGTGATGGGGTGAGGAGGTTAGTGTGGGTGATGGGGGTGAGGAGGTTAGTGCGGGTGATGGGGGTGAGGAGGTTAGTGCGGGTGATGGGGGTGAGGAGGTTAGTGCGGGTGATGGGGGTGAGGAGGTTAGTGCGGGTGATGGGGGTGAGGAGGTTAGTGCGGGTGATGGGGGTGAGGAGGTTAGTGCGGGTGATGGGGTGAGGAGGTTAGTGTGGGTGATGGGGTGAGGAGGTTAGTGCGGGTGATGGGGGTGAGGGTTAGTGCGGGTGATGGGGGTGAGGGTTAGTGCGGGTGATGGGGGTGAGGAGGTTAGTGCGGGTGATGGGGTGAGGAGGTTAGTGCGGGTGATGGGGTGAGGAGGTTAGTGCGGGTGATGGGGTGAGGAGGTTAGTGCGGGTGATGGGGGTGAGGAGGTTAGTGCGGGTGATGGGGGTGAGGGTTAGTGCGGGTGATGGGGGTGAGGGTTAGTGCGTGTGATGGGGGTGAGGAGGTTAGTGTGGGTGATGGGGGTGAGGAGGTTAGTGCGGGTGATGGGGGTGAGGAGGTTAGTGCGGGTGATGGGGGTGAGGAGGTTAGTGCGGGTGATGGGGGTGAGGGTTAGTGCGGGTGATGGGGGTGAGGGTTAGTGCGTGTGATGGGGGTGAGGAGGTTAGTGCGTGTGATGGGGGTGAGGAGGTTAGTGCGGGTGATGGGGGTGAGGAGGTTAGTGTGGGTGATGGGGGTGAGGAGGTTAGTGTGGGTGATGGGGGTGAGGAGGTTAGTGCGGGTGATGGGGGTGAGGAGGTTAGTGTGGGTGATGGGGGTGAGGAGGTTAGTGTGGGTGATGGGGGTGAGGAGGTTAGTGCGGGTGATGGGGGTGAGGAGGTTAGTGTGGGTGATGGGGGTGAGGAGGTTAGTGCGGGTGATGGGAGTGAGGAGGTTAGTGTGGGTGATGGGGGTGAGGAGGTTAGTGCGGGTGATGGGGGTGAGGAGGTTAGTGTGGGTGATGGGGGTGAGGAGGTTAGTGCGGGTGATGGGGGTGAGGAGGTTAGTGCGTGTGATGGGGGTGAGGAGGTTAGTGCGGGTGATGGGGGTGAGGAGGTTAGTGCGGGTGATGGGGGTGAGGAGGTTAGTGTGGGTGATGGGGGTGAGGAGGTTAGTGCGGGTGATGGGGGTGAGGAGGTTAGTGTGGGTGATGGGGGTGAGGAGGTTAGTGCGGGTGATGGGGGTGAGGAGGTTAGTGTGGGTGATGGGGGTGAGGAGGTTAGTGTGGGTGATGGGGGTGAGGAGGTTAGTGTGGGTGATGGGGGTGAGGAGGTTAGTGCGGGTGATGGGGGTGAGGAGGTTAGTGTGGGTGATGGGGGTGAGGAGGTTAGTGCGGGTGATGGGGGTGAGGAGGTTAGTGCGGGTGATGGGGGTGAGGAGGTTAGTGCGGGTGATGGGGGTGAGGAGGTTAGTGTGGGTGATGGGGGTGAGGGTTAGTGCGGGTGATGGGGGTGAGGAGGTTAGTGTGGGTGATGGGGGTGAGGAGGTTAGTGTGGGTGATGGGGGTGAGGGTTAGTGCGGGTGATGGGGGTGAGGAGGTTAGTGTGGGTGATGGGGGTGAGGAGGTTAGTGCGGGTGATGGGGGTGAGGAGGTTAGTGCGGGTGATGGGAGTGAGGAGGTTAGTGCGGGTGATGGGGGTGAGGAGGTTAGTGCGGGTGATGGGGGTGAGGAGGTTAGTGCAGGGTGATGGGGGTGAGTAGGTTAGTGCGGGTGATGGGGGTGAGGGTTAGTGTGGGTGATGGGGGTGAGGGTTAGTGTGGGTGATGGGGGTGAGGGTTAGTGTGGGTGATGGGGGTGAGGGTAGTGTGGGTGATGGGGGTGAGGGTTAGTGTGGGTGATGGGGGTGAGGGTTAGTGCGGGTGATGGGGGTGAGGAGGTTAGTGCGGGTGATGGGGGTGAGGAGGTTAGTGCGGGTGATGGGGGTGAGGGTTAGTGCGGGTGATGGGGGTGAGGAGGTTAGTGCGGGTGATGGGAGTGAGGAGGTTAGTGTGGGTGATGGGGGTGAGGAGGTTAGTGCGGGTGGATGGGGGTGAGGAGGTTAGTGCGGGTGATGGGGGTGAGGGTTAGTGCGGGTGATGGGGGTGAGGAGGTTAGTGCGGGTGATGGGGGTGAGGGTTAGTGTGGGTGATGGGGGTGAGGAGGTTAGTGCGGGTGATGGGAGTGAGGAGGTTAGTGTGGGTGATGGGGGTGAGGAGGTTAGTGCGGGTGATGGGGGTGAGGGTTAGTGCGGGTGATGGGGGTGAGGGGTTAGTGCGGGTGATGGGGGTGAGGGGTTAGTGTGGGTGATGGGGGTGAGGAGGTTAGTGCGGGTGATGGGGGTGAGGAGGTTAGTGTGGGTGATGGGGGTGAGGGTTAGTGTGGGTGATGGGGGTGGGGGAGGTTTAGTGCGGGTGATGGGGGTGAGGAGGTTAGTGCGGGTGATGGGGGTGAGGAGGTTAGTGCGGGTGATGGGGGTGAGGAGGTTAGTGCGGGTGATGGGGGTGAGGAGGTTAGTGCGGGTGATGGGGGTGAGGAGGTTAGTGCGGGTGATGGGGGTGAGGGTTAGTGTGGGTGATGGGGGTGAGGGTTAGTGTGGGTGATGGGGGTGAGGGTTAGTGTGGGTGATGGGGGTGAGGAGGTTAGTGCGGGTGATGGGGGTGAGGAGGTTAGTGTGGGTGATGGGGGTGAGGAGGTTAGTGCGGGTGATGGGGGTGAGGGTTAGTGTGGGTGATGGGGGTGAGGAGGTTAGTGCGGGTGATGGGGGTGAGGAGGTTAGTGCGGGTGATGGGGGTGAGGAGGTTAGTGTGGGTGATGGGGGTGAGGAGGTTAGTGCGGGTGATGGGGGTGAGGAGGTTAGTGTGGGTGATGGGGGTGAGGAGGTTAGTGTGGGTGATGGGGGTGAGGAGGTTAGTGCGGGTGATGGGGGTGAGGGTTAGTGCGGGTGATGGGGGTGAGGAGGTTAGTGCGGGTGATGGGGGTGAGGAGGTTAGTGCGGGTGATGGGGGTGAGGGTTAGTGCGGGTGATGGGGGTGAGGGTTAGTGCGGGTGATGGGGGTGAGGAGGTTAGTGTGGGTGATGGGGGTGAGGGCTAGTGTGGGTGATGGGGGTGAGGAGGTTAGTGCGGGTGATGGGGGTGAGGGTTAGTGCGGGTGATGGGGGTGAGGGTTAGTGCGGTGATGGGGTGGGGTGTGCGGGTGATGGGGGTGAGGAGGTTAGTGCGGGTGATGGGGGTGAGGAGGTTAGTGCGGGTGATGGGGGTGAGGAGGTTAGTGCGGGTGATGGGGGTGAGGAGGTTAGTGCGGGTGATGGGGGTGAGGAGGTTAGTGTGGGTGATGGGGGTGAGGGTTAGTGCGGGTGATGGGGGTGAGGAGGTTAGTGCGGGTGATGGGGGTGAGGAGGTTAATGTGGGTGATGGGGGTGAGGAGGTTAGTGCGGGTGATGGGGGTGAGGAGGTTAGTGCGGGTGATGGGGGTGAGGAGGTTAGTGTGGGTGATGGGGGTGAGGAGGTTAGTGCGGGTGATGGGGGTGAGGGTTAGTGTGGGTGATGGGGGTGAGGAGGTTAGTGCGGGTGATGGGGGTGAGGGTTAGTGCGGGTGATGGGGGTGAGGAGGTTAGTGCGGGTGATGGGGGTGAGGGTTAGTGCGGGTGATGGGGGTGAGGAGGTTAGTGCGGGTGATGGGGGTGAGGAGGTTAGTGCGGGTGATGGGGGTGAGGAGGTTAGTGCGGGTGATGGGGGTGAGGAGGTTAGTGTGGGTGATGGGGGTGAGGAGGTTAGTGCGGGTGATGGGGGTGAGGGGTTAGTGTGGGTGATGGGGGTGAGGAGGTTAGTGTGGGTGATGGGGGTGAGGGTTAGTGCGGGTGATGGGGGTGAGGAGGTTAGTGTGGGTGATGGGGGAGGGTGAGGAGGTTAGTGTGGGTGATGGGGGTGAGGAGGTTAGTGCGGGTGATGGGGGTGAGGAGGTTAGTGCGGGTGATGGGGGTGAGGAGGTTAGTGCGGGTGATGGGGGTGAGGAGGTTAGTGCGGGTGATGGGGGTGAGGGGTTAGTGCGGGTGATGGGGGTGAGGAGGTTAGTGCGGGTGATGGGGGTGAGGAGGTTAGTGCGGGTGATGGGGGTGAGGAGGTTAGTGCGGGTGATGGGGGTGAGGGTTAGTGCGGGTGATGGGGGTGAGGAGGTTAGTGTGGGTGATGGGGGTGAGGAGGTGAGTGCGGGTGATGGGGGTGAGGAGATTAGTGCGGGTGATGGGGGTGAGGAGGTTAGTGTGGGTGATGGGGGTGAGGAGGTTAGTGCGGGTGATGGGGGTGAGGAGGTTAATGCGGGTGATGGGGGTGAGGAGGTTAGTGTGGGTGATGGGGGTGAGGAGGTTAGTGTGGGTGATGGGGGTGAGGAGGTTAGTGCGGGTGATGGGGGTGAGGAGGTTAGTGTGGGTGATGGGGGTGAGGAGGTTAGTGTGGGTGATGGGGGTGAGGAGGTTAGTGTGGGTGATGGGGGTGAGGAGGTTAGTGTGGGTGATGGGGGTGAGGAGGTTAGTGGGTGATGGGGGTGAGGAGGTTAGTGGGGTGAGGGGTGAGGAGGTTAGTGCGGGTGATGGGAGTGAGGAGGTTAGTGTGGGTGATGGGGGTGAGGAGGTTAGTGTGGGTGATGGGGGTGAGGAGGTTAGTGTGGTGATGGGGGTGAGGAGGTTAGTGCGGGTGATGGGGTGTGGAGGTTAGTGCGGGTGATGGGGGTGAGGAGGTTAGTGCGGGTGATGGGGGTGAGGAGGTTAGTGCGGGTGATGGGGGTGAGGAGGTTAGTGCGGGTGATGGGGGTGAGGAGGTTAGTGCGGGTGATGGGGGTGAGGAGGTTAGTGCGGGTGATGGGGGTGAGGAGGTTAATGCGGGTGATGGGGGTGAGGAGGTTAGTGTGGGTGATGGGGGTGAGGAGGTTAGTGCGGGTGATGGGGGTGAGGAGGTTAGTGCGGGTGATGGGAGTGAGGAGGTTAGTGCGGGTGATGGGGGTGAGGAGGTTAGTGCGGGTGATGGGGGTGAGGAGGTTAGTGCGGGTGATGGGGGTGAGGAGGTTTGTGCGGGTGATGGGGGTGAGGAGGTTAGTGCGGGTGATGGGGGTGAGGAGGTTAGTGCGGGTGATGGGGGTGAGGAGGTTAATGCGGGTGATGGGGTGAGGAGGTTAGTGTGGGTGATGGGGGTGAGGAGGTTAGTGTGGGTGATGGGGGTGAGGAGGTGAGTGCGGGTGATGGGGGTGAGGAGATTAGTGCGGGTGATGGGGGTGAGGGTGAGTGCGGGTGATGGGGGTGAGGAGGTTAGTGCGGGTGATGGGGGTGAGGAGGTTAGTGTGGGTGATGGGGGTGAGGGTTAGTGCGGGTGATGGGGGTGAGGAGGTTAGTGCGGGTGATGGGGGTGAGGAGGTTAGTGCGGGTGATGGGGGTGAGGAGGTTAGTGCGGGTGATGGGGGTGAGGAGGTTAGTGCGGGTGATGGGGGTGAGGAGGTTAGTGTGGGTGATGGGGGTGAGGAGGTTAGTGCGGGTGATGGGGGTGAGGAGGTTAGTGCGGGTGATGGGGGTGAGGAGGTTAGTGCGGGTGATGGGGGTGAGGAGGTTAGTGCGGGTGATGGGGTGAGGAGGTTAGTGTGGGTGATGGGGGTGAGGAGGTTAGTGAGGGTGATGGGGGTGAGGAGGTTAGTGTGGGTGATGGGGGTGAGGAGGTTAGTGCGGGTGATGGGGGTGAGGAGGTTAGTGCGGGTGATGGGGGTGAGGAGGTTAGTGTGGGTGATGGGGGTGAGGAGGTTAGTGCGGGTGATGGGGGTGAGGAGGTTAGTGCGGGTGATGGGGGTGAGGAGGTTAGTGCGGGTGATGGGGGTGAGGAGGTTAGTGCGGGTGATGGGGGTGAGGAGGTTAGTGCGGGTGATGGGGGTGAGGAGGTTAGTGCGGGTGATGGGGGTGAGGAGGTTAGTGCGGGTGATGGGGGTGAGGAGGTTAGTGTGGGTGATGGGGGTGAGGAGGTTAGTGCGGGTGATGGGGGTGAGGAGGTTAGTGCGGGTGATGGGGGTGAGGAGGTTAGTGCGGGTGATGGGGGTGAGGAGGTTAGTGCGGGTGATGGGGGTGAGGAGGTTAGTGTGGGTGATGGGGGTGAGGAGGTTAGTGCGGGTGATGGGGGTGAGGAGGTTAGTGCGGGTGATGGGGGTGAGGAGGTTAGTGCGGGTGATGGGGTGAGGAGGTTAGTGTGGGTGATGGGGGTGATGGGGGTGAGGAGGTTAGTGCGGGTGATGGGGGTGAGGAGGTTAGTGCGGGTGATGGGGGTGAGGAGGTTAGTGCGGGTGATGGGGGTGAGGAGGTTAGTGCGGGTGATGGGGGTGAGGAGGTTAGTGTGGGTGATGGGGGTGAGGAGGTTAGTGCGGGTGATGGGGGTGAGGAGGTTAGTGCGGGTGATGGGGGTGAGGGTTAGTGCGGGTGATGGGGGTGAGGAGGTTAGTGTGGGTGATGGGGGTGAGGAGGTTAGTGTGGGGTGATGGGGGTGAGGAGGTTAGTGCGGGTGATGGGGGTGAGGAGGTTAGTGTGGGTGATGGGAGTGAGGAGGTTAGTGTGGGTGATGGGGGTGAGGGTTAGTGCGGGTGATGGGGGTGAGGAGGTTAGTGCGGGTGATGGGGGTGAGGAGGTTAGTGCGGGTGATGGGGTGAGGAGGTTAGTGCGGGTGATGGGAGTGAGGAGGTTAGTGCGGGTGATGGGGGTGAGGAGGTTAGTGCGGGTGATGGGGTGAGGAGGTTAGTGCGGGTGATGGGAGTGAGGAGGTTAGTGCGGGTGATGGGGGTGAGGAGGTTAGTGCGGGTGATGGGGGTGAGGAGGTTAGTGCGGGTGATGGGGGTGAGGAGGTTAGGCGGGTGATGGGGTGAGGAGGTTAGTGTGGGTGATGGGGTGAGGAGGTTAGTGCGGGTGATGGGGGTGAGGAGGTTAGTGCGGGTGATGGGGGTGAGGAGGTTAGTGCGGGTGATGGGGGTGAGGGTTAGTGCGGGTGATGGGAGTGAGGAGGTTAGTGCGGGTGATGGGGGTGAGGAGGTTAGTGCGGGTGATGGGGGTGAGGAGGTTAGTGTGGGTGATGGGGGTGAGGAGGTTAGTGTGGGTGATGGGGGTGAGGAGGTTAGTGCGGGTGATGGGGGTGAGGAGGTTAGTGCGGGTGATGGGGGTGAGGAGGTTAGTGTGGGTGATGGGGGTGAGGAGGTTAGTGTGGGTGATGGGGGTGAGGAGGTTAGTGTGGGTGATGGGGGTGAGGAGGTTAGTGTGGGTGATGGGAGTGAGGAGGTTAGTGTGGGTGATGGGAGTGAGGAGGTTAGTGTGGGTGATGGGAGTGAGGAGGTTAGTGCGGGTGATGGGGGTGAGGAGGTTAGTGCGGGTGATGGGGGTGAGGAGGTTAGTGTGGGTGATGGGAGTGAGGAGGTTAGTGTGGGTGATGGGAGTGAGGAGGTTAGTGCGGGTGATGGGGGTGAGGAGGTTAGTGCGGGTGATGGGGGTGAGGAGGTTAGTGCGGGTGATGGGGGTGAGGAGGTTAGTGTGGGTGATGGGAGTGAGGAGGTTAGTGTGGGTGATGGGGGTGAGGAGGTTAGTGTGGGTGATGGGAGTGAGGAGGTTAGTGCGGGTGATGGGGGTGAGGAGGTTAGTGTGGGTGATGGGGGTGAGGAGGTTAGTGCGGGTGATGGGGGTGAGGAGGTTAGTGTGGGTGATGGGAGTGAGGAGGTTAGTGTGGGTGATGGGAGTGAGGAGGTTAGTGTGGGTGATGGGGGTGAGGGTTAGTGTGGGTGATGGGGGTGAGGAGGTTAGTGCGGGTGATGGGGGTGAGGAGGTTAGTGTGGGTGATGGGGGTGAGGAGGTTAGTGTGGGTGATGGGAGTGAGGAGGTTAGTGCGGGTGATGGGGGTGAGGAGGTTAGTGTGGGTGATGGGAGTGAGGAGGTTAGTGTGGGTGATGGGGGTGAGGAGGTTAGTGCGGGTGATGGGGGTGAGGAGGTTAGTGTGGGTGATGGGGGTGAGGAGGTTAGTGCGGGTGATGGGGGTGAGGAGGTTAGTGCGGGTGATGGGGGTGAGGAGGTTAGTGCGGGTGATGGGGGTGAGGGTTAGTGCGGGTGATGGGAGTGAGGAGGTTAGTGTGGGTGATGGGGGTGAGGAGGTTAGTGCGGGTGATGGGGGTGAGGAGGTTAGTGTGGGTGATGGGGGTGAGGAGGTTAGTGTGGGTGATGGGGGTGAGGAGGTTAGTGCGGGTGATGGGGGTGAGGAGGTTAGTGCGGGTGATGGGGGTGAGGAGGTTAGTGCGGGTGATGGGGGTGAGGAGGTTAGTGCGGGTGATGGGAGTGAGGAGGTTAGTGTGGGTGATGGGGGTGAGGAGGTTAGTGCGGGTGATGGGGGTGAGGAGGTTAGTGTGGGTGATGGGGGTGAGGAGGTTAGTGCGGGTGATGGGGGTGAGGAGGTTAGTGCGGGTGATGGGGGTGAGGAGGTTAGTGCGGGTGATGGGGGTGAGGGTTAGTGCGGGTGATGGGAGTGAGGAGGTTAGTGTGGGTGATGGGGGTGAGGAGGTTAGTGCGGGTGATGGGGGTGAGGAGGTTAGTGTGGGTGATGGGGGTGAGGAGGTTAGTGTGGGTGATGGGGGTGAGGAGGTTAGTGCGGGTGATGGGGGTGAGGAGGTTAGTGCGGGTGATGGGGGTGAGGAGGTTAGTGCGGGTGATGGGGGTGAGGAGGTTAGTGCGGGTGATGGGGGTGAGGAGGTTAGTGTGGGTGATGGGAGTGAGGAGGTTAGTGTGGGTGATGGGAGTGAGGAGGTTAGTGTGGGTGATGGGGGTGAGGGTTAGTGTGGGTGATGGGGGTGAGGAGGTTAGTGCGGGTGATGGGGGTGAGGAGGTTAGTGCGGGTGATGGGGGTGAGGAGGTTAGTGTGGGTGATGGGAGTGAGGAGGTTAGTGCGGGTGATGGGAGTGAGGAGGTTAGTGCGGGTGATGGGGGTGAGGAGGTTAGTGCGGGTGATGGGGTGAGGAGGTTAGTGCGGGTGATGGGGGTGAGGAGGTTAGTGCGGGTGATGGGGGTGAGGAGGTTAGTGCGGGTGATGGGGGTGAGGAGGTTAGTGTGGGTGATGGGGGTGAGGGTTAGTGTGGGTGATGGGAGTGAGGAGGTTAGTGCGGGTGATGGGGGTGAGGAGGTTAGTGTGGGTGATGGGAGTGAGGAGGTTAGTGTGGGTGATGGGGGTGAGGAGGTTAGTGCGGGTGATGGGGGTGAGGAGGTTAGTGCGGGTGATGGGGGTGAGGAGGTTAGTGCGGGTGATGGGGGTGAGGAGGTTAGTGCGGGTGATGGGGGTGAGGAGGTTAGTGTGGGTGATGGGGGTGAGGAGGTTAGTGCGGGTGATGGGGGGTGAGGGTTAGTGTGGGTGATGGGGGTGAGGGTTAGTGCGGGTGATGGGGGTGAGGAGGTTAGTGCGGGTGATGGGGGTGAGGAGGTTAGTGCGGGTGATGGGGGTGAGGAGGTTAGTGTGGGTGATGGGGGTGAGGAGGTTAGTGCGGGTGATGGGGGTGAGGAGGTTAGTGCGGGTGATGGGAGTGAGGAGGTTAGTGTGGGTGATGGGGGTGAGGAGGTTAGTGTGGGTGATGGGGGTGAGGAGGTTAGTGCGGGTGATGGGGGTGAGGAGGTTAGTGTGGGTGATGGGGGTGAGGAGGTTAGTGTGGGTGATGGGGGTGAGGAGGTTAGTGCGGGTGATGGGGGTGAGGAGGTTAGTGTGGGTGATGGGGGTGAGGAGGTTAGTGCGGGGGATGGGAGTGAGGAGGTTAGTGTGGGTGATGGGGGTGAGGAGGTTAGTGCGGGTGATGGGGGTGAGGAGGTTAGTGCGGGTGATGGGGGTGAGGAGGTTAGTGTGGGTGATGGGGGTGAGGGTTAGTGTGGGTGATGGGGGTGAGGAGGTTAGTGTGGGTGATGGGGGTGAGGAGGTTAGTGCGGGTGATGGGAGTGAGGAGGTTAGTGCGGGTGATGGGGGTGAGGAGGTTAGTGTGGGTGATGGGGGTGAGGAGGTTAGTGTGGGTGATGGGAGTGAGGAGGTTAGTGCGGGTGATGGGGGTGAGGAGGTTAGTGTGGGTGATGGGGGTGAGGAGGTTAGTGCGGGTGATGGGAGTGAGGAGGTTAGTGCGGGTGATGGGGGTGAGGAGGTTAGTGCGGGTGATGGGGGTGAGGAGGTTAGTGTGGGTGATGGGGGTGAGGAGGTTAGTGTGGGTGATGGGGGTGAGGGTTAGTGCGGGTGATGGGGGTGAGGAGGTTAGTGTGGGTGATGGGGGTGAGGAGGTTAGTGCGGGTGATGGGGGTGAGGAGGTTAGTGTGGGTGATGGGGGTGAGGAGGTTAGTGCGGGTGATGGGGGTGAGGAGGTTAGTGTGGGTGATGGGGGTGAGGAGGTTAGTGCGGGTGATGGGGGTGAGGAGGTTAGTGCGGGTGATGGGGGTGAGGAGGTTAGTGCGGGTGATGGGGGGAGGTTGAACGGGGAGACTTACGCTGCTGTGTGTTTACTTCCTGTGTGATGTTGAAACCTTCTTTCCTTTACCCACATGTGAGCAACGGGTTATGAAGCAGTTCAGTGTTTTTGCTGTCTTCACTTCCCGCTTTGTTTGGTCCACATGTTCAAACCATAAACTGTAAATATTAATAGATGTAGTCACAGCTATCTCCGCCGCTGAAACTAATGTGACACCACTTTCGCCGTTTATGGGCAGTTTCAAAATGGCCGCAGGGCAGGAAAATGTGAAAAAACACATTTGCGCATGCGTTAGCTGCACTTGCCCCATTTTAATCATACATTTCTATTGAGAAAACTGTATTTATTTCATTTATCAATTAATTACACCAATAACCTTTATGGCACCTTTATGTATAATAAGCCCATGTGATGTTTCATGCACTTTTCATTCAGGTTGAAGCTGCTGGCACTTGCTAATAAGCCTTTGAGCTACTGAGCTAATGGGCTAACGAGCTAATGAGCTGCTCTAATCGTTCATGACCAATACCAGAACATACATTGTCCTAAAACATTACTAAGATTCCTGTTTAAATGTACTTTTCTGACCCGCTGTGACCAGTCCACAGAGGACCTCACCATCTGGGAATATGGTGTTATTAAAATGTCCTTTCTTTAATCTGCTTTGGTATGGAGCAAATCTCCCACTTTCTGTCAGAGTCTGTAACTGTAAATGCAGCCGCTGCCTCCACAGAATCCACCCGGGTTTGGTGGGTTTGCCTTTTTGGTTTTTGCCCGATTAAATGATTAATAATTGGTAATTCCATACGTGTAACAGCCGCCGCTTTCTTTTTAGATGTTGGTCCAGCGAGTTTTATGTTTTATTCCAGTTTGGATTCTGCTTTTGGCTCGTGCTGTTGGAGTTTGGGGACATGTTTTTAGACTTTGGAGTTTAGTGAAGTTTGGTAAGGACTAGAAGACATGAAACAGAAAGAAGCAACATCCAGAGAAACCCACATTTATCACATTTATTCACTTTTAATTGTTGATTCCTCTCCTACTCAAGGCAACACAAAGCGCCTCACAACCCACATCACATCAAGCAAATCATTATCATTAAAATCTACATAGACAGAAAAAATATCCAGATCACAAGAAATATTTAAAAACAGAATGAAATCATAAGTAATTGAAAACGTTAAAACATTAAAATCACACAATAAATAGCCACAGTGCATGAAAAAGAGTAAATATGAAATGATTCAGTTGTGTCAGAAACAGATCTAGAGTTTAAAACTGTCAGAGTAGACACCTGCCTCACATTTTCAAGACGATTGTTCCAGATTTTAGCATAAATCTGCCTTTCCCATGTCTAGTTCTGACTCTGGGACCAGTATAATACATTCATTGGGAAATAAATGTGTTTTAACATTTTCCTGCTGTTTTTATTAGCTCCACGTTTTGTTTCAATGTGAAGTAAATTACATAAAAACATAAGATGAATACTTAAGTGAAGTTGACCTTATTCAAAGCCTGCTGCTCTCCTTCATACTCTGCACATCTGTGGCTGAACAAAGCTACTCTTCAGAAACTGCAGGAAGCTTTCAAGGTCACTCTGAGGATGATTTAAAACAGCCCAGATCGACTTGAATGTGTGTGACTCAGTGTGTGTGACCTCGGCCCTCAGTGTGTGTGTATCTTGGTCCTCAGTTTGTGTATCTTGGTCTTCAGAGTGTGTGACCTTGGTCCTCAGTGTGTGTGACCTTGGTCCTCAGTGTGTGTATCTTGGTCCTCAGTGTGTGTATCTTGGTCCTCATAGTGTGTGACCTTGGTCCTCAGAGTGTGTGTATCTTGGTCTTCAGTGTGTGTGACCTCGGTCCTCAGTGTGTGTGACCTCGGTCCTCAGTGTGTGTATCTTGGTCCTCAGTGTGTGACCTTGGTCCTCAGTGTGTGTGACCTCGGTCCTCAGTGTGTGTATCTTGGTCCTCAGAGTGTGTGACCTCGGTCCTCAGAGTGTGTGACCTCGGTCCTCAGAGTGTGTATCTTGGTCCTCAGAGTGTGTGACCTCGGTCCTCAGAGTGTGTGACCTCGGTCCTCAGAGTGTGTGACCTCGGTCCTCAGAGTGTGTATCTTGGTCCTCAGAGTACAATACAAATTACAATACAATGTATTCTTGTATAGCCCTAGGTCACAACAGAAGTCATCTCAGAGACTTAACAAAACCATTGAAATCACCAACACAGGTCAGAGAATCAACAGCCAAAACACATGAAGAATATAAAGCACACACAGAAGAAAGTGTCCATACATGTTGTAGAATGCTAAAGTGTCCTGATCATCACCAATCCTTTCTGTTGGACACTAACTGTCCAACAAGACCCTCCTGCATCCACAAGGAACAACTCTTAAAAAACCCAGTGAGAAAAAGTGAGAAACCTTGGGGAGCACTAGGGAAACCCACAGGGAGGGAGACCCATTTGAGAAAGGGATCCGAGTGTGTGTATCTTGGTCCTCAGTGTGTGACCTCGGTCCTCAGAGTGTGTGACCTCGGTCCTCAGTGTGTGTATCTTGGTCCTCAGTGTGTGTATCTTGGTCCTCAGTGTGTGTGACCTCGAATAGCGGCTGCTTTCTTCCAGGTGTGCTTTGCATTCTGGGATGTGAGCAGAATATAGAGCAGTGTGATTGGCTGCTGCGGCACCCGCTCCTTCAGGATGTCAAGAACCAAACAGTGGTTAGCGTTCTCGCCACTCAGCATTAAGGTCCTGGGTTTGAATCCTGGTCGCAACAGGGCTTTTTTGAGTGGAGTTGTATGTTCTCCCCGTGTCTGCGTACGTTTCCTCCTGGTGCTCCGGTTTCCCCTATCATTCGAAATATGCTCAGTAGGTAAAATCCGTCAGCTGCAATAGTCCTGACCAAGCCGAGCATCAACATCTGGAGACGGTTCCGGGCGCTGTTGCTACGGCGACCACTACTCCTGACGTAAAGCTTAGAGGCCTCAGGATCCGGGTCAAATGCAGAGGACAAATTTCCCTACGGAGACAATAAAGTGCACATTTACATTTACTTCCGATGGATTAGTCGACTTGAACAAAAGTCTATAAAAACATGTTTTGTCTATTATTCAAATGACTGCTGTGGAGTCAATGCAAAACCACTACTTTCACAGAAAACAACGTAAAATCCTGAAAAATGTAAACGGTGGATTCACTTTGAGTCGTTTGATGAATCTGTAAATGACTTGGATTGTCCTAGCTGTGGGCGGCACAGTGGCAGAGTGGTTAGCACTTGTGTTTCACTGCAAGAATGTCCCATGTTTGATTCTGTGTTGAGTTTGCATGTTCTCCCTGTGTCTGTGCAGGTTTCCTCCAGGTGCTCTGGTTTCTGCACCACTGAAAACATGGACAATAGTAGTTCCGGGTTACTGAGTGTGTGTTTGTGAATGTGGGACAATGGACTCATTTTAGCTCAATATTAGCTCAAAACAACAGAGACTACTGTCCCAAACAAATAAACAATTAATACAATCAAAACCGTCATAAATCAAATGGTATCTGTAATTATAAATGTTATTAGCATTGATCAGGCCTCTTCGTTCATATATTTATATAGAAAGGTTCTATGCAAATTATTACAGTTCAGTAATGTGTTGTACTTACTTCCATGTACTTCCATGTACTTCCATGTACTCCATGTACTTCCATGTACTTCCATGTACTCCATGTACTCCATGCACTTCCATGTACTCCATGTACTTCCATGTACTCCATGTACTTCATGCACTTCCATGTACTCCATGTACTCCATGTACTTCCATGTACTTCCATGTACTTCAGTGATGGTGGGGAGGATACATTTCCAGACTTGATAGTATTGTCAGAGTTTAAAATAATGTGTGATATTTCAGTGCATTAAAGAAACAGATGTTTTATATGTATATATATATATATATATATATATATATATATATATATATATATATATATATATATATATAATATACATATTTTATATTATTTAGTGGTCGCTGCTTTTGTTTGGAGCAAATTCCAGAAACTGAAGCAGACTTTTCAGATTTCATGGAGCAGAGAAACGTTTCTGACAAACAGAAGATGGTCCTGTTCCTTTAACAGAGGCCTCAGTCCTGAGTCACTGTGAGGAGGAGCAGATGTATTATTGATGAGGGTGTATGGCCCTCCGTCTCCTCCCCCCTCCTTCCCCCTCCTCCTCCTCCTCTCCCCCCCCCTCCTTCCCCTCCTCCTCCTCCTCTCCCCCCCCTCCTCTCTCCCCCCTCCCCCCCCCCTCCTCCCCCCCCCCCCCTCCTCTCCCCCCTCCTCCTCTCCCCCCCCTCCCCCCCCCCCCCCCCCCCCCCCCCCCCCCCCCCCTCTCCCCCCCCCTCCTCTCCCCCCTCCTCTCTCCCCCCTCAAACACCCTGACTGTGGCTGTAACAATGAGACGGAGCCAGAGGAGCTCAGAGAGAGGGATTCCCTCTGTCTTTGTTTCCGTGCAGATGAGAGCGAAGAAGATTAAAAGTGTTGGATGTGGAGGTGACGGCGAGAAACGGCGAGAAACGGCGAGAAACGGCGAGAAACGGCGAGAAACGGCGAGCGCTTAAGTGGATTAGAGCTCATTACTCGCCAGGGACAGAAGTGAGAGGGTCCTTTGGAGGGACATGTGTTCAACAAAACACTAAAGACAGTTTTTCATTTTCCACTGTCAAGACGTCAGAGACATTTATTACACACACACACCAAGGCAAGGCAAATTTATTTATATAGCACAATTCATACACAAGGCAACTCAAAGTGCTGAACAAAACAAGAAAGCATTAAAATCATAAATAATCACAGAACATTAATAAGAAAGATAAAAATATAAAATCCCTCAGTTGTAGCACAGCTAAACAGAACTGTCTTTAACATGGTTTTAAACATTGTCAGAGAGGAGGCCTGTCTCACATCTTCAGGAAGACTGTTCCAGATTTTAGCAGCATGAATCTGAAAAGCAGCCTCCCCATGTTTAGTTCTGACTCTGGGCACTAACAGGAGTTAGTTATTACACCAGTTATTACACACACACACCAGTTATTACACACACACACACCAGTTATTACACACACACCAGTTATTACACACACACCAGTTATTACACACACACACACCAGTTATTACACACACACCAGTTATTACACACACACACACACACGCACCAGTTATTACACACACACACACCAGTTATTACACACACACACCAGTTATTACACACACACACACACACGCACCAGTTATTACACACACACACACACACCAGTTATTACACACACACCAGTTATTACACACACACACACACCAGTTATTACACACACACACACACCAGTTATTACACACACACACACCAGTTATTACACACACACACACCAGTTATTACACACACACACACACACACACACCAGTTATTACACACACACCTGTTATTACACACACACACACACACACCAGTTAGGGCTGGGCGGTATAAACGGTATAAGCGGTATAAGCGGTATGCGATATAAATTTAGCCCACGGTAGAGATTTTTGTTATACCGGCATATTGCAATAGGTCATTATGTTATTAAATTGCGCAGGCTCTGACGCCAGCAGAAAGGACCAAAACAAACCGGCATTCAGCAGCATTAGCCTAGCACTATTAGCCTAGCACTATTAGCCTAGCACTATTAGCCTAGCACTATTAGCCTAGCACATTAGCCTAGTATTAGCCTAGCACATTAGCCTAGCACTATTAGCCTAGCACTATTAGCCTAGCACATTAGCCTAGTATTAGCCTAGCACATTAGCCTAGCAGACACCACTGGAAACAGCGAACAGCAGCACGGCATTAACACCGTGTTTCTGTCTCTGTATTGTTGTCACAGCGGCCCCAGCAGAGGTAAATACACACACAGTAATCACAGTTTAAGAGTTTACCTTTTGGCCAATCAGTGTCAAAGGGGCGTAGGCTCGAAGCGCCAGCGTGAGCCAAAATAGATCCATGCGTGTGCCGTGTCCACAGCATCATCACATTCAGAAGTTTGGGAAAGTTAGCGTCAGATTCGGACCTCCGCGGTCAATATCTCACGAAAGCTACTTTGTTAAACAAAATTAATTGTGCCAAAATGATCATTTACATCAATTGTTCAATTCCAATGCGCTGTTTTAATGCAGATAAATCCAGTTCACTGCAAGTGCAGAGAAAAGCGCTTAGGGAGCGTCAACAAATGGCAAGACCAGCTTTGTAAACGAGCAATAGCTTTTACTGAAGCCATGTACACACACAAAACTCTCAGACACTATAAATAATGACCATGTCTAACTCCTACAGACTTTGATTTCAACATTTGTGAGTTTTTTATATTTTAATAATAAATAATTTTATAATTTTATGTTTTTCTTTTTAAAAATTGCTTTTACAGTGAATGGTATTTACTGTAACATACATAAATAATGTATGTTACAACATTTGTCTCTTTATTCGTCTCACAACTGATTTTCTAACTCAAAAAATATATATATTAGATTCTAATATATAAATAAGTAACAATCTTGACTATTTTATGCAAGAACCTGCTAGACCTATATTGAAATTCACACACCAAATTATACCGCAATATGAATTTTAGGCCATATCGCCCACCCCTAACACCAGTTATTACACACACACACCAGTTATTACACACACACACACACACACACCAGTTATTACACACACACCAGTTATTACACACACATCCAGTTTGTCTAGTGCTTTAGAAGAAGTATGTTTGTGACATTTTTCAGGAGTGTGTATTTCTCTCAATATTTTAGTTTTTACACATTTGTTTAATTGTTTGTGTTCTTCTTCAGTCCTAGACACAAGGTTTATGATGTGCACAGTTATTCTTCCTCTCCTTTAAATGTCCTGCACCAGAGATGGTTTAGGCTCCACCTCCTGTCGGCTCCTCAGACGCTTCTGACACGTGCACGAGCCTGGGTGTGTGTTCACAGATGACGTGCACGAGCCTGGGTGTGTGTTCACAGATGACGTGCACACGCCTGGGTGTGTGTTCACAGATGACGTGCACGAGCCTGGGCGTGTGTTCACAGATGACGTGCACGCGCCTGGGTGTGTGTTCACAGATGACGTGCACGCGCCTGGGTGTGTGTTCACAGATGACGTGCACAAGCCTGGGTGTGTGTTCACAGATGACGTGCACGCGCCTGGGTGTGTGTTCACAGATGACGTGCACGCGCCTGGGTGTGTGTTCACAGATGACGTGCACGCGCCTGGGTGTGTGTTCACAGATGACGTGCACGAGCCTGGGTGTGTGTTCACAGATGACGTGCACAAGCCTGGGTGTGTGTTCACAGATGACGTGCACGCGCCTGGGTGTGTGTTCACAGATGACGTGCACGAGCCTGGGTGTGTGTTCACAGATGACGTGCACACGCCTGGGTGTGTGTTCACAGATGACGTGCACGAGCCTGGGTGTGTGTTCACAGATGACGTGCACGCGCCTGGGTGTGTGTTCACAGATGACGTGCACGCGCCTGGGTGTGTGTTCACAGATGACGTGCACGCGCCTGGGTGTGTGTTCACAGATGACGTGCACACGCCTGGGTGTGTGTTCACAGATGACGTGCACGCGCCTGGGTGTGTGTTCACAGATGACGTGCACGCGCCTGGGTGTGTGTTCACAGATGACGTGCATGAGCCTGGGTGTGTGTTCACAGATGACGTGCACGAGCCTGGGTGTGTGTTCACAGATGACGTGCACGCGCCTGGGTGTGTGTTCACAGATGACGTGCACGCGCCTGGGTGTGTGTTCACAGATGACGTGCACGAGCCTGGGTGTGTGTTCACAGATGACGTGCACGAGCCTGGGTGTGTGTTCACAGATGACGTGCACAAGCCTGGGTGTGTGTTCACAGATGACGTGCACAAGCCTGGGTGTGTGTTCACAGATGATGTGCACGAGCCCCATTCATTTAAACGAGTGACTTCTAAAGTCCACAGCGACTAAACTAGACTGGTCCAGAACACTCCCTCAGCATTGACACACATGTGGAACGGAGCTTTGGACCAAGAGCCACTTTTGGACCATCCTGTAAAGACGTTTTCCAGAGTTCTGCCAATGCTATATGTTAGCATTGGCTAATTCTTATCCTGGGTCCACCCCCACAGGCGGTACTGCAGCATGTCAGCGCACGTCATTTTGGCCACTTTTGAACCAGAACCCGCCCCCACTGGTTCACAGCTGACGTGCACGAGCCTGGGTGTGTGTTCACAGCTGACGTGCACACGCCTGGGTGTGTGTTCACAGATGATGTGCACACGCCTGGGTGTGTGTTCACAGCTGATTGGCTAATAGAGCCTGAAGTATTAAGTGCTGGGGCAGGTGTGGCTCTCAGACTGATGGATGAGGAAACAGCTTGGCTTTTGTTTGGATATTGATTTACACGTGTTCATGTTTATGTGTCTTGTTCGCTTGATTCATTTCTTAATTAAAACCTTCTAGATTAGGAGAGGCCTCTGTAAAACTGGATCTTTCATTAATGTGATGGATCAATGTATTTTCAGGGCAGTTATAAGCACCAACAAAACTACTTTAGTGTAACATGCATGAGCAATAGTGACGTTATACCGTACTGACATGTAGCTGATTCTAGCAACTAGTTTGTAAAAGCCAGATCCTGTCAGACCTCTGAAGCTAAGCAGAGCAGGACCTGGTTAGTTCTGTGATGGGAGACCTCTGGGAACACCAGGTGCTAAACATTATGTCCTTAAACACTTCACCCATACTGCCTGGAATGATCTGTGTGTGAACGAGTCTGGTGTGTGTGAAAGAGTCTGGTGTGTGTGAACGAGTCTGTGTGTGTGAACGAGTCTGGTGTGTGTGAAAGAGTCTGGTGTGTGTGAACGAGTCTGGTGTGTGTGAATGAGTCTGGTGTGTGTGAACGAGTCTGGTGTGTGTGAACGAGTCTGGTGTGTGTGAAAGAGTCTGGTGTGTGTGAACGAGTCTGTGTGTGTGAACGAGTCTGGTGTGTGTGAAAGAGTCTGGTGTGTGTGAACGAGTCTGGTGTGTGTGAATGAGTCTGGTGTGTGTGAAAGAGTCTGGTGTGTGTGAACGAGTCTGTGTGTGTGTGAATGAGTCTGGTGTGTGTGAACGAGTCTGGTGTGTGTGAACGAGTCTGGTGTGTGTGAACGAGTCTGGTGTGTGTGAACGAGTCTGGTGTGTGTGAACGAGTCTGGTGTGTGTGAACGAGTCTGGTGTGTGTGAATGAGTCTGGTGTGTGTGAACGAGTCTGGTGTGTGTGAATGAGTCTGTGTGTGTGAATGAGTCTGGTGTGTGTGTGAATGAGTCTGGTGTGTGTGAATGAGTCTGGTGTGTGTGAACGAGTCTGGTGTGTGTGAACGAGTCTGGTGTGTGTGAATGAGTCTGGTGTGTGTGAATGAGTCTGGTGTGTGTGAACGAGTCTGGTGTGTGTGAACGAGTCTGGTGTGTGTGAATGAGTCTGTGTGTGTGAATGAGTCTGGTGTGTGAATGAATGAGTTGTGAATGAGTGTGTGTGTGAATGAGTCTGGTGTGTGTGAATGAGTCTGGTGTGTGTGAACGAGTCTGGTGTGTGTGAACGAGTCTGGTGTGTGTGGAACGAGTCTGGTGTGTGTGAACGAGTCTGGTGTGTGTGAATGAGTCTGGTGTGTGTGAATGAGTCTGGTGTGTGTGAATGAGTCTGGTGTGTGTGAACGAGTCTGGTGTGTGTGAACGAGTCTGGTGTGTGTGAACGAGTCTGGTGTGTGTGAACGAGTCTGGTGTGTGTGAACGAGTCTGGTGTGTGTGAATGAGTCTGGTGTGTGTGAACGAGTCTGGTGTGTGTGAACGAGTCTGGTGTGTGTGAATGAGTCTGGTGTGTGTGAATGAGTCTGGTGTGTGTGAATGAGTCTGGTGTGTGTGAATGAGTCTGGTGTGTGTGAACGAGTCTGGTGTGTGTGAACGAGTCTGGTGTGTGTGAACGAGTCTGGTGTGTGTGAACGAGTCTGGTGTGTGTGAACGAGTCTGGTGTGTGTGAACGAGTCTGGTGTGTGTGAACGAGTCTGTGTGTGGAGTGTGTGTGTGAACGAGTCTGGTGTGTGTGAACGAGTCTGGTGTGTGTGAACGAGTCTGGTGTGTGTGAACGAGTCTGGTGTGTGTGAACGAGTCTGGTGTGTGTGAATGAGTCTGGTGTGTGTGAACGAGTCTGGTGTGTGTGAACGAGTCTGGTGTGTGTGAATGAGTCTGTGTGTGTGAATGAGTCTGGTGTGTGTGAACGAGTCTGGTGTGTGTGAATGAGTCTGTGTGTGTGAATGAGTCTGGTGTGTGTGAACGAGTCTGGTGTGTGTGAATGAGTCTGGTGTGTGTGAACGAGTCTGGTGTGTGTGAATGAGTCTGGTGTGTGTGAATGAGTCTGTGTGTGTGAATGAGTCTGGTGTGTGTGAATGAGTCTGTGTGTGTGTGAATGAGTCTGTGTGTGTGAATGAGTCTGGTGTGTGTGAATGAGTCTGGTGTGTGTGAATGAGTCTGTGTGTGTGTGGTTGGTGGTGGTCAGAGCCTCTCCTCTGTCAGTGTGCTCCGGGGCAGCTGTGGCTACAGTAATGATTTATTACCACCATCCATGGCATGAATGAATACTAACATGTGGAGTACTTTGAGTATCGTAAGAGCCTGATAAAAAACCGAAGGATTTTATTTATCAAATCCAGATCTAACTCTCTCTGCACCTGCTTTTAAAATGAATAGTAGAATGTGCAGATAAAGTAAACAATGCATGAGATTGGAGGCTTTTAAAATGGTCTATATTTGTAAAGTTAAACATAAGAGATGAGTATCATGATTTTCTGTCTCCTATATTATCTCCTCTTGAGTGTTGATCCATTTGAATGCATTTACAATAAAAACCACCAAGGATGACATCACAACCTTTTGTTTTAGGAAACAGAATAAAACGTCAATAAATACTTTTTGCTTCATCACTAATGACAGAGCTATCAACGACTTAGATCGATGTGTGCCTCTACTGCAGGCTTTCTGTGCACTTTTCCAAAAACAGATATTTATGAATCAATTACACACTTTATTCTTCCCAGAGGAGCAGTTAAAGGCACTGAGTCGCTGCAGCAGAGACGCAGCAAAGACACTCATTTGTGTGTCAGATTTCTGCACGGACCGTACGCTGGGGCTGGGCCATAGAACGATAACAATATATACCGCGATAAACACGGGTTCAATGTCAATAGAAAATGGCGTCAATTGAAATTTCTATAGTTTAGCTTCACTCCGTTAGAAAAAACAGGAAGAAAACACAGAAAGTAAAGCCGAGTCAGAAGCACGCGGCATTCTGGGGGATGTAGGCAGAGGCTTCTCGACCTATCACGGCCGAGCATGAACCGCAAGGCATTCTGGGAAATGCAAAAAAGAACAACCGCAATGGTTATGAACGTCCCAGAGAGTAGCATGTGCGGCAGAGGCAGTGAGAGAAGTGACTCGATGCATGCAGCGAAAGCACTTTTTCCTCTGGAAGCACGTGCGGCTATCGTAGAGCCGCAAAGTGGTCTCGGGGACACAAGACACTCGAAACCAGGACTAAACCAGGACTAAACCAGGATTAAACCAGGACTAAATCAGGACTAAACAAGGACTAAACCAGGATTAAACCAGGACTAAATCAGGACTAAACCAGGACTGACAATGGGGGACACTCATTTCCCCGTGACTGTAAACAAGAGATGCTAATGTGTGTTAGTCGACACAACAAACTTATTTATTTAGGTTTAAAAAAACACTATATCACATTGTGAAATAGTGTTCACCGTTCGCTGTAATAACGGTGAGCTGTTTACACCCTCCTCTCAGCGCCCACAGAGCTCCCACTCTGCTAACAGACCTCCTCAGAGACCAGCCGCCGCTTGACCCGGTAATTACTCACTGCCCATCAGAGTGTTGGGGGGAGCTGGAGAGACGCCTCCCCTCGGCCCCAGAGCTGTCCAGATAAAGATAAGCTTCTCTGAGAACGGCGTGCATTTATATCGATCCTTTTGTCTCATCCTGTAAAGTCCAAACCATTTCAAATTGATCGTGTTTGAGGCAGATTGTAGATAATGTATTATGTGAAGGAATGAACTTGACGAATTTGTCATTAATCTACAATCACGACTCTTGGTTTTTGGCTTTTCATATTTTTTGTAATTTAGCTTCTTATAATAAGTGACTGAGATGAAAGGATCTGATTGGTTTGTGCCGTGACCACAAAAGCAGACGGTGAAGGAGCATCTTGTTAGTGAAAGCTCCATGCCTTGTACAACGATAAACAGCAGATTTCCAGATGTTCTGCTCAAAGCCTCAGCGTCAGGCGGATAATGAAGACGGAGCAGATGGTTTACGTGAGAGGAACTTTGATAACTTTGATAATTGCTTTATTGAGTAATTATGCACCGGCTTCTCCAGAAACAGCCTCAGATCGAAGACTAATATGATTGAAATGTCATGTCTCAGGACCCTTACCCTTTTATTGAAGTCAATGTTAATGTTAATACAACTGAACCAATAATATTTAAAAATACAACAAAATAAGTCTTTAGCTACAAATGAATGAGGAAAACCTTTACATTGTGCCTTATTGAAGAATCTGAACCTGTGAAACTCCTTTTGTTTAAACTGCAAATTCTTGACCCAGACTTTTCCAAAAGGAACTACAGTTTGTGGGTTTGTGGTCCACAGCATTAAAGGTGAAGGGCCTTTTACTGGGTCTTCACTTTAGAGTCTGTTTCCCAGATGTTCTTGCTTTTGCATGGACTGTACCGTCTGATCAATGTGCATTATATATTAATACTATATATTTATTACATGTTACTACAAAAAAAAAAGTTACTACTCACATTCTGCTGACGACCAATTTATCCTAGTGAAGTGATGTAGGCAGAGGCTTCTCGACCTATCACGGCCGAGCATGACTGATTGAATGCCGTAGACCAGTGTCTCCCAAAGTGGGGTCCGCGGCCCCCTGGTGGGCCGCGAGGGTACTGCAGGGGGGCCGCGGGAGGTCATAAAAAAAATAAAAAAAATAATATAATTATTTAATGTTAAATTTATAATGTTTTGTTTGTAATATTAAAATATTTGTGTTCATTATTTGACTTGAATGATCCACTGTAATCATTTTTGTATTACAATGTTTGTAGCAGAGGCTATTTCCCCAAAATAAAATAACCAGAAGAGCCTATTCTTAATGTTGTCTTCTTGGTTATTATTTTGGGGGGCCACGCAGACCCGTCAGATTTTTAAGGGGGCCTCGGTGTTACTGAGTTTGGGAATGGCTGCCGTAGAACATAGAACATACAGACAGTAGTGGGTCAACAACAGCATCAACCGAGATGAGAGAGCTTTCCTCCTGTCGCACACATGGGACACCCTCCTCCAGGGAGGCGTGGTCAGTCTGAGCGACCTGTCAATCAGGCTGACCACGCCCACTCAGGAAGTAACATCAGCTGATGAATGAGGAGGGTTAGGGTTAGGCATGGATCTATTATAATAACTGGATAGGGTATTACTAGCTTGTTGCTGAATAACTCACGTGCTCAGGGGATTCTCGCGGTACTGCAGCCTAGACCAGACTAAATTCACGTGGGCTACCCAGAAATGTTTCCCATATATCTTTGAGAGTCTCCCATAGATCTTTGAGAGTTTCCCATAGATCTTTGAGAGTTTCAGACAACTTCCGCTAATCTTTTCAGCCCCCATGCCGCCACAAAGCGCCACTGAGCACAACCATTCATTTGAATAGGGCGCCATCTTGGATCGCCGGGGCTTGGGGTTAGGGGGGACAGTTCTGATGTTTTAATGTTGTTGGATCCTAACCCTGGTTGATGTGGTTATAGTTTTCAGGATTATCACTTCCAGACTACAACACTCGTCTGCAACATTTCCACGTCTGAAAAAACCTGATTGAACCGAGAAAACTTGAATGTGCAAATCTCGAGAAGCTGCAGTTTTAGGAAATATCACCACCGATAAAAACTTTAAGAATTAAATAATAAAATAATTAATTACAACATCAACATCACAGATTTGGTCAAAGACACATGTTGTTTTGTTGGGTTGAGGTGAGGCAGAGGTAAATCCTGTGTTTCATGAGTTCACTGTGGTCGCTCATCTGCTCGTTATACTTCATTTTAAAGTCTGTTCTGGCAACAAGGAATCCTCTGTGTTTGAAATGCGAAAGTTAGGGCTTGAATTAGGTCCAGTCGGAGCACGTGTCCTGCTGTACGTCTGAACTGAGGCTGAGTCTGCAGTGAAAACCTAGAATATGATCTTTCATTTTGTGGTTCATGAGTAAATCCTCAGATATGTCAAAAATGCCATAAAGTCATTTTTATTGTCAAGATTGTTGTTTAAAGCTGTAGGACAGGTATCGCTGCATTTAAAGGTTATTTCAGTAATAATGATCTATTTTAGTTATTCATTTGATTCATTAACTAGTATCATATTAAAGCAGCAGTATTTAAAAATGTGGCCAAAAGTGGTACTGCAGCCTCTCCCACTCTCCCTGACTCAGGTTGCCAGATATGCAGACGAATCCAGCTGGGACCATAACAGCTGAATAGACAAGAGTTTTGTCAACAACAAATCTATAACCAACACCTTTTTCACAAAGATAGAAATCCTGGTTTTATTCCTTGTTTTGTCGTTAAAGGACAACTCACCCTCAAATCCACTTTTTTTTGCTGATAAACGGTATAAATGAGTGTCCAATAGTGTTGTCTACATATCCTGGTCATAATCTTGTCACTTTGGTGCAAATTAGTTGAAAGTTAGACTTTCTGCCTAAAACCGTCTGTGAGGCGCCATCTGCTGGCGACCTGTATTACTACATTTGAATTTTGAATCTGGCGCCAACACTGGCACATAAATTGGACCTGACGTCTGCAGCCCCCCGCCCAGAGCAATGTAAACGGCCCAGTCTCGTTCATGCCCCTTTAGTCCTCCAGGCTACGCCCATTTAGAGGAAGATTTGAACAGGAAATGTGAGTAACATAAGCTCCGAGGAGCGGGGGTGAGAACCACTTTAATGATTTGAGAATCATAACGAGACCTTTTTTAGTTCTGCGCCACATGGTACTTTACCAGTGAGATTAGCTCCACATGGTACTTTACCAGTGAGATTAGCTCCACATGGTACTTTACCAGTGAGATTTGCTCCACGCGGTGAGTTCTGGCGCCCGGATCACAGACTTTCTGATTGGTGAAACGGTGGAGGGCGGGACATCGAAATGAAAACAATAACAGGATTTAGAGGCTGGAAAAGTAATTTAGAAATTTAAATATCTCTGAACTACTGTTATCAGTTAAAGAAGTATCGGAAAATATCAGTTTATTATTATGACCCTTTATATATTAGGGCCCTTTAATGATGACAGATTAGGGCCCTTTAATGACGACAGATTAGGGTCCTTTAATAATGACAGATTAGGGCCCTTTAATGATGACAGATCAGGGCCCTTTAATGACGACAGATTAGGACCCTTTAATGACGACAGATTAGGGCCCTTTAATGACGACAGATTAGGGCCCTTTGATGACGACAGATTAGGGCCCTTTAATGATGACAGATTAGGGCCCTTTAATGACGACAGATTAGGGCCCTTTAATGACGACAGATTAGGGCCCTTTAATGACGACAGATTAGGGCCCGTTAATGACGACAGATTAGGGCCCTTTAATGATGACAGATTAGGGCCCTTTAATGATGACAGATTAGGGCCCTTTAATGACGACAGATTAGGGCCCTTTAATGATGACAGATTAGGGCCCTTTGATGACGACAGATTAGGGCCCTTTAATGATGACAGATTAGGGCCCTTTAATGACGACAGATTAGGGCCCTTTAATGACGACAGATTAGGGCCCTTTAATGATGACAGATTAGGGCCCTTTAATGATGACAGATTAGGGCCCTTTAATGACGACAGATTAGGGCCCTTTAATGATGACAGATTAGGGCCCTTTGATGACGACAGATTAGGGCCCTTTAATGATGACAGATTAGGGCCCTTTAATGACGACAGATTAGGGCCCTTTAATGACGACAGATTAGGGCCCTTTAATGACGACAGATTAGGGCCCTTTAATGATGACAGATTAGGGCCCTTTAATGACGACAGATTAGGGCCCTTTAATGATGGCTCCACATGGAAATCTTACTTATTGCTGATTTAAACACGGATTTGTGATTTTTCTCTAAATTTGACTCTGAAAACATTGAAGCCACAGGAGGACATTCTCACATAAAATATTTACAGACTTTACACAATCTTTAGAATTACATAGTTTTATAGTTTTCTAAAAAAATATAGTTTTCTGTGTTTTCTGTTAATAATGAAACAGATTTGACTTTTGTTGCATAAGTGAGTCTGTTGTTGCTGTTGTTAATCCTCAAAACAAAAGAATGTAGTTATGTGTTTGGACAGATGTGTGTGTGTGTGTGTGTGTGTGTGTCTGTGTGTATCTGTGTGTGTGTGTGTGTGTGTGTATCTGTGTGTGTGTGTGTGTCTGTGTGTGCGTGTGTGTGTGTGTGTGTCTGTGTGTATCTGTGTGTGTGTGTGTGTGTGTGTGTGTATCTGTGTGTGTGTGTGTGTGTGTCTGTGTGTGCGTGTGTGTGTGTGTGTGTGTGTCTGTGTGTGTGTCTGTGTGTGTGTGTGTGTGTGTGTGTCTGTGTCTGTATCGTGTGTCTGTGTGTGTGTGTGTTGTGTGTCTGTCTGTGTGTGTGTGTGTGTGTCTGTGTGTGTCTGTGTCTGTGTGTGTGTGTGTGTGTCTGTGTGTGTGTGTCTGTGTGTGTGTCTGTGTGTGTGTGTCTGTGTGTGTGTGTCTGTGTGTGTGTGTGTGTCTGTGTGTGTGTGTGTGTGTCTGTGTGTGTTTGTGTGTGTGTGTCTGTGTGTGTGTGTCTGTGTGTGTGTGTCTGTGTGTGTGTGTGTGTGTGTGTGTCTGTGTCTGTATCGTGTGTCTGTGTGTGTGTGTTGTGTGTCTGTCTGTGTGTGTGTGTGTGTGTCTGTGTGTGTCTGTGTCTGTGTGTGTGTGTGTGTGTCTGTGTGTGTATGTCTGTGTCTGTGTGTGTGTCTGTGTGTGTGTGTCTGTGTGTGTGTGTCTGTGTGTGTGTGTGTGTCTGTGTCTGTGTGTGTGTGTCTGTGTGTGTTTGTGTGTGTTTGTCTGTGTGTGTGTGTCTGTGTGTGTGTGTCTGTGTGTGTGTGTCTGTGTGTGTGTTGAGGATTGAAACCTATGATAAACTGTGAGACCAGTGTTGTGTACATGGGTTTGACTGGTTCTGACTTTGGAGCAGTGATTAAAGTGTGTTCCACTGCAGCTCGGAGCAACATTTGTGTCAGGACATAATTGAGTGAACACAATCTGGCTTACAGCGCACTATTAATAGAGCAGAGAAAATGAGAGTGTAAACATTAATCCCTATTTCCCAAGTTTAAGATACAGTAAACCGGCTTTTTATGCTTTGATATTAAAGTTATTAGTATTTGTTAGTTTGTGACATTTTCCTCAGTCATCAATTTTATTTATATAGTCCTTTGCAACACTCAAGGCGACCAAAGTGCTTTACAATAAAATGACATAAAATCCATAACTTAAATATACTTCCCTCCCTCAATGACCTAGCCTGGTCTTACCACACCACAGTACTTTTCTCCATTGACTCCGTTAACAGGTGGGAGGGGCTAACTCCTTTTGCAGATTGAAACCATTGGATCTGAGTTTACAGTGACGTATGTAATGAACCCGAGTGAGTCATTAGCATTTAGCATTTAGCCTAGCTTTAGCCATCTCCTTTGCCGCTAACGGAGCCCGTGGGGAGTAGCGCCACAATCTTTGCAGAGATTACATTTGTTAAACATTCCTCTTGCTCCAGCTTCAGTTTCTTGATAGAACCAGAACAGAATACTTTACTATCGCATTCTTCACCAAACTACAACCTGCCCGTTCGACACAAACTCTGACGTCACCCACATCTAACTACAACACCCGCCTCCCGCGCTCTCTGATTGGTCGGATGGAATCGCAAACACAGGGACCAGACCCAGACATTACATGCAGTGAAATGATGATTGAGCGGAGAGTACGATGGATAAGACCAGGGTAAGACCAGGGTAAGACCAGGGTAAGACCAGGGTAAGACCAGGGTAAGACCAGGGTAAGACCAGGGTAAGACCAGGGTAAGACCAGGGTATCAAGGACCAAAAGGAGCAGAAAGAAACTCTCCTCAACCATTTTGTTCACTTTTTGAGTCAATACTTAAAGATGCAGTAAGCGATTTTGTTAGCTTAGCACCAACTGGAAACCCCTCCCCTCTCCACCAAACCTTAACCTTAATCTTAATCTTAGAACTGTCCTGAAGCAGAGATCTCTAATGGCACAGGTACGCACCAGAACTCTCCCATTAGCTTCAGAAATGAGCCAAAGCACAATTCTTGATTGTGACTTTCTGTTCATTACAATGACAATAAAAATAATTACTCTACTATCTATGTATTATTACTCACTCACTCACTGACTGACTTGTCACTCATTCGCTCATGTCTTCTGCCTGGAGTCACTCATTCTAACTGTTCATGCTTTCATAACTAACAGAGCTTTCAGCAAAATTACACCGTTTAATATATTTCAGATGTAATTAAATCCAAGTGGACGTCATTTCAAATCTCATCTTTGTGATTATTGATTATATTTGAAGTAGAACAGACACAAACATCATTTCAGGAGGAGCAGAAACAGCGTCATGCGTTTTAGTTTCACTTTCACATCCATTTAATCTATAACATGTTTTATCAGAAAACCAAACCTTTCATTTCTTGTATCAGCACTGTTCTATAGGAGCGGCTTTACGGTTCCTAAATGTTCTATATCAATAAATGTGACCGTGACCATGACGACGTTGGAATGTGTTCAGTGATTACGATTTTAAAGATTTTTCAGATGTTGTTAAACCTTTACGACAATCACAGTAATTGGCTTTTGTATCGTGTGTCTGCGAGTGCCCAGAGGCAGGACTAAACACAGAGAGGCTGCATTTCAGATTTGTGCAGCTAGGATTTGGAACAGTCTTCCTGAGAATGTGAGACAGGCGTCGTCTAAGTTAAAAACAGTTCGATGAATAATTTTACTGTTAATCTTTTCGGCGCACTTTGGATATTTATGATTTTTATCCCATTTGTGATTTTAATGATTTAATCTTTATAATGACATGTGTGATTTTATTGTTATGTTTTTAAAGTTCCTGTGATCTCATTGTGTGGTTTTAATTCTGATTAATACTTGACGTGACGTGGGTTGTGAGGCGCTATACAATTAAAAGTGGATTGATATTTTTCTGTGAAAGTGGAAGTTATTTGTTTTATATTTTTGTGTTGTGAGATTTGAGCTGCAGAGGGTTTAGTTTATTATCATTTAGGGCGACAGTGGCTCAGTGTGTAGAGCATTGGTCATGGGTTCGAGTCCACCATAAGACCTAGAGTACTTCACGACTCTGATGTCTGCTGTCGTTGTGTCCTTGGGCAAGACACTTAACCCACTTTGCCTTTAAGGAGCGCGGAAGTGATGTTCGCTGCTTGCCTTGATGTGTGTGTGTGTTTGTGTATGTGTGTGTGTGTGTGTGTGTATGTGTATGTGTGTGTGTGTGTATGTGTATGTGTATGTGTGTGTGTGTGTATGTATAAGGGTGTATGTGTGTATGTGTGTGTGTGTGTGTATGTGTATGTGTGTATGTGTGTGTGGATGTGTGTGTATGTGTGTGTATGTGTGTGTGTGTGTATGTGTATGTGTATGTGTGTGTGTGTGTATGTATAAGGGTGTATGTGTGTATGTGTGTGTGTGTATGTGTGTGTGTGTGTATGTGTATGTGTGTGTATGTGTATGTGTGTATGTGTGTGTGGATGTGTGTGTATGTGTGTGTGTGTGTGTGTGTGTGTGCATCAAACTGATTGTGGGACAAATAAAAGACCTTCTTCTTATTTGCTGCGGCTGATGGTTTTTGTTTCATTTCATTTCCCACTCGTTCATCTGTTTCTGTAAATCTTGAAGTATTCAGAGTTCATGAGATTTGAAGTATTCAGAGTTCATGAGATTTGAAGTATTCAGAGTTCATGAGATTTGAAGAACTGAGTTATGATGTTGTGTTGCTGTTTATGGTTAAAGTGAAACTGATCATTTTAACAATATGCTCAAGACAGCACTTTTCCACTACATGTTTTAGATTTATCTCAAGGCCAAAACTACTGACCTGGCGGAGAATGCTGACTGTACCTTTCTGTATGACATCACATTCAGTAACATATTTACCATCTATACAACATATAGACAACATACAACTCTATCAACAATAAAACACATCTGTCTGAGTGAAAGACACGACCCCAGACTTTGTCGTTTTCCTCACACCAGAAGATCAGCGAGACACGGCCCTGTTCTTTTAGCAGGGTTAAGTGTCTTGCCCAAGGACACAACGACAGCAGACATGAGTGGGAACAGTTGGAGCAGGTCTTTCAGGGGGATCGAACCCACAACCTTCAGCTTCAAAAGCCACTGTCGTCCTATGGCTTGTGTTGATTCATTCACAATTCATTTTCTGAGATAATCTTGAGGTTTTAAGATAATACATTGATCTCACACTTTGTTATGGTCTCGGTGGTCGCTCAGTTTTTGTCTGCAGTCAAAAAAATGATGACATGTTTAAAATGGGGCTGGGGGAGATGGCAAAAACGTGAAATCTCAATAATAGTTCCTGCTTTGGTCGATTTAGACTTTATTATTTGATCTTTCCGCTCAATATTCAAGTTTTAAAACGGTTTTTAATTTGTTTCCCCCAATACGTGTTGTAACAGTCTGGTACATACTGTGCTGATATAAGATAAGGTAAGATCAGATGGAGAAATGTACATGTCACATTAACACAGATAGAAACATTCAAGATTTTGCAAAAGTAAGAAATGTGCAACATGTTAAATGCAGGATTTATTATGTACAATAAAAAGTGTTAATCAAGAAACAGTGTCAATAGTAGTGCAGGTTTTTCAGTGATATAATTCATGTGCTGCTGGAACTCTCACTATTTAACCATTTTCACATTATTCACAAATCCGATGTTTTCAAAAGCCGATGAATTGCCCTAATTCGATTTTTTTGCCCAGCCCTAGTTTAAAATATTGCTTCCCCGTTCCCCAAGTCCTTGTGTGTGTCTAAGTGCCGCTGTCACCGTCTCCTCACACTCAGACACATTCCTGCTCCGACCACTGGCCTCCCCTTTTTCCTCTCTCCGGCAGCTGCTGTCTGGAGACTGAAAACCGATCCTGTCTCGCTGAGAGCATTTCATCTGATAGCTCCAACACGTGTTCCATGTTTGAACATTTGCTTCCTCCTCCGAGTCGTGGCCTGTCTTTTCTTGAGGAAGGCACCTCCAGTGTCCTCCTGACCTCTGACCCCCGCCTGCTCATGTTCAAGTGTGAGAGAGGGGCTCGGGGAGAGTTAGGCCCAGGATTTGAGTCTGGGAGCGCACACTGATGGAGCTGGGGTCGGGTTCCACAGAGACCACACAGAGAGACTTGGATCATGGCCGTACGTTCATAAACATGTGTATATTGTTATCGTTACAGTGTAATGTGGTGTTTTTCCTCAGATCCGTGCGTAGTTCAGCGTCTAAACTGGTTCAAAATGAGTTGTTCTGTGTCATTAATCTGTCACTGGTCCCATCTCGGGGTAGACCAGGTGTCTCCAACCTTCTTCACCCAGAGAGCTACTTTCCCAGGACGATGAAGGCAGAGAGCTACTTTCCCAGGACGATAAAGGCAGAGAGCTACTTTCCCAGGACTATAAATGCAGAGAGCTACTTTCCCAGGACGATGAAGGCAGAGAGCTACTTTCCCAGGACGATAAATGCAGAGAGCTACTTTCCCAGGACGATGAAGGCAGAGAGCTACTTTCCCAGGACGATAAATGCAGAGAGCTACTTTCCCAGGACGATAAATGCAGAGAGCTACTTTCCCAGGACGATAAATGCAGAGAGCTACTTTCCCAGGACGATAAATGCAGAGAGCTACTTTCCCAGGACTATAAATGCAGAGAGCTACTTTCCCAGGACGATAAATGCAGAGAGCTACTTTCCCAGGACGATAAATGCAGAGAGCTACTTTCCCAGGACGATAAATGCAGAGAGCTACTTTCCCAGGACGATAAATGCAGAGAGCTACTTTCCCAGGACGATAAAGGCAGAGAGCTACTTTCCCAGGACGATAAATGCAGAGAGCTACTTTCCCAGGACGATAAAGGCAGACAGCTACTTTCCCAGGACGATAAATGCAGAGAGCTACTTTCCCAGGACTATAAATGCAGAGAACTACTTTCCCAGGACGATAAAGACAGAGAGCTACTCCTTTAAGCGACCCAAGGAATTAAAAAAGTGATATATCGGTGTGAACGATGTTTGGACTCGAGTAGAGCTGCAACTAACGATTATTTTGTAATCGATTAATCTATCGATTATTTTTACGATTAATCGAGTAATCGCTTGGCTGTGAATTGTGTTGGGTATTTTTTCATCACAAAAAGCTAAAGTGGCAACACTCGAGGACGTATTGAGGCGTAAACTTAAAGTAAATGTTTGTAACAGGCTCTTTGTGCTAATTCTGCTCTGATTGGATGAGACACAGATATTCATGAAATTATAAAAACAAAGTCGGTTTTAATTAAAAATACGAAATGTTCATGTAATTTTTGCTCTGTTTGAGTCCGTGTGAACCAGAAAACGATTAATCGATTACTAAAATAGTTGTCGACTATTTCAATAATCGATTAGTCGTCGATTAATCGATTAGTTGTTTCAGCCCTAGACTCCAGGCTGAGCTGGTTGGTTCTTTCTCTGACGCTCTTTGGAAACGCAAACAAGTAATACAAGACCAAACTATGCCTTTTGTGATTTTGTCAGGATTATATCGGGTACATTTATTATTTATTATCACATATTTTTTATTAGTGCACAAAGTACGTGCATTTACAAAAACAATTCATGAGGATGCATAATACTGAAATATTAAGAACATTATTTGATTTGTTCATTTCGGAATCCTTTGGCGAGCTACCTGGAAGGGGGTGGCGAGTGAAGCCAAAATTTCCCTTTGGCTGGCGTGTCCACAATTTGATACAGAAATCAGACAAAAAGATTCTCCAAGTTTAACATCTGCATTTAATTATCTTTACAATCAGATACAGAATATTCAAACAAAAGAGAGCTCCTAAACTATGCTATGCTGTCCCTCTCTTCTTACCCTGCGCTAACCTCCTCCCAGAACTCAAACCAACAGTTTTATCAAGACGTCTGATGACGTCACTTGTGGGCGTCTCCCGAATGTTCATTTCGGGTGTGCTGACGTCCCTTGTCCACTGGGAGGCGTCAGAATGCTGTTGGTAAATTCCCTTTCCGCCTGATGGTGAGGGACTTTTGCTCTGTCAGCAGATAATGATTATTATCGAACGTTAATAATTGGCCTTGTTCAAAGGCGATATCTTTTTATAATTCCCGTCTGCTTATCCTGTGTCCTTGTGACTTAATCCCTGAGGGCACAGGTCTTTTTGCTTGGGAAAGAGACAAGAGTTCAATTCCGGGTCAATCAAATTCACATCTGCCTTTAGTCTATATTTAAAATATACAACACGAGCTACCTGAAAGGGGGTGGCGAGCTACCTGAAAGGGGGTGGCGAGCTACCTGGAAGGGGGTGGTGAGCTACCTGGAAGGGGGGGCGAGTTACCTGGAAGGGGGTGGCGAGCTACCTGAAAGGGGGTGGCGAGCTACCTGGAAGGGGGTGGCGAGCTACCTGGAAGGGGGTGGCAAGCTACCTGAAAGGGGGTGGCGAGCTACAGGTTGGAGACCCCTGGTGTAGATGATGCACGTCCACAGAACTACTCTCGACGTACTCTGGTCCTCTTCTGTCTCTCACCTCTTCTTTTTCTGCCACACTCTCAGAGAACTGACATTAGCAGTGAACGGTCTCTGTAAACAGACATGATGATCCACAATGCACTGGGGCCAGACGGGAAGAGGCGACACATGATTGTGAAGTACTGATTATTAGTGTTTGTATCACATTTTCTATTGGTACAAACATCTCCCTAAATACCTTTTAATGTGTCTATATGATTTAATAGTAACTTTGATTATTTGTTTATTTACTTTGGCTTCAGTACCATTATGTATCGTCTTAGAACATCCTTCAGTCTACATGGTTGTTTTTATTGTTGGTTTTTATTCTCTCACACTATAAAGTAATTTACCTTGTTTTAATGTTTACATGTGTTTTATTGAAAACACCTAAATGACATCCAAACAAAAAACAAATGGTGTAATTTGTGTTTGTTGATCCAAAGTCGGAATTATGTCCCAAACGGCGACTACATTTTTATCCTCAAAATAATTCTAAAATCCTATTAGTGACAGTTTCAGATGTTACAGTATTATTCTCATTCCAACCCAATGATCCATAGTCCTCTGAGAGTCTGTGTGTGTCTCTGTGTGTCTCTGTGTGTCTCTCTGTGTGTGTGTGTGTGTCTGTGTGTGTCGGGAGTGTAAGTGTTGCCTCGAACTGAACTGTCTCTGGATCTTTGCCCAATTTA
>OZ035837.1:39056910-39141910 GCA_964034765.1 Knipowitschia caucasica | reverse complement strand
TGCCCCAAACACGCGTGTGTGGGTCTCACACCGGGTCTCACGCTTGTGCACAGAGGGGCTCGGCTCTGACCAATCAGAGCAGTTCATCCGAGCGGGAGTTAGAGCCAGAGCCAGAGGAGCAGAGTTTGTGGCACTAAAGTGTGGATTTAAACAAAACCGAAGGATTTAAGAAGAAAAAAAGTTCAGGACGACAAGGGACACTAACATCCCCACAAAATACTATCTTTATTAAAGCTGTAGGTTCTCTGTCAGGTTCTCTGTCAGGTTCTCTGTCAGGTTCTCTGTCAGGTTCTCTGTCAGGTTCTCTGTCAGCTGAGGTCGAGCTGTTTTAATTTACATTGAGTTCTATGGGAATATTTCTGGGTAGCCCACGTGAATTTAGTCTGGTTTAGTCTGGTTTAGTCTGCAGTGCAGCGAGAATCCCCCGAGCACATGGGTCCTTCAGCTCCAAGCTGTAATGCTCTGTCCAGTTAGATCCGAAGTCCTCCTATGCTCCTCCTATGTATACTGGATAATATATAACATAATCAGGACCTGTATAACCTTCTAATATAAAACTTTTCTTCTATCATTTTTTTAAACCATAACTTGTATAAAGCAGGCGTTTCCCACCATTTCCAATGTCCACCAGCCTCATTTTATATCTTTGAATGCTTAATGAAATCTCTGTTGTTTGTATTGTCCGCACCATCACTACTTTAAATCTCTGCTTAAGACACACTTTTCGCTTTGGCTTTTAATACCAGGCAGAAAGAGACACATTTTCGGTTGTCATGTGTATATATGTCTGTATTTGTATGAGACATTGAGAAATAATGGCAATGGTAAAACCTAGAGCCATAGAATCATACTCAACATATTGTTATTTATATACAACATCTGCATCAAAATTGGTCTTGATTATCGAGTATAATGTACATAGTCAGGAGCGAGTGTGTCATTGTAGCATCGTGACAGCACTAGTTTGTGTAGTGCTTTGTAAAGTCTGGTTACTTACAACAAATGAGCAGCTGAGGGTGATGTGGGGGGGTCGGGGGGGGGTCCTGTCCCCTTCACGTCAGCTGTTTCTGTCCGTGAGGAAACATGGGGGGTTTCACAGATATGTATATTCCTGAACTTCTTTATCCAGATGATTCTATTCTCACAATATTACCTTATTATTATTATTATTATTATTATTATTTCAGATTGTTACTTTAATGTTATTTATATTGTGGAATACTATGCAGTCTCCCTGTGGATCAATAAAGTCCAAGTCTACATGGTTATACACAGTTATGTACCAAAATTGTGCAGAAAATGTAATAATACAGATATATTCATGCTTTTCACACAGGCCTGGACATGAACTATGAACATTACTGCAGCTTCAATGACACAGTAGATCAGAAAATAAATCCGGTTTTTGGTCAAAGTCCTCATCTTTTGGAGACGTAGGCCACAGACAGTGTCCTCACAAGTCTCCTCCACTCTCCACAGTTTCATAGTTTTGGCTTTAGCAGTGATTTATAACTCTGCTGTGACGACTCTGCTGTGACGACTCTGCTGTGACAACTCTGACTCTGCTGTGACGACTCTGTGACGACTCTGTGATGACTCTGCTGTGACGACTCTGTAATGACTCTGTGATGACTCTGTGATGACTCTGCTGTGACGACTCTGCTGTAATGACTCTGACTCTGCTGTGACGACTCTGTGACGACTCTGCTGTGACGACTCTGTGACGACTCTGTGACAACTCTGCTGTGACGACTCTGTGACTACTCTGCTGTGACGACTCTGCTGTGACGACTCTGCTGTGACGACTCTGCTGTGACGACTCTGACTCTGCTGTGATGACTCTGACTCTGCTGTGACGACTCTGACTCTGCTGTGACGACTCTGTGACGACTCTGTGACGACTCTGTGACGACTCTGCTGTGACGACTCTGACTCTGCTGTGACGACTCTGTGATGACTCTGTGATGACTCTGTGACGACTCTGTGACGACTCTGCTGTGACGACTCTGACTCTGCTGTGACGACTCTGACTCTGCTGTGACGACTCTGTGACGACTCTGCTGTGACGACTCTGTGACGACTCTGTGATGACTCTGTGATGACTCTGTGACGACTCTGCTGTGACGACTCTGCTGTGACGACTCTGTGACGACTCTGTGATGACTCTGCTGTGACGACTCTGTGATGACTCTGTGATGACTCTGTGACGACTCTGTGACGACTCTGTGATGAATCTGCTGTGATGACTCTGTGATGACTCTGTGATTACTCTGCTGTGACGACTCTGTGATGACTCTGTGACGACTCTGCTGTGACGACTCTGTGATGAATCTGTGACGACTCTGCTGTGATGACTCTGTGATGACTCTGCTGTGACGACTCTGTGATGACTCTGTGACGACTCTGCTGTGATGACTCTGTGATGACTCTGTGATTACTCTGCTGTGACGACTCTGTGATGACTCTGTGATGACTCTGTGATGACTCTGTGATGACTCTGTGACGACTCTGCTGTGACGACTCTGTGATGAATCTGTGACGACTCTGCTGTGATGACTCTGTGATGACTCTGCTGTGACGACTCTGCTGTGACGACTCTGTGACGACTCTGTGATGACTCTGTGATGACTCTGTGATGACTCTGTGATGACTCTGTGACGACTCTGCTGTGACGACTCTGTGATGACTCTGTGATGACTTTGTGATGACTCTGTGATGACTCTGTGATGACTCTGTGACGACTCTGCTGTGACGACTCTGTGATGACTCTGTGATGACTTTGTGATGACTCTGTGACGACTCTGCTGTGACGACTCTGTGATGACTCTGTGATGACTCTGCTGTGACGACTCTGCTGTGACGACTCTGTAATGACTCTGTGATGACTCTGTGATGACTCTGTGATGACTCTGACGTGTGTTGGCGTCTCCTCCTGCTCAGTGTCACCTTCACAGCCTCACGTCCGGTAGATTCCTTGAACGTGGACAGAACCTAAAGATGGATGCATTTCGTTGCTGACTCTTATCTTGCTCTGACACATTTCGTCGCTGGCCTCGTACCTCGGGGCTCGGTGTGTAACTCTTCATATATTTCCAGTTGTGAAAGTGTTAATGGTGCATGAAGGTGGCATTTCAACCTTTGTCCAGCGCCTCACGTCCGGTCCACTGCTGCCCTCCGCCTGCTTCTTTAACCCGAGACATCTGTTAAATCAGTGAATTATATCAGTCTGACCTTGGAATATTAAAGGAGCAGTGTGTAAACATGTGGCCAAAAGTGGTACTGCAGCCTCTCCCACTCTCCCCGACTCAGGTTGCCAGATATGCAGACGAATCCAGCTGGGACCATAACAGCTGAATAGACAAGAGTTAATGATTTGAGAATCATAACGAGACCTTTTTTAGTTCTGCCTTTTTTGCGTCTTTAACCATATTACGATATTGTTCCTTCGTTAAAAAAAAACAAAAAAACAGACCTGAGTTGTTTTTAGATCCATTCTTGCTCATACCAGACTCTGACAGATGCATGTAACTCCGCCCCCTTCTGTTTAAAAGCTCCTGTCTCACTGTAATAGTAATGATGTAACTGTGCCACTGTGACTTCCCATAAATTAGTTCTGGTCAATCCCATGTCTGTGTTTGCAGCTGGTAGTTTTCAAATTTGAAAAAACCAAACAACATTTTTACATCTTGTTGTAGCATAAGGATCGAGCAGGCCGATAACATTATTATTCTTTGCTCTTGAGACTCGTTTCAATGTGTACTTTTTTACTTACACTTTCTACAACATGAAGTTATGAAGTATGAAGTATTTTCTAAGGGCCAAATATAATAATAATGTTTACAGTCCAACGCCGACCTCACAGCCTGAACTTTGTGACAACCTCCTTTTCAGACATATTTATTTACTAGTCCTAAATTAATCTGCTCCATTTAGTTTTAAGAGCTGTAGTTTTATGTTCTTCCTTCCTTAACATTCATGGTGTAACTATTTCTGGTAAAAAAAAAAAATCAAAAAATATCCCATGAGACACCTTCCTCTCTCCGTCCCCACGCTCTGTATAATGAAAACATATGACTTTATTAAAAGTGCGAACAGCATCATTTATTTAAGTCACAATTCCTTCAGTTTGTAATTTATCAAAACTAACCATCGGCTCAGTTTCTCTTCTTCTGGTGTCTTTAGGAATATTCATTTCAATAACTGCATTCATGAAAGTAAGTTAAATATGACACAGAATATGTCTTTGTTATTTTAAAGATGCTATACCTGATTTTTTTTATTTTTTGAGTTCATAGAAATGCTTATTACTACGTACAAGTTGTAATATAAGCTGTAATGTAAAACCTGAGCTCATTGATTCAGATGTGTATGAATTCAGGCGTAAAAAGTGCTGAGTAGAGACTTAGCGTGACGCCCGCTCTCCTCCAATCACAGAACGAGGCTGCGTCCTTTAGCCTCTACAGGCAAGGAAGGCAAGTTTATTTATATAGCACAATTCATACACAAGGCAACTCAAAGTGCTGAACAAAACAAGAAAGCATTAAAATCATAAATAATCACAGAACATTAAAAAGAAAGATAAAAATATAAAATCCCTCAGTTGTATGCACAGTTAAACAGAACTGTCTTTAACCTGGTTTTAAACATTGTCAGAGAGGAGGCCTGTCTCACATCTTCAGGAAGACTGTTCCAGATTTTAGCAGCATGAATCTGAAAAGCAGCCTCCCCATGTTTAGTTCTGACTCTGGGCACTAACAGGAGTCCAGTCCCTGTGCTCCTCAGAGTCCCAGCAGGAGTCCAGTCCCTGTGCTCCTCAGAGTCCCAGCAGGAGTCCAGTCCCTGTGCTCCTCAGAGTCCGGGCTGGTTCGTATGGGACTACAGCGCTACTAAACACAGTAGCATGTTAGCATAAGTGGCTATACTGTAACTCCTCTATCTACGCTCTGACCACATTTGGACAGAGTTCTGTCTGAATCCGGCTTCTTTTAAATACCGCTGCCCTTGTCGTTGCAGAATGAATCCAGAAAAGGTTCAGTGGTTCATGGTTGTCAGGAGAGTGTTGTGTCTGGTGCTGAAAGTTACTGCAGTTTTCGGCTTCTTCACTTTCGTTGCCTGGAAACCTTTATTTCAGACCATTTCACTGAAACACTTTCTGCTTCTTTGTGTTTCTTCTTCATTTATTTGAGTTAGTTTGAGAACTAGAGACTAATTTCCCCTCAATAAAAGATCTAACACACGTGGGCGCCAAGTCTGCTGGAAAATCTGGTTAAAATGGGAAACAAGTTTTAGATTAGCAGAGTGTGTTTACGGTGAATCTGCATTTACATCGTGTTTGTGTCGAACCAAGCTCTGTCTTTAAAGTTCATTTAGTGTTTGAGCAGGACAGATTATGTCCATGTCTCTGCTGCATCTAAATATCCTCGATTTGACTTAATTGTAGTGATTTTAAACGTATGGAAATGAACGTAAGTTTTAAACTGTATGGAAAGGATATTCTGCCAATGATAAATGTGAACTAAGGCTAAAAACAGATTTAAAATCAGAATCGAGGTGAAATCCTTGATTGTGCTTTTGAGGACTGACTCTGGAGGATTTTCTCTGTGGTGCATGTTTTCAGATTCACATTTATGACAAATTGATAAAAATGACACGGGGGTTTGAATGTTCTTCCTATGTCTGCGCACGAGAGTCTCCAGGTTTAGTGTTTTCAGCTCGTTTGAGGAGATGCTTTGTTCAAATGTGTTTTTTTAACTTTTAAAGAGTTTGTGTTGGGACAAAGAACAGGTAATATTTATGAAAATGATGTCCCTCAGCTTTAGAGCGACTGAGAGATTGTCAGAGTAACTCCAAGTGAAGTGTCTGTAGATCTGTTTCAGCCTCATGTTGTTTAGTGATTTAACAGTAGTTTAGTGATTTAACAGTAGTTTATTGATTTAACAGTAGTTTAGTGATTTAACAGTAGTTTATTGATTTAACAGTAGTTTAGTGATTTAACAGTAGTTTATTGATTTAACAGTAGTTTAGTGATTTAACAGTAGTTTAGTGATTTAACAGTAGTTTAGTGATTTAACAGTAGTTTAGTGATTTAACAGTAGTTTAGTGATTTAACAGTAGTTTAGTGATTTAACAGTAGTTTATTGATTTACCGGGGGTTTAGTGATTTAACAGTAGTTTATTGATTTAACAGTAGTTTAGTGATTTAACAGTAGTTTATTGATTTAACAGTAGTTTAGTGATTTAACAGTAGTTTAGTGATTTAACAGTAGTTTAGTGATTTAACAGTAGTTTAGTGATTTAACAGTAGTTTAGTGATTTAACAGTAGTTTATTGATTTAACAGTAGTTTAGTGATTTAACAGTAGTTTATTGATTTAACAGTAGTTTAGTGATTTAACAGTAGTTTAGTGATTTAACAGTAGTTTATTGATTTAACAGTAGTTTAGTGATTTAACAGTAGTTTATTGATTTAAACAGTAGTTTAGTGATTTAACAGTAGTTTAGTGATTTAACAGTAGTTTAGTGATTTAACAGTAGTTTAGTGATTTAACAGTAGTTTAGTGATTTAACAGTAGTTTATTGATTTAACAGTAGTTTAGTGATTTAACAGTAGTTTAGTGATTTAACAGTAGTTTAGTGATTTAACAGTAGTTTAGTGATTTAACAGTAGTTTAGTGATTTAACAGTAGTTTATTGATTTAACAGTAGTTTAGTGATTTAACAGTAGTTTAGGGATTTAACAGTAGTTTAGTGATTTAACAGTAGTTTAGTGATTTAACAGTAGTTTAGTGATTTAACAGTAGTTTAGTGATTTAACAGTAGTTTAGTGATTTAACAGTAGTTTATTGATTTAACAGTAGTTTAGTGATTTAACAGTAGTTTAGTGATTTAACAGTAGTTTTCTGTTCTGCTCATTGCTGTGACGAGGAGAACACATGGTGCAAGATCAAAGTCAGGAACAGTCAAAGTTAGAGTCAGCGACAGAAGGTTATGATTAAAACACACTTTTTATTCAAATCTACTGCTGGAAAATGTTCCAAGATGTTTGAGAGTAAGTATTGACCAGGTTTTTACTACGATGGTGTTTGCTACGATGGTGTTTGCTACGATGGTGTTTGCTACGATGGTATTTGCTACGATGGTATTTGCTACGATGGTATTTGCTACGATGGTATTTGCTACGATGGTATTTGCTACGATGGTATTTGCTACGATGGTATTTGCTACGATGGTATTTGCTACGATGGTATTTGCTACGATGGTATTTGCTACGATGGTATTTGCTACGATGGTATTTGCTACGATGGTGTTTGCTACGATGGTATTTGCTGAGGTGGAAGAGTGGAAGAAAAATAGTGGTTTTGTTGAATTTAAATGCGGACGTGTAACAACTAGGGTGTATTCAGACCTGCACATTTGGTCCACTTTAAAAGATAGATACGGACCAGGATTCGTTTGATAGATACATACATAGATAGATACATAGATAGATACATAGATAGATACATAGATACATAGATAGATACATAGATACATAGATAGATACATAGATAGATACATAGATACATAGATAGATACATAGATAGATACATAGATACATAGATAGATACATAGATACATAGATACATAGATATATAGATATATAGATACATAGATATATAGATACATAGATAGATACATAGATAGATAGATATATAGATACATAGATACATAGATACATAGATAGATACATAGATAGATAGATATATAGATACATAGATATATAGATACATAGATAGATAGATACATAGATACATAGATAGATAGATAGATACTTTATTGATCGCCATAGGAGAAATTCACGTTTCCAGTAGCAGCAAAATAAAAAACTGAAATGTATCAGTGTTGGAGCGAGTGGCAGGACTGGAGCAGATGGTAAACTGTGTCAGGAAACAGACACAAGAGTCTGGAGGCAGTAGAAAAACAAATATTGAAAAATTCCACAAATAAGGAGCTCTCAGGATACACAACAAACTCGAACAAACACTGTAGCTCCTTGATGACACCGTTTCTCATTTATTCATCTTATAAATGTCATAAATGTCCTTTAACGCTGTGAAAACTACAGGACAAGATAAAATATGAAGTTAAAACACAACTTCTTATCTACGTTACAAAAACTAAACTTAAAATCAGCTAAACCTTGTGTCATGTCGGAGGTCTTTATCATAACTTTAAAGAAATATGTGCGTCTGAGCTGTACACAACACTACTATCAAAACAATGTAAATATACAATAAAATCACACATGTACAAATTAAATACCTTTCACTGTTGCTGTCTCAGCGTTAAAGTATAAAACTGTAATTACAAATACTTTCTTTTGGAGAAAACAAAAATAATACTAATGTAATTTACAAAACTATTCTCCATCCATCCATCTTCTTCCCCTTAATCCATGTCTGGGTCGGGGGTGGCAGTCAGAGCACCAGCCCCTCACTGATCCTCCTGCAGGAGCTGAGTCCACAGGAGCCTTGGTCTTTCAGCGGGGGCTTCAGGCAAAGTGGGGTTAAGTGTCTTGCCCAAGGACACAACGACAGCAGACATCAGTGGGAGTCGGTGGAGAAGGTCTTGTGGTGGACTCAAACCCACGACCTTCAGGCTCAAAGGCCAATACTCAGCCTAGTATGTAGCACTTACAGATTGTGAACTGCTGCAGCGTCAGGGTCTGACTGAGCTGTCAATAATGTGACGTTGTTGTTGTTGTCGACAGAAGAAAACATGGATCCATTTGTCATGTTCATGTTTTTATACGTACTACACTCATACTACTGCAATTTAATTCATTCCTTTCATTAATGAGAGATAAACAACCTGTGGCAGATTTGCAAATAAGTGTTTTTTCCATCTATAGTTTACGTTTTCAGAACATTTTATAACATGCTCTTTGCATTTGTTGTTTCCTTATCACTTATAATTCATATCTAGAAAATCTAGAATAGAAAGAAAAGTTGCCTGCATGAATATTTTCTGTAATCCTATGATATTCTTGTGTTTCATGAACCTGGCCAGTAGGGGGCGCATGAGCAGAGGTGGGACAGCTTTGCTCCCATTAAAACCATATAAAGTCTGTTCTGGAGTCAAAGGCTCTCCTCCTGTGCGGTGTACGGTTGTTGGAACAGTCTTAATCAGGGACACTCAGTTCTAAGGGAGCACTAACAATATTTCTCAAAAGAGTCTTGATTTTGGGCCTTTTTGGAAAGAAAAACCGAAAGAATGGCTGCGTTTCATTGGGGTGGCCTGCAGGGGGCGCTTATCTGGGAAAGCCTTGATCCACCTCGCCTCATTCCAGTTATTTTTTCAAAGTGTCCTCCTTTATCTGAGACCACAGTTGGAACATGAACAAACTCTGTCTTTCTCTGTATTTGTGCGGTTGCTACAAGCGTACACCGCACACAAAGATGCTTCTTCTTCTACTATATCTCCGTGTATAAACCACTTCTTCTTCTACTATATCTCCGTGTATAAACCACTTCTTCTTCTACTATATCTCCGTGTATAAACCACTTCTTCTTCTACTACAGTGCCTTGCGAAAGTATTCAGCCCCCTTGAACCTTTCAACATTTCGCCATATTTCAGGCTTCAAACATAAAGATATAAAATTTTAATTTTTTTGTCATGAATCAACAACAAGTGGGACACAATCGTGAAGTGGAATGAAATTTGTTGGATAATTTAAACCTTTTTACCAAATAACAAACTGAAAAGTGGGGCGTGCAATATTATTCGGCCCCTTTACTTTCAGTGCAGCAAACTCAGTCCAGAAGTTCAGTGAGGATCTTTGAATGATCCAATGTTGTCCTAAATGACTGATGATGATAAATAGAATGCACCTGTGTGTAATGAAGTCTCCGTATAAATGCACCTGCTCTCTGATAGTCTCAGGGTTCTGTTTAAAGCACAGAGAGAACCATGAAGACAAAGGAACACACCAGGCAGGTCCGAGATACTGTTGTGGAGAAGTTTAAAGCCAGATTTGGATACAAAAAGATTTCCCAAGCTTTAAACATCTCAAGGAGCACTGTGCAAGCAATTATATTGAAATGGAAGGAGTATCAGACCACTGCAAATCTACCAAGACCCGGCCGTCCCTCCAAACTTTCATCTCAAACAAGGAGAAGACTGATCAGAGATGCAGGCAAGAGGCCCATGATCACTCTGGATGAACTGCAGATAACTACAGCTGAGGTGGGGATGGTGTGTTCAGGGTGATGAGCTGTGTTGCTTTTAGGCCAAACATATCGTTTTGCATTGTGGCCAAAAAGTTTGATTTTGGTTTCATCTGACCAGAGCACCTTCTTCCACATGTTTGGTGTGTCTCCCAGGTGGCTTGTGGCAAACTTTAAGAGACTTTTATTGGATATCTTTGAGAAATGGCTTTCTTCTTGCCACTCTTCCATAAAGGCCAGAGTTGTGCAGTGCACGACTGATTGTTGTCCTATGGACAGACTCTCCCACCTCAGCTGTAGTTATCTGCAGTTCATCCAGAGTGATCATGGGCCTCTTGGTTGCATCTCTGATCAGTCTACTCCTTGTTTGAGATGAAAGTTTGGAGGGACGGCCGGGTCTTGGTAGATTTGCAGTGGTCTGATACTCCTTCCATTTCAATATAATTGCTTGCACAGTGCTCCTTGAGATGTTTAAAGCTTGGGAAATCTTTTTGTATCCAAATCCGGCTTTAAACTTCTCCACAACAGTATCTCGGACCTGCCTGGTGTGTTCCTTTGTCTTCATGGTTCTCTCTGTGCTTTAAACAGAACCCTGAGACTATCAAAGAGCAGGTGCATTTATACGGAGACTTGATTACACACAGGAGCATTCTATTTATCATCATCAGTCATTTAGGACAACATTGGATCGTTCAAAGATCCTCACTGAACTTCTGGACTGAGTTTGCTGCACTGAAAGTAAAGGGGCCGAATAATATTGCATGCCCCACTTTTCAGTTTTTTATTTTTTTTTTTAAGTTTAAATTGTCCAATAAATTTTGTTCCACTTCACGATTGTGTCCCACTTGTTGTTGATTCATGACAAAAAATTTAAATTTTATATCTTTATGTTTGAAGCCTGAAATGTGGCGAAATGTTGAAAGGTTCAAGGGGGCAAGGCACTGTATATCTCCGTGTATAAACCGCTTCTTCTTCTACTATATCTCCGTGTATAAACCAATTCTTCTTCTACTATATCTCCGTGTATAAACCAATTCTTCTTCTACTATATCTCCGTGTATAAACCACTTCTTCTTCTACTATATCTCCGTGTATAAACCACTTCTTCTTCTACTATATCTCTGTGTATAAACCACTTCTTCTTCTACTATATCTCTGTGTATAAACCACTTCTTCTTCTACTATATCTCCGTGTATAAACCCAGCAGACTGCAGCGCCAGGATACGTCACGTCCTGTCACACGTTTGTTATTCACCACTGCCCTGACGTCAGATGAAACCCAAGAATACATGGTTTATTTCTGTATCATGAACGATAACTTTGACTTTATATTTTTGCATAAATCTTATTGTCTCCATGGAGACAACTGAATATTGAATCTCTATTAAGTCTCTACTGCTATGAACACATTAAATACACACATTCATCTTGTTTGTGACGACATTACTGCAGCACAAAACAGAAACTAAAGCAGATTTACTGAAGTAACGAGAGTTTTGGGCCAAATCTCTGTCGTCCAGATTCCTCCAATCACAGCGGGTTTTGTAAACACTGTGATTTGTGTTTCTTACTCAAAAACATTTCACATCATCTGTTACACACAGAAGAAGAAGGAGAGTGTGTTTACGGAGAACGGGAGGAGGTTTAGATGCAGCAGACGGTAAAATATGGTGAAGATCGTCTCTGATAAAGACTATCTCTGTGATAACCTATATTTCAAACAACAGATAAGCGACAGGTTTAGAAGAAGTCAGATCTCATGTAGTTGTCTCATTGTTTAGAAATGTAAACAAAGCTGGTCATAAACTGTATCTGGGAAAACTCTCCCAGACGGTGATGGTCATAGCCATAGTCAGAGATGGTGACTATGGCTTTAGGCCACAAAACTCCCAAAAACAATATGTTACAACACAGTGGCTGAGTGGTTAGCCCTAACCCTCTCGCTTCTCAGCAAAAAGGTCCTGGGTTGGAATCCCGGTCGGAACAGGGTCTTTCTGAGTGGAATTTGCATGTTCTTCCCAGGTTTCCCCACCACTAAAAAGAAGAAGGTCCTTTATTCGTCCCACAATGGGGAAATTTCAGTTTGATGCATACACACACATATACTGTACATACACATACACACACACACACACACATATACTGTACATACACATACACACACACACACACACATATACTGTACATACACATACACACATACACACGGTGGCTGAGTGGATAGCACTCTCGCCTCTCAGCAAGAAGGTCCTGGGTTCGAATCCCGGTCGGACCAGGGCCTTTCTGAGTGGAGTTTGCATGTTCTCCCCGTGTCTGCGTAGGTTTCCTCCGGGTACTCCGGTTTCCCCTACCACTAAAAATAGGTCTCGTGATGGGCTCGAACCCACAACCTTCAGGCTCAAAGGCCAATGCTCTCCCATCTCTGTGTAGAGTGACAGACAAATGTCCACAGTTCAATTTGGAGAGACGAGAAACAGGAAGTTGAGTATTTTATGAAAGGAGGTTTGACGCCCTAGGTCCCGGTGCAACCTTCGGATCGTAAAGGCTCCTGCGATGAGCGCGCACAATCCCCAAAAAGGCTGCGTGTTGATGGAGTTTTCGAAGCCTGGTTTGGAGGGGACAGACGTCGTGACTACTCTATTCTGTGACCGCTATCGCTATGCTGTGACCGCTATCGCTATGCTGTGACCGCTATCGCTATGCTGTGACCGCTATCGCTATATGCTGTGACCGCTATCGCTATATGCTGTGACCGCTATCGCTATGCTGTGACCGCCAGCGCAATGCTGCTAACCATTTTTTGCTATATGCTGTGACCGCTATCGCTATATGCTGTGACCGCTATCGCTATATGCTGTGACCGCTATCGCTATATGCTGTGACCGCTATCGCTATATGCTGTGACCGCTATCGCTATATGCTGTGACCGCTATCGCTATATGCTGTGACCGCTATCGCTATATGCTGTGACCGCTATCGCTATATGCTGTGACCGCTATCTACTGTGATCAATACTTGCGGATACTCGGCTGCTGGCGGCGCCTATCCGGAAGGAGTGAGCTGCGTAGAGATGGGGAGACAGGTTACAAAGCAGCAGTACGGACTTTAGTTGGGCTCTGAACCCGTTGGATGACGTTGGGAGGTGATCGGGGGTGAAAAATAACGGTCCGTTGAGATCTCCTTTCCGAGAGCGGAGGCGAGTGTAATGCATCGTGGGTTATTTTTGCGCGCTGGGAACGTGAGCGTTCGCATCACGTTCCGTCAGACGCTGCGGCAGCGGAGAGTGTTTGAGAAGTGCGTGCCGCCACCAGAATCTTATTGCTTCACTTACTTTGCTTCGTATTGCTTTGCTGGGAGCTTGCGAGGAAGCCAGTAGGCGTTGTGCAGCCATGATAGCGGACGCGTCTGGGCTGATGTAGGCGGAGAAGCCGAAGATGACCAGCACCCCAGCTGTTGGAGAGGTGGGGGAGCCCCAGCGAGGCTGCGCGCGTGGCAGCGCCTATCCTGAAGGAGTGGGCTGTATAGAGCTGGGGAGACAAATTGCAGAGGAGCAGTAGGGATCTTAGCTGAGCTCTGAACCAGGTTGCTGTCGTGGGAAGGTTGTCTGGAGAGAGATGTGTCGGAGCGAGCTATTATTATGTTGCAGGCGCCTTGGTCTTTGAATGTTTGAGATGAAGGTTGAAAGGGTCAGGGGACATTATGTTGGGTGAAAAAGAGCGACCTTTGTGTGATGCTTCCACTACGTCGAGATTATCGCGCATGACAGAGATCCTCTTTCTCTGCCACGTGTGATTCCACGGCGCGCAGGCCACGACCACTGGGAATATCACGTGTAGGGCAGAGGAGATGCTCCGGTGGAAAGTAGCGGCCACGGCCCGGCAACCAATGGTCCTGGAAGAATCCCCCAAAACCCACGGAAGGGGCAGCGTCCGTGTAGAAGCGGAGACCTGTAAGGGCAGAGACATGTCGGAGAGGGCCATTGATGTTGCAGGCGCCCTTACGCTTAGAATCTTGGGTTGGAGAGTAGATAATCAGGATAGTAGGATGGTCGGGAAGGCCGTGTCTCGGACCGCATGAAGGTTGAGTGAGCAAGTGAAACGCTTATGCAGAGAAGCCATAGAAGGAGAGCAGGAAGATGCTGCGAGGAGGGCAGACATGTACTTGGAAGACGAGCCAGAGTTCAGTGCCGCTCAGAGCCGCTGCCGGATGGGCAGCACGATGGGGGAGCCTGCGATCAGAAGAGTGAAGAATACAGGTATGGATGCCTTTGATTAGGAGTCCGATTGACGGCTCAGCGCAGCTACTCGGCCGGCTGCATCTGATAGAATCAGAAGATGAGGTAGAGAGATGAAGCATGACCGCCGAAGCGACCCTGGGAGCATAGGTACGAGGCCAGCGCGGCCCGGCATACTCAGCCGGGCAGCATCCATTAGAAACAGGATAAGCTTCTGAGAGAGTGGGTTGCAGCAGTAGCGGTAGCAGCAGCGGCAGCAGCAGTACCTCAGATAATAACAGCGATAACCTGTATCAAGCCGCGGCAGCAGCAGCAGCAGCAGCAGCAGTAGCAGCATCCTTAGAGATTACAGTAATAATCCTGTATCAAGCCACAGCAGTAGAATGTTGTCGTAGCTGATCAGTGTTTCAGTAAAAGAGATGCAAGTGAAGAGAGATGGCAAGTAAATGAAGCAGCAGTAGTAGCGCAGTAGCAGTATGGAGCAGCAGAAGCAGCAGCAGCAGTAGCAGCAGCAGCAGCTGCAGCGTCCGTAGATAATAACAGCAATGATCCCGCATCAAAGCCACGGCAGTAGAATGTTGTTGTAGCTGTTCAGTGTGAGGGATTTCAACAGGTTTTTTACGGTCCAAGTGATTTAACAGTTTTACGGTCCAAGTGAGGGATTAACTGAGCCCGCAGTCCAAGTGAGGAGTTTAAACTATTTTTTAATTTTATTCATTTATTTATTTAAATTTATTTATATTTATTTATATTTATTTATGTTTATTTATATTTATTTATATTTATTTATAATTATTTATAAATGTTTATTTATATGTATTTATTTATTCATTTATTTATTTTTAAATATAGCGTTCCAGATATAGGCAGTACCATATATGCAGTTCCATGTACTGCATAACAGTTCCAGGTATAACCGTACCATATGAGCAGTTCCAATATAGCGGTTCCATATATAAGCAGTTCCATATGAAGCAGTTCCAGATACGGTACAACAGTTCCAGATATAAGTAGTTCCGATATAAGCATTTCCAGCTATAAGCATTTCCAGATATAGGCATTTCCAGATATAACAGTTCCGTGAGGGATTAACCTGAGAGCTCACAGACCAATGTAAGGGATTCATTTTGGGAGCCGCAGTCCGAGAGGGATTTAAACAGCGCTTGCAGTCCAAAGAGGGATTTAAACAGAGCTCGTAGTCCAGGGAGGGATTTAAACAGAGCCTGCAGGCCAAAGTGAGGGATTAAAACTGAGAGCATGCGGTCCAATGTGAGGGATTTAAACAGCGCTTGCAGTCCAGAGAGGGATTTAAACAGAGCCTGCAGGCCAAAGTGAGGGATTAAAACTGAGAGCATGCGGTCCAATGAGAGGGATTAAAACTGAGGTCTTGCAGTCCAATGTGAGGGATTAAACGGAGCTTGCAGTCAGAGTGAAGATTTAACGGAGCTTGGTTAAAGAGAGCCTGCAGACCAATGCGAGGGCTTTAAACTGAAGCCTGCCCACCAGCACGGGGCCAACTGAGCCTGCAGTACAAAGCGAGGGGAATAAACCGTCCGCGGATCTCATACTTACCCACAGCGCCAGAAGACAAGGGACAACACGACGGGACCACACCGTACCGGCACGAGGAGGCAGGGATGCGCACGGCTCCCACCGCACCGGGCTAGACCGGCCGTATGCAGCAGCAGGCCGCGATGAGACAACAGCGGCAAACCCGCGGAAAGAGCCCGCAAAGGAGGAGAGCGGCAAAGACCCACGGACCACAGCACGAGACCCGCAGCAGGTGCAGCCACAGGAGGAGCAGACCACACGCAGCAAGACAGAGGACAGCAGGGACACGCACGAGAAAGTGAGAGTAGACGAAAGCGATTCCTCCAGAACGATTCTTTGCGAGGCTGCAGGAGCTTGCGAGGCTTCAGGAGGCCGGTAGCGGGCGTTGCTCCGTTTTTATGCGGCTGCGAGTCGGTACAGATGATTGGAAGGGGGCGTCTGCTGAGCGATAGGCTGGGGATGCGAGCCGGCCTGGAGGGGTAAATTTGGTTAACGTCTACCAAATTGAACTTTCGCTGGCTGCATTTGTGAACCGCTTTGACTCTGGTCTGAGAAAGGCGCTATATAAATAAATATTACTTACTTATAATCTGGAGTGTACATAGTTGGTTTGCTTTGTGTGATTTCCCCTCTCACTATTTTGTCACGTTCTTGGAGATGACTGTTGTTGTCTCTGTGTTGATGTGATATTTTATGCTGGTTTGGTAACAATAACTCTGTGTCCTCAGGGGGGCGGGACAAAAGAGGAGGACCAATCCTGACGTTTCCCGCCAGAAGTAACCACGACCGAATAAAGCACGATGAACTGAAGAGGCTGGTGACGTATCTGTCCACTGTTCCCAGGTACACAACTGTCTCCCACAAAAACACTTTACTCATATATCCTGTATTATTGCGAGCCGGCGAGGGGAGGGGCGGAGTTATGTCCCCAGCTTTAAAACCATTACCCTCCAAAATGGTTTTATGTTATATCTAGTCTTTGAGACCTCTGCTTCTGAGTTTGCATTGTTCTCCGGTGTCTGCGTAGGTTTCCTCCTGGTGCTCCGGTTTCCACTACCACTAGAAACATGCACAATAGGTCTGAATGTAATGAGTGAGTGAATGGTGTTTGGTCGGAGGCTTTGATGGACCAGTGTGTTTGGCGACTCGCTTCTGTCATCACCGTGTGGAGAGAATGGAACAATATCTTCTTTTCTTATTTAGCCTTTCTTTAATCAGGAAAAATCCCATTGAGATTAAGAACCTCTTTTTCAAGGGTGTAGCAAAGTTACACACAACAGACAGATAAAATTAATCTGAACAATTGTAAAAATGCTCTTTATGAATAGTCATGACTTACTTCCTCTCTGTCTGACTACATCCCCCTCCCCATAGGTTCCATAGATACTGTATGTTCCAGCCTGTTATTTTGGACTTCTCTGTTATTCATTCTTTTGTTTATTTTATTTATTGTTCCCTTCTCTACTTTATCTCTCCTCGTTCCCATCGTTCGTATAATCTCTGTTTAAACCAAGCCACTGTGAATGACACCAGTTAAACTATTATAGCATAAAAGCACCAGCTGAAGAGCATGTGGAGTGCCCCTGAGTCGGCCACTTGGTGAAATCAAACGCTCCTTTCTCCGTGGTCACAGGAGGAGCAGTGTGTGTTTGTTATCAACATAAAAGGTTCAGTGTGTGTCGTCAGTCTGGACCAGGGTCTAAACACAGGCTGCGGACTCACATGGACCATAGAGACCTACGATCTGAGCAACGTAAAAGTCTGGTTTCAGAGATTGGCCTCATTTATCATTTTAGTGCCGGGGCCGGTTTCACACGCATCATCATTTCATATTATCATTAATCACTTGTTCATAAATATAGGTTTTTTTTGCTTGTTTTACGAATGTCAAAAACACTGGGAATGATGAGTTCGATTCTGGTATAAGAATGTTCTCTCAATGTTTTGTTTTAAAGTAGAGAAAAATCATAGTTGTAGATACATTGGCAAATTGTAGAATTGTCAAAATGTAATCTATACATTGTAAATATTGATTAATTAGCCTGTGATATGGGGGCGACAGTAGCTCAGTCTGTAGAGCATTGGCCTTTGAGCCTGAAGGTTGTGGGTTTGAGTCCACCATGAGTCCTACTTCACGACTCCCACTGATGTCTGCTGTCGTTGTGTCCTTGGGCAAGACACTTAACCCCACTTTGCCTGAAGCCCCCACTGAAAGATCTCAGCTCCTGTGGACTCAGCACCTGCAGGAGGATCAGTGAGGGGCTGGTGTCATGTGTACTGGGTGCAGCTCTGACTGCCACCCTCCCGACCCAGAAATGGATTAAGGGGAAGAAAATGGATGGATGGATAGCCTGTGATAACATATGACAAACACCATCATACGTTAAAACTGGGGTATTCAATTTCAAACAGAAACATATGTTCCTACCTGAGAAATCCCATTTAGACAAACTCATTACCATCGGTCCTGCTCCGATGCCTGCTGCTAATCGAACCTCTGTTTCCATGGAGACGATTGCTCTTCCCGACTTCAGGTCATAATGAATGTGCCTGTGTAACATTTATAATAATAGAAACTGGGAGGGTGCAGGTAATTACAGAGCGTTTTGTGTTCTCCAATCAGCTGCAGCTGGATTTATGGCCCCTCGCAAAAGTGAAACAAGCTTTGTGTTAGCGCTTTGTTGTTTTCAGGTTTGTTCTGCAGATATTAGGTGTTGGAAGAAAACTTGTCCAATGAGAAGTCAGTTCCTTTTTGTCAAGAAAAGAAGCATTTCAACCATTATCTTTGTGTTTGTTTAGTATTCTAATGTTATCGTCTATGTCGTTACGCTTTGTTTTAGCAGCGCTTCTCCATAGACAAGGTCAGGGTTAGAGTTAGAGTTAGAGTTAGAGTTAGAGTTAGAGTTAGGTTTAGAAGTTAAGGCAGGAGCTTGCGTTAATTGTGTGATGGGTTTGTGTTAACGTCGTTATGAATGTGTTTAAATGCTGCACTGGCAAAAACCTTATCATTTACTTTTATCACATTTGGCAAAAAATTAAATATTTTTGTAGTCGTGAGAGCAGTCAGTTGGTAGAGCATTGGCCTTTGAGCCTGAAGGTTGTGGGTTCGAACCCACCACAGGAGTTTTCCACTGACTCCAAAACACCAAAAGAGCGCTATATAAAACCGATGCATTATTATTATTATTATTATGACTGTTCTGGAAGTTCCAGTAGTTTCATAATTATGCGAGTCATAGTGAGGACGTGTGTAAGGTTGTGTGTTGCAGTGAGGACGTGTGTAAGGTTGTGTGTTGCAGTGAGGACGTGTGTAAGGTTGTGTGTTGCAGTGATGACGTGTGTAAGGTTGTGTGTTGCAGTGAGGATGTGGGTAAGGTTGTGTGTTGCAGTGAGGACGTGTGTAAGGTTGTGTGTTGCAGTAAGGAAGTGTGTAAGGTTGTGTGTTGCAGTGAGGACGTGTGTAAGGTTGTGTGTTGCAGTAAGGACGTGTGTAAGGTTGTGTGTTGCAGTGAGGACGTGTGTAAGGTTGTGTGTTGCAGTGAGGACGTGTGTAAATTGTGTGCTGCAGTGAGGACGTGTGTAAGGTTGTGTGTTGCAGTAAGGACGTGTGTAAGGTTGTGTGTTGCAGTGAGGACGTGTGTAAGGTTGTGTGTTGCAGTGAGGACGTGTGTAAGGTTGTGTGTTGCAGTGAGGACATGTGTAAGCGTGGCTTCACTGTGGTCATTACTGTTGTGTTGCAGTGAGGACGTGTGTAAGCGTGGCTTCACTGTGATCATTGACATGCGCGGGTCCAAGTGGGAGTTGATCAAGCCCCTTCTGAAGACCCTGCAGGAGGCCTTCCCCGCAGAGATCTGTGTGGCTCTCATCATCAAACCAGACAACTTCTGGCAGAAACAGAAGACCAACTTTGGCAGCGCTAAGTTCTCTTTTGAGGTTTGTGTTTTTTTAAGAATGATTCACAGAACACTTGACGACAACTGGAGGAAAGAGGTTTAATGTTGCTTTGAGAGTTTCAGAAGGAAATTTAGATCTAAGTCGAACACATGAACTGTTCTGTTTTCAACTCAATCATTTACAAATAGCTCTGAAACCTATTTTCTACGGTAATTTAGAAGCGTGGCTACACTTCAATCATTACTGTTTTTTCAGCCAACTTGTAGAACTTCTATGTCTTTTCTTACTTAAACCCAGAACTTTTTTTTCAGTCAAGAATTCCCAAAATAGGCTTGAGATCGTCTTTCAACCCTCAATGAATGTAATAAATGGTCAATCATTTTAGTTTTGTGTTGTGTTATTTGACCTACTTTAACTTACATTCATGTTTTGTGCTCAATATTGGAGGAATGTCCGCTTTTTTTTTTTTTTTATCCTAGTGGGCTGAGAATGCTTTTATGGTTGACATTTGGGTTAAAAGCCAAAACTTAATCTTGTGTAGCTGTTTGATGATACAAAAGCCAAAAAACTACTGCAATTTTCCCTAAAATGAAGGAATTACACCACAAATCAACTTCTATCACCTTAAAAGTCCAGATTGACTCTAATATGTTCTGTGCATTTGGAAACCTGGTCTTCCTTCTGCCCGTCAGACCAGTATGGTGTCGGTGGAGGGTTTGGCAAAGCTGGTGGATCCCTCTCAGCTCACGGACGATTTCGAAGGTTCCCTGGACTATAACCACGACGAGTGGATTGATCTGCGGGTGTCTTTGGAGGAGTTCATGTCCAACGCGGTTCACCTTCTGTCTCGACTGGAGGACCTGCAGGTGAGGCCTCCTAACGCCACACACTTACAGCAAAATAATATCATCCATTTATGATAAACAAACCATATTTTACGTCACTGTGTGATTCAGGAGCTTCAGTCAAAGAAGGAGTTTCCGGCAGATGTGGAGGGATCACGGCGGCTCATAGAGGAACACACACAGCTGAAAAAGAAGGTGACAACTTCTTTATATAGTTAGTCTGCACAATAAAACTAATCAACATCAATTTCTAAGAGCTTCTTTGGTGGTATTTGCATATTTGATAATTGCAGCAATTCTTTTCTTGTGAAGTCCTTACTCTTAAAGATGCAGTCGGTGATTTTTTCCAGACGCATTTTTTTAAATATTGTGGGAAAACGTCCCTAAAGCCTAAAAGTATGAAGTTATCATGTGTTTTCAAACAGTAATGGATTTGACCAGATGCCTATAGTCTCCAAAAATTAATAACAAATATTTTTGAGCGGACCGATAAAAATAAAATAAAGTGGAGAGGGGAGGGGAGGGGGGAGTGGTTTGGAGTTGGTGCTACGGCTAAGCTAACAAAATCACTTACTGCACCTTTAAAGGTACTCTGTGTAATTTTTACAAAAACATGTTAACCAATAACAAATGTGACCTTTTTAAGAATATCCACCTCCACCATGTCATAGGCTTAGAAATGTACTCATAAATGTCCATGAGAGCTGGAGGACTCTACATGTCAAGCCGCCATCTTGAAATACAGTGGTTGATAAGGGGCAAAAAGGAGTTTGACTGGGAGTTGGGGACCACTGTCAAAGACGACATATTGTCCTGCGAAGCTACCGTAGCACCGTATATAACAATATATGGTCTCAATGCGAGATGAGAGTAAAAACTACACAATGTACACAAGATCAGTGCATTTCCACTTTGAACAATATTGTGTCTTCTGGTTCAGGTGCAGAAGGCGCCCGTGGAGGAGCTGGACCGAGAAGGCCAGAGATTATTGCAGTGTATTCGATCCAGTGATGGGTTCTCAGGGAGAAACTGTATCTCTGGCTCTGCGGACTTCCAGAGCCTGGTTCCCAAGGTAAAGTTCTTTATTCACAAAGAAGACAGACATGAAATCTGAGTGAATTAGAAAACATCCTGTGGCTTTATTTTTAAACATAGCATTCTCCTAAAACTAGTTCCTTCAAATTGCCACTTGGAGCTGTTTAATTAGTCAGGAGCTGCAGATTGGAACTCTGGCTTTTTGTTGGCTGTATTTAAATAGATTTCCTGCTGTGCCTGGATCATTTTTATGGTTAACTTTATAGTCACTCTGGGCACCAACATTTAGACTAAGATAAGGAACATTATGGGGACATTTTGATGCAAATAAGACTATCTTTACAACAACACATTCATGCTGTTGATTATCCCAGTTCAGTGTTAATACCTTTAAACCGTATCCTGCAGTGAACCCTAATCTTGCGAACATGACGTGGAGTGACACGTGCACTTCTTCTCTTGCAGCGTAGCATCTCTCATTAGCACTAATGAGGAGCTCTCTCTGCGTGTTAGCTTGTCAGGGCTCTGCAGGGTCCAGGCCTCATGATGGAACGCTCTAAGCTCCTGTGCACTGGGTTTTCTCTGCACATTATCCTGTAGAATATTAGTTTTTAAGTCCTGTTAAATGGGAAAAGAAGTGCCCCATTTGTAATGAGTGAGAAATGTGTTGTTAGTATTTCTCAGTTTGAAATATAGTTGGACAAATGAAGTTGACCACCCACGCAGGCTCTGTTCTGAAAATAGAAAATATGTTTATTTGACAACATGAATGAATGAATATTGAATGAATATTTATTTATTATTGTGTCTTGTGTACAGATGTGTGCCCAGCCCCTTCATGGGTTTATAAGAACAGGATACATATAACTTATTTGAATAAACAGGATTGCCGGCACTCCCAGGCTTTACCAACATAAGCAGCCAATTTAAACACATTGGAATGAAACAAACATTTTAGCTTATCATCATCACTGCTCCGAAACAATTCAGGCTTTTTAACAAAGAAACCACTAAACAGAAGATTACAAAGATCGTCATACAAAGGACAGTACAAAACAAAATGTGTTTCATTTTCCACCTCTCCTAAATCACAAAGTTTACAAAGTCGGTTTTCTTCGGGAGTCTGAGTAAACCTTCCCGTTTCTAAGGCCAGGGCGAGGGTTCCAGGACTGAGCAGAGATCTCAGATTTATGTCAGATTTAGTTAAACATAGAATTCTGCCTTCATTTGTATGTTCTTACTTTGTTTTTTCCAGAATCCCACTCAACAATCTTCACATTTTGACATTAATTTTGACATTAATTTTGTTGAAATTTCAGGGTAGATTATTATGAAGTACATACTGCAACATTTGGCCTCACACAACCATAAACAATGAGTGAAAAAATTTGAAAATTAGGATTATCATTCATAACCTGTAAAATATGTTGCAAACAAAGACATCTCTGGGTGTGTAAACTTTAAAGCATAACTGTGCAAAGCTCTGAACAGACATAAACTATTGATATGATGTGTAGTTTTGAGTAGTTTTGGATTCAGTAAACGGCTCTGGACGGCTTTATTGCTGGAGGTGAGTTTGAATGAGAGTCTAAATGCCTGTTATCTTTGTCTCAGGTGGCCAGCCTCCTGGACAAGCTCCACTCAACCCGACAGCACCTTCATCAGATGTGGCACGGCCGTAAACTCAAGCTGGACCAGTGCTTTCAGCTGCGACTCTTTGAACAAGACGCAGAGAAGGTGAGTGCGTGTGGAGCTGATGCGGTCGTCTCCATGAGCGCCGCGTGAAGGACGGTAAACAAGCCGAGCTCATGTACGCAGCCTGTTGCGATGGCATTATAAAAGCTGATGATTCTTCGTGAATTATTCAGGTTCCTGTGGCTCCACGGCGTTCTCAGAGAGAGGAGCTGAGATCACGTTGACCGTTAAAAGACATCTGCAGCTGGTGTTTGTGCTTTGCAGTTGATTAGTGTTTATCTGACAGCATGGGGCCGGAATAATTATGACACAGTGTTCGCAAAATACATGCAGCAATGGATCTTTTTGTGTTGGAACTGCAAATTATCTGCTTTGGCGTTGAGGAATTACCCGCTTTGTTATTCATCAGCCTCTCTCCATGTTTAAACTGCAATACTCTGTCTGCTTCAAAACTGAAAGGATGAAGGATTTTAACTTCAATTCCATTAAGATGTGGCCCAAAATATCCTCCATGTTAGATATGTTTCTTGCAAGAACACAACATGAAGGATTTTTGTTTTAAATGCATGAAACATAGAGAACACAAATCATTGGCAATTGTTTCATGTTCTACACTGAATCTCACATGTGCATCTGTAAAACCATAAGTGCTTCATCCAACGGGACAAGAGTTAGTCTAGAACCTTTTTCATTCCATTATCAATTATCATTCCATGTTTATGTGAATAAGTCAATATGAAAAAGAGCATAAGTAAGAGCTGTAAATATTTATGGCAGAGTGAAGTAAGTTTTGTCCATAAGTAAGAGCTGTCCTGACAGTGTGAGTTTGCAGATGATTTAACAACGTAGAAAACAGACAGAGGTCAAATGAATGATTATATCTGACATGTTTAATGATAGCGTCTCATGCAGCAGTACTGATGGAGGCTGAACAAAACTCTGCAGATTACGGCTTTGTGGCTAAAGTCTATATGAAGCCAAGGAGACAATTGCAAAGTGCAAAACACAAAAGAAAGGAATAATGCTTGTTTATTAGCTTTACTGTTAGTTTTCATCTTTGGTTTGTGTTTCGTCTCTTTCTCTCAGATGTTTGACTGGATCCGCCACAATAAGGAGGTGTTTCTTCAGAATCACACTGAAATCGGTCGCGGTTATCAGCACGCCGTGGAACTGCAAACGCAACACAATCACTTTGCCATGAACTCCATGGTAACTAAACTAAAATATTTTTGTTCTGTGCACACATAGCAAATGAGTCGAACATGTATTTGTATAAGATTCAGCAGGTGAAATAGTGGACACCAAAAAGTGTACAAAAGATTCTAGTTTCATCTTAAATGAGCTCAAGTAGTAGCAGCAGAAGTGACAGGAATAATAATAGTAATATTAGTAACAGATTGATTAAAATGTAAAAGGTTGTTGTGCTCATGCATCTGTAAATAATGGTTGTATTTCATCCCTCCTGACCACCAGAGGGCGGTGCATAGCTCTGAACGTTCCGCACTCTGGCGGTCATCTGGGATTCAGAGAACCGGGGTTACATACGTAACCTTCAATTTCACTGGAGACAGATTTGTAAAATGTATACAGCCTTTACTGATACACAGGATCACATGTTTGTAGTGTGTAAAAAAACATGTTTCCAAATGAAAATAGTAAAAAAGATTCTATATTTGCAGAATGCCTACGTAAACATCAACAGGATCATGTCGGTGGCCAGTCGCCTCGCTGAGGCCGGTCACTACGCCTGCACCCAGATCAAGCAGATATCAGGTCAGCTGGACCTGGACTGGAAGAGCTTTGCTGCAGCTTTGGACGAGCGCTCCACCATCCTCACCATGTCCTCCGTCTTTCACCAAAAAGCAGAACAGGCGGGTTTCACTTTACTGATCATGATTCACTTCATAAATAACCCTTTTGTGATGGTTGTAAAGGTTGAAAAATAAGAATATACTGTAGGTAGGAATATATCAAGATATTTCTGAGAGTATTCATGACAATCATGACAACAAATGCAACAGTCTAAGTTTAACTCATTTTAACATTGGTCAGTGCCAAGCATCAGAAACAGAAACACAACACGCTAAAGTCTGTGCTCATATTACAATTACAATATTACAATTACAGGAAAGATCACATGGGGCGACAGTAGCTCAGTTGGTAGAGCATTGGCCTTAAGGCCAGAAGGTCGTAGGTTCAATTCCCACCTCTGCACCTTCTCCACCGACTCCCACTGATGACTGCTGTCGTTGTGTCCTTGGGCAAGACACTTAACCCCACTTTGCCCAAAGCCCCCACTGAAAGATCAAGGCTATGCTCACACTCAGAGAGCAGCCGTCCTCCTGTGGACTCACCACCTGCAGAGGGTCAGTGAGGGGCTGGTGCTATGAGACTTGGGTGGCATCTCTGACTGCCACCCCCCTGACCCAGAAATGGATTAAAGGGAAGAAAATGGATGGATGGATGGAGGAAAGATCACTTTGACACTTACAGGATCTTTCTTTGGTCATAAACAAAACGTATTCATGAAACAAAATGTAGGTACCCCAGCTTCAAATAAAACCCATGTTCTTTCAGACCTCGGAGCCCATCGGGAACACACTCAGCTTTAGGCTCCGGTTCAGAGCATGTTCCGTAATCGGCACATTTTGGTCTGTAATTGTATTTAATTGATCAAAAGCCACTTCTTGGATGGTTGTCATGGCAACAGATGGAGCTCCTTTGATTCCTGCTGAGCCCTGACATTAGCTACAAGTGTACAGCTCCAGTCAACAAGAAAAATTAAAGCTTGGATCGAAAACAACATCTCATGAGAAAGATGAATTATGTATTAACTTGTTTTGTATCTTTTATGATTATAAAGTGTTTTTATTCTATTTACTTAGTTCCTGTCCGAGGTGGAGGCCTGGTGCAAAGTGTGCAATGAAGGAGGTCTGCCCACTGAGATGCAGGAGCTGGAGGTGGCCATTCACCGGCACCAGAGTCTATATGAGCAGGTCACCCAGGCCTACACCGAGGTAACACAACACTGCACAACACAACACAACACGACCAACTGTGTGGACATACAGGAGCTCTCATTTTCTGACTTTCTGTATTTTTGTAGAGCTGGACCAGAAATCTATTGTCCCTATTGGGCTGACATCCATCGATACAATACATAACATTTTCATCTTGAATTTCCCTAAATTCTTTCTCAGAGACTTAACAAAACCATTGAAATCACCAACACAGACCAAGGAATCAACAGTTAAGACACAGAACATATAGAACACATGTATATCGGTCCATATGGAGAGAACACACTTTCAGACATATTTATGGACTGATGATTTTAGTAATCAATCCCAAATACAGAACATATTACTGGATGTTATATTCATTCAGCTTCTATCCTGTTTGCCCATCAGCATTGGTCAGAATAAGACTATTGATACATGTGTTGAGCCAGAGTCTTGTCTAGACATAACCCTGACGAGCAAAAACATAACATAAAGTTTATAATTTGCACATATTCTCTTGAAATGTTGTGTTTGTGGTGAGAATCTGTGGAATCCCTGTTGCCCAAAGCCTTGTCTTTAGCCTTCACTGTGTCTGCTTTACATTTGAGACGATGATGTGTTTGGACCTGAGCAAGTAGCCCACCATTTCCATCAAAACAGTACAGAGAGAATGTTATGAATGTGGGTGAGATGTGGGTGAGATGTGGGTGAGATGTGGGTGAGATGTGGGTGAGATGTGGGTGACATGTGGGTGACATGTGGGTGACATGTGGGTGACAGACAGACAGAGTACGATAGTGAGTTGTTTGGTAGAGTCCTGTTTGAACCTGTTTATTTGTGTAGGTGAGTCAGGATGGTAAAGCGCTGCTGGACGTTCTCCAGAGGCCCCTGAGTCCCGGCAACTCCGAGTCGCTTACGGCAACGGCAAATTATTCCAAAGCGGTGAGACTTGACTTTTTAACCCAATTAAAAAAGTTATTTAAGGAACCCTGGATTAGGCTTTATCCCGAGGAAACTGTAAAACGTCTACGGTTTCGCTTAATTGTACCAAACTCTCTTTTTCCCCGTGGCCTCGCTCACTCCAACAGCGGCGGTTATGGGCCAGACATATGAGAATACTGTTTCACTTTCTGTTAAAGGCTGTTTTTTAGAGATAAAACATTGGATTTAATATTACTTTTCCACTGCATTGGCCTCACGCAGAACTAACTGTGGTAATGAGGCTCTGTTCGAGATTTAAAGGCAAGTTTTATGGTCACTTTTCACCAAAACAGAAGTCCACCGTCTTAAAGGACTTTCTCCACACACATTTTTCTCTACAATATCAGTGTAAAGTACAAATCACACGTAGATACTCATTGCATAACTTTTGGTTCTATCACTAGTTTTCACATGACTGTATTTTCGTCATATGTTAGATCAGTGTTTTCAGAGAGAAAAGGGAAAAAGAGAGGACCGTCCTCTCTCAGCCAATCCGCTCACTTCAAATGTTCATAACGTAATAAAAAAGCTTAAGATAAAGTATAGAATTAGTTCATAAAGTCTTCCTTTTAAAGACTGTTGTGACATTTCAAAAAAGTATTTATCACTCTCTGCTTCTCAATGGGCTTTCTCTAAATAAATCAAAATCATAAACCCAGCTCTGAGTGCAGGTGTTGAGACTGTGATTGTGTTGTGTGGTGTTTGTGCGGCGCTGACGTGCTTCTGTGCAGGTCCACTGCATCCTGGACGTGGTTCACGAGGTTCTGCATCATCAGCGGCGCCTGGAGAACATTTGGCAGCATCGAAAAGTGCGACTGCATCAGAGGCTGCAGCTGTGTGTGTTTCAGCAGGACGTCCAACAGGTACCAGCAGTTACTATAGCAACAGCAGTTACTATATACTGTCCAACAGGTACCAGCAGTTACTATAGCAACAGCAGTATACTACATACTGTCCAACAGGTAACTATAGCAACAGTAGAGTTTATTCTGTTTAAAGCAGCAGGAACAGGAGCAGGTGGAAGTGCAAACCGGATGAGAGTATTTTTAGAAATGCACGGTGTATTTTTATCTTTTTGCTGAAGGTTAAAAAAGTCGAACGGACTCGTGCACAACTGGGTCAGTTGTTCTTTCCCACACGTCTAGGATTCACTGGAGCCACAGTGGAGCGTGTAATCTTTTATACAAGCGTGTAATCAAGTCAGGAGACAAGTATGTGCGATAAACTCTGCCCAAACAAAAGTCACAGATGTTACTTTTGACTCGAGGACGGAGACTGGGACTGGAGGAAAATGTCAGGTACAGTAGCAGTATAAATATACATAACAGTATATACACATCAAATATACATAACAGTATATACACATCAAATATACATAACAGTATATACACATAAAATATACATACAGTAACTGTATATACACATAAAATATACATAACAGTTTATACACATAACATATACATAACAGTTTATACACATAACATATACAGTACATGTCAAATATGCACATAGTAGTATATACTCATAGTACTATATACACATCAAATATACACATAGTACTTTATACAGATCCAACAGTTGTTTAAAGGCGTGAACATTGCGTCCTAACAGAAGTTATTTTAGTCTGAGACCATCAGCACCACTGAAGTAGAACGTGTTCTGTTATTTCACTTTAATGTGATAGTGAGGATCAGGAGAAATGAACGGCCCGCGGCGCCTGGAGGAAACTAACTCTGGGACGATATGAAGTTCCCTCAAAGTTGAATGATGTGTTTTTTTTACACAGCATCAGAGGGAATCGGTAAAATCATTTGTCTGAGAATCGATCACAGTTTGGTTTCAGTCCTGACAAAATGGATCAGTGAGATTTCTGTCGCTGTGAAACAACTTTGTAATGAGTCCACTTTATTTATATAGCACATTTCATAAACAAGTTTCCAAAGAACTGCACAACAAGAAAAAATGGCAACAAATAAACAACTCATAAACACACATACAGTATAAAAGAATCCATATTAAAAAGACCAGAGTCACAAAGCGGTTTATAAAACAGGGCGGCACGGTGGCTGAGTGGTTAGCACTCTCGGCTCTCAGCAAGAAGGTGGAGTTTGCATGTTCTCCCCGTGTGTTCGTAGGCTTCCTCCGGGTGCTCCGGTTTCCTACCACTAAAAACATGCTCACTAGGTTAAATCCTCCAGCTCTGGTCCTGACCAAGCCGAGCATCAACATCTGGAGATGGGTTTCCGGGCGCTGTTACTACGGCGACCACTGCTCCTGACGTAACCCCTAGGGCATCAGGGTCATAAAGGGCAGCTTTACAATTGTTATTATTTTTGGGCATTAGTCTCTCACACAGAGATGGGAGGGGCCAGTACAGGAGGCACAGACCTATTGTGCATGATTTTAGTGGTAGGGGAAACCGGAGCACCCGGAGAAAACCTACGCAGACACGGGGAGAGCATGCAAACTCCACTTTGCCCTGTTCCGACAGGGATTCGGACCCAGGACCTCTTTTCGGAGGCGCGAGAGTGCTAACCACTCAGCCACCGTGCTGCCCATGGCTTTTAACATATGCGATGTCAAAAGCCAGAGAATAAGACAAAACTTAAAACATGCCAACGCAAACATAGCTTTGAATCTTCGACACTAAAAGTACATGGTTTGAACTGACATCACTGATAAATCTGTCTCACAGCTGCGTCTGCACGAACCCAAACCTCACCCCTGTTTTAGGCCATACTCCGTTATGAGTAATCTCCTCCCAGTAGCAAACACAATTGATTTTGTCACGGACCATTACTTTTCAAACTGTGGATGTTTTGTGTAAATACAATCCACAGAGAGCAAAAAACTGGGCAGAAGAAGACTACACATTTAAAACACATCGTATGAACGCCGTGCAAACATTTCTATGCGCCCCAAGAGGGAATGAAACTGTGAAACAATGGAACACAGTGGGAATAGAGATCGTATCAGTGAGTTATAAATTCATCTGTACAGAGCTTTTCCAAGTGCAATGGTCATGCATCAGTTTGTATGAGGCTCCGGAGACAGACAATGAAGACAGCCCAACACAGAAGGACACGGAGAGAAAGTAAGATAACTATGAGGGGAAAGAGTCAGCGCGTAGCTAAAGTCTATAAATCACTGCAAACAGGGCTATTCCAGGCCCAGGTTGTAGCGTATGAATGTGACCCGGAGGGAGGCGCACACGAGGAGCCCGGGTAGGAGCTTATTATGTGTTTTATTTGGCAGATGCTGCAGCTGTGGTCATGCTGCAGCCCTGAGCTCACACTAACCTCACGTTCACCTCCAGCAGCAGGACTCACCGAGGCCATACATTACCACACGTTCACAGATATAAGATGGTTCTCCTTAAAAGACCACAAAACAGCACAGAGGCCATTTTTCCCAATACTCTTTTTGAGGCAACACAGATTTCATGTGAATTATGAGGGAGATTATTGAGTGTGTAGTTTAGCCCCAATCAGCACAAGGTTACGTTTCTGTTGACGATTCATAATTAAATGATTCTGACAAGACCAAAAATATATAAATAAATACACATTGAGGCTAACTATAATCCCTGCTGGATGAATAAGTTATAATTGATCAGTCTTTTGATTAATTTGACCCAGATAAAGTGACGCCATTAAAAATTAGACATTTTTTATAGGTCCTGCTCTGAGTCTTGACGTATGAGTTGGATTCTGTTATAGAGCAATTACAGACTATAACAGTCATTCATTGATTCTTGACCTTCCAGACAAAGAAGCAAACCACATCCTTAAAGTGATTCTATGAAGAAATAATGATATCCCTGTTCTCCTATTTATCAGACAGATAAGTCATTTCTATGGTGTCCCGTTCAACAAGTTTGGACTAGAAGACAACGTTAAATAATACTGCAAATATAAAAAAATATGAAATAAATGATCGGCTATTCTCCCACACTGTCACTCATCAGCTTCTCTGATTGTTTTCTAACACTGTATTAATCTGTGTGAGCAGCGGCGACCTAATTTGCCAGACCCGATCGTGAAGGTTTCCTCTGGTCCATTCTTAATTCATGAGACTGGAGACTGTGGGAGTGAGCTGTGGGAGCAGAGGGCGTGGCTGCTGATCACGGCTGCTTTTCTTCTGCAGGTGATGGACTGGATCGAGAACCACGGGGAGGCCTTCCTCAGTAAGCACGTCGGAGTGGGCAAGTCCCTCCACAGAGCGCGGGCCCTGCAGAAGAGACACGACGACTTTGAGGATGTGGCGCAGGTGAGGGTTCAAAGATCCACATGGTTTTCTAATCTGTCCTCCAAGAAAAAAAATCAGGGTTTCATTATAATTCCTTATAATCCACATATTTTCTTCAACATAATCCTTTGTTTAGTGTGCTAGCTAAGTGCTTTAAGCAGCAATATGTAAGATTTTCATGTCCAGTCATCATTAAAGGGCCCTGATCTGTCATAATAATAAACTGCTCTTTTCCAATCCTTCTTTAACTGATAACAGTAGTTCAGAGATATTTGAATTTCTAAATTACTTTTCCAGCCTCTAAATCTTGTTATTGTTTTCATTTCGATGTCCCGCCCTCCACCGTTTCACCAATCAGAAAGTCTGTGATCCGGGCGCCAGAACTCACCGCGTGGAGCTAATCTCACTGGTAAAGTACCATGTGGCGCAGAACTAAAAAAGGTCTCGTTATGATTCTCAAATCATTAACGACAAAACAGGGAATAAAACCAGGATTTCTATCTTTGTGAAAAAGGTGTTGGTTATAGATTTGTTGTTGACAAAACTCTTGTCTATTCAGCTGTTATGGTCCCAGCTGGATTCGTCTGCATATCTGGCAACCTGAGTCAGGGAGAGTGGGAGAGGCTGCAGTACCACTTTTGGCCACTGTTGTAGTAACAGTGTGTTGTGTTTTATAGTTTATACTGTTCACCCCAAAGCCAAACCTTCTTCCAAACATGAACATTGAAATGAGTGTAGATCAAATGCCCGTCTGTCGGCCTCAAACACATCTGTTTGTAATCTGCTCTGATTAATCCCAAATTTTCAAACCCGTGGTCCTCCCGGTAGTGGCCAGGCTCGGAGTATGAAGCCTCGGCAGAACCATTTATGGTCATGGGGCTTTCCTGAAAGATCTGCAAAAGATGTTATCTTTCCCACAAGCCCTTTCTGTAAAATGGACCTGATGCACCTCAGAAAGAAACCCTGGAAAGGTGTTTCTGAGTGTTCCGTGAGCTCAAGGCTGTTAACAAAGTCATTTATGAGCAAAGTTCAGAACATTCTTCTGCACAAGGGCAATGTTAGAAATATTGTTGGGTTCACCTCAATTAACTTTGTTTTTCTGATCTTTGAGATTCAGAAAATGTTAAATTCTTGTTCTGACGTCACCAAGATTCATTATTATCATCAGATGTAAAATCACGGAAACTGAAATGAAAAACAATTCAACATTCAAAAGGTGATTCAGTTCTATTACTGTATCTATTAAGTCGACAGTGGCTCAGTTGTAGAAGGTCGTGGGTTCGAGTCCACCGCAAGACTTTCTCCACCGCCTCCTGCTGATGTCTGCTGTCGTTGTGTCCTTGGGCAAGACACTTAACCTCTGGGAACAGCGGGTGCCACAGTGGGGCGGCTGCGGCTGTATAGTGCCAAACTGTGGTTGTGTCCTTAGGCAAGACACTTCCCCCACATTAGAATGAGTCTGGTGTGTGTGTGAGTGGTTGGTGGTGGTGGGAGGGGCCGATGGCACAGACTGGTTGCCTCGCTTCTGTCAGTGTGCCCCAGGGCAGCTGTGGCTACAGTAGTTTATCACCACCGTGTTTGGAGAGAGAGAAGAATGATGTGAAGAGACTTTAGAGTCCTAAAAAGCGCTTTATAAAACCAATGCATTATTATTATTATTATTAACCTCAAATTCCAATCTGCAGAGTGCCCAAACCCGGTCATGGAGGAAATAGTCGTAATCTCTTCTATTTTTAATCTTCATCAACCACTAAGTCTTCCCACCAAACACAAGGACAATATTCCTGTTCTAAGTTGTATTTTAGAAATGTTTTCTAAAGTGACTGTGAAAATGTCTCGTCCTCATGTGACAGAGTAAAGCTAATCATATTTTCAGAGGAGTGACTAATCGCAGTCTTCAGCCGAGCAACAGAAAATGTTTATCTTTCCACATGTTCGCAGAGTTTCTGTAGGAGTTTAGATGTGTTTAAAATCTGTCAGTATTGGCTTGTAGAGAGAGATCTTAATCAAACAATAAACGCTACAAGAATTACAAGAATTTTCTTTAAAGCAGCAGAGTGTAAACATGTGGCCAAAAGTGGTACTGCAGCCTCTCCCACTCTCCCTGACTCAGGTTGCCAGATATGCAGACGAATCCAGCTGGGACCATAACAGCTGAATAGACAAGAGTTTAGTCAACAACAAATCTATAACCAACACCTTTTTCACAAAGATAGAAATCCTGGTTTTATTCCTTGTTTTGTCGTTAATGATTTGAGAATCATAACGAGACCTTTTTTAGTTCTGTGCCACATGGTACTTTACCAGTGAGATTAGCTCCACGCGGTGAGTTCTGGCGCCCGGATCACAGACTTTCTGATTGGTGAAACGGTGGAGGGCGGGACATCGAAATGAAAACAATAACAAGATTTAGAGGCTGGAAAAGTAATTTAGAAATTCAAATATTTCTGAACTACAGTTATCAGTTAAAGAAGTATTGGAAAAGAGCAGTTTATTATTATGACAGATTAGGGCCCTTTAATGATGACAGATAAAGGCCCTGTAATGATGACAGATTAGGGCCCTTTAATGATGACAGATTAGGGCCCATTAATGATGACAGATTAGGGCCCTTTAATGATGACAGATTAGGGCCCATTAATGATGACAGATTAGGGCCCTTTAATGATGACAGATTAGGGCCCTTTAATGAGGACAGATTAAGGCCCTTTAATGATGACAGATTAGGGCCCATTAATGATGACAGATTAGGGCCCTTTAATGATGACAGATTAGGGCCCTTTAATGATGACAGATTAGGGCCCTTTAATGATGACAGATTAGGGCACTTTAATGATGACAGATTAGGGCCCTTTAATGATGACAGATTAGGGCCCTTTAATGATGGCTTGACATGAAAATCTTACATATAACATTCTCCCACACATGAATCATTTTGGATATTTTGCAGTCCTCTTCTTCCATCATATCCCATCTCTGCACCACTTCAGCTCAATCAATGTGTTCCTATAAACAGACAAACAGACACACTCTGAAAATACATAACTTGTTGGTAGGATTGAAGTAGAAACTGTCAGATTAAGGCATAAGAGTAAGTCCCTCTCAGTGGTTATTGTTTTTACATTTCAGAATACATACACCAATGCAGACAAGCTGCTGGAGGCCGCGGAGCAGCTGGCTCAGACCGGAGAGTGTGATCCAGAAGAGATCTACAAAGCAGCGCGACACTTAGAGGTTCGCATCCAGGACTTTGTGCGACGAGTGGAGCATCGGAAGCTTCTGCTGGACATGTCCGTGTCCTTCCACACGCACACCAAAGAGGTGAGGCGTGTGCCTACACGCTACCCACTCACAACCTACACGCTACCCACACGCTACCTACACGCTACCCACATGCTACCTACATGCTACCTACACGCTACCCACACGCTACCCACACGCTACCCACATGCTACCTACACGCTACCCACAGGCTACCCACAGGCTACCTACACGCCACCCACATGCTACCTACAGGCTACCCACACGCTACCTACACGCCACCCACATGCTACCTACACGCTACCCACAAGCTACCCACACACTACCCACACGCCACCCACACTCACACCAAAGAGGTGAGGCGTGTGCCTACACGCTACCCACACGCTATCTACAGGCTACCTACACGCTACCCACATGCTACCTACACGCTACCTACAGGCTACCTACACGCTACAGTGGGTAGTTTCACAAAAAGAAGGTCCTGGGTTTGTTTCTATTTCCAGATTAGGTCTTTCTGTGTGGAGTTTGCATGTTCTCCCTGTGTTTGTTCCGGGTCCTCTAGTTGTTGAACGTGCCCCTGTCTCATGTGCCCCGGGCTACAAAACTTGTGGAGACCAGACCAGACCAGACCGAGCCTTTTCTGCTGCTGTCCCCAAACTGTGGAATGGTGACCTCTGTTCATTAGAGCAGCTCCTTCAGTGGAAGTTTTTAAGTCTAGTCTAAAAACACATTTTTACACTGAGTTTTACCATTTTACTTTTACATGTATGTGTGTGTATTTTATGCTGTTTTCTTTTCTTTTTTTATCTTCTGTGCCTTTGACGCACTTTGGGCAGCTGGTGTTGTTAAAGTAAATGTGCTATAAAATTAAAGTTGACATTGACATTGATTGGGAACTAAAATAGTTAGCTCCCTGACCCCGCCCCTGACCCCACCCCTGCCCCTCGCTCTGGGGTCAGAACTTCCCTGAAAAGAAATTCTAAAATCCCAGAGAGATTATTCTGGTTCAATAATAACCAATAAACTATGGAGCGGCCTGCGTTTCATTTTGTCTGTGTCTAGACAGCTTTTATAACACCTAAATCTGTGTGAATATAAATGTTCTTGCTGTATGTGTGTTGTTCCTGTCGTCATTATAACATCATGTGTGTGTCTGCAGCTGTGGTCCTGAGTGTGTCCTCATTATAACATCATGTGTGTGTCTGCAGCTGTGGTCCTGATTGTGTCCTCATTATAACATCATGTGTGTGTCTGCAGCTGTGGTCCTGGATGTGTCCTCATTATAACATCATGTGTGTGTTTGCAGCTGTGGTCCTGGATGTGTCCTCATTATAACATCATGTGTGTGTTTGCAGCTGTGGTCCTGGATGTGTCCTCATTATAACATCATGTGTGTGTCTGCAGCTGTGGTCCTGAGTGTGTCCTCATTATAACATCATGTGTGTGTCTGCAGCTGTGGTCCTGGATGTGTCCTCATTATAACATCATGTGTGTGTTTGCAACTGTGGTCCTGGATGTGTCCTCATTATAACATCATGTGTGTGTTTGCAGCTGTGGTCCTGGATGTGTCCTCATTATAACATCATGTGTGTGTTTGCAACTGTGGTCCTGGATGTGTCCTCATTATAACATCATGTGTGTGTTTGCAGCTGTGGTCGTGGATGTGTCCTCATTATAACATCATGTGTGTGTTTGCAGCTGTGGTCCTGGATGTGTCCTCATTATAACATCATGTGTGTGTTTGCAGCTGTGGTCCTGGATGTGTCCTTATTATAACATCATGTGTGTGTTTGCAGCTGTGGTCCTGGATGTGTTCTCATTATAACATCATGTGTGTGTTTGCAGCTGTGGTCCTGGATGTGTCCTCATTATAACATCATGTGTGTGTTTGCAGCTGTGGTCCTGGATGTGTCCTCATTATAACATCATGTGTGTGTTTGCAGCTGTGGTCCTGGATGTGTCCTCATTATAACATCATGTGTGTGTTTGCAGCTGTGGTCCTGGATGTGTCCTCATTATAACATCATGTGTGTGTCTGCAGCTGTGGTCCTGGATGTGTCCTCATTATAACATCATGTGTGTGTTTGCAGCTGTGGTCCTGGATGTGTCCTCATTATAACATCATGTGTGTGTCTGCAGCTGTGGTCCTGAGTGTTTCCTCATTATAACATCATGTGTGTGTCTGCAGCTGTGGTCCTGAGTGTGTCCTCATTATAACATCATGTGTGTGTCTGCAGCTGTGGTCCTGGATGTGTCCTCATTATAACATCATGTGTGTGTTAGCAGCTGTGGTCCTGGATGTGTCCTCATTATAACATCATGTGTGTGTTTGCAGCTGTGGTCCTGGATGTGTCCTCATTATAACATCATGTGTGTGTTTGCAGCTGTGGTCCTGGATGTGTCCTCATTATAACATCATGTGTGTGTTTGCAGCTGTGGTCCTGGATGTGTCCTCATTATAACATCATGTGTGTGTTTGCAGCTGTGGTCCTGGATGTGTCCTCATTATAACATCATGTGTGTGTCTGCAGCTGTGGTCCTGGATGTGTCCTCATTATAACATCATGTGTGTGTTTGCAGCTGTGGTCCTGGATGTGTCCTCATTATAACATCATGTGTGTGTTTGCAGCTGTGGTTCTGGATGTGTCCTCATTATAACATCATGTGTGTGTTTGCAGCTGTGGTCCTGGATGTGTTCTCATTATAACATCATGTGTGTGTTTGCAGCTGTGGTCCTGAGTGTGTTCTCATTATAACATCATGTGTGTGTCTGCAGCTGTGGTCCTGGATGTGTCCTCATTATAACATCATGTGTGTGTTTGCAGCTGTGGTCCTGGATGTGTCCTCATTATAACATCATGTGTGTGTTTGCAGCTGTGGTCCTGAGTGTGTTCTCATTATGACATCATGTGTGTGTTTGCAGCTGTGGTCCTGGATGTGTCCTCATTATAACATCATGTGTGTGTTTGCAGCTGTGGTCCTGGATGTGTCCTCATTATAACATCATGTGTGTGTTTGCAGCTGTGGTCCTGGATGTGTCCTCATTATAACATCATGTGTGTGTTTGCAGCTGTGGTCCTGGATGTGTCCTCATTATAACATCATGTGTGTGTTTGCAGCTGTGGTCCTGGATGTGTCCTCATTATAACATCATGTGTGTGTTTGCAGCTGTGGTCCTGGATGTGTCCTCATTATAACATCATGTGTGTGTTTGCAGCTGTGGTCCTGGATGTGTCCTCATTATAACATCATGTGTGTGTTAGCAGCTGTGGTCCTGGATGTGTCCTCATTATAACATCATGTGTGTGTTTGCAGCTGTGGTCCTGGATGTGTCCTCATTATAACATCATGTGTGTGTTTGCAGCCGTGGTCCTGGATGTGTCCTCATTATAACATCATGTGTGTGTTTGCAGCTGTGGTCCTGGATGTGTTCTCATTATAACATCATGTGTGTGTTTGCAGCTGTGGTCCTGAGTGTGTTCTCATTATAACATCATGTGTGTGTCTGCAGCTGTGTTCCTGGATGTGTCCTCATTATAACATCATGTGTGTGTTTGCAGCTGTGGTCCTGGATGTGTCCTCATTATAACATCATGTGTGTGTTTGCAGCTGTGGTCCTGAGTGTGTTCTCATTATGACATCATGTGTGTGTTTGCAGCTGTGGTCCTGGATGTGTCCTCATTATAACATCATGTGTGTGTTTGCAGCTGTGGTCCTGGATGTGTCCTCATTATAACATCATGTGTGTGTTTGCAGCTGTGGTCCTGGATGTGTCCTCATTATAACATCATGTGTGTGTTTGCAGCTGTGGTCGTGGATGTGTCCTCATTATAACATCATGTGTGTGTTTGCAGCTGTGGTCCTGGATGTGTCCTCATTATAACATCATGTGTGTGTTTGCAGCTGTGGTCCTGGATGTGTCCTCATTATAACATCATGTGTGTGTTTGCAGCTGTGGTCCTGAGTGTGTTCTCATTATAACATCATGTGTGTGTTTGCAGCTGTGGTCCTGAGTGGGTTCTCATTATAACATCATGTGTGTGTTTGCAGCTGTGGTCCTGGGTGTGTTCTCATTATAACATCATGTGTGTGTTTGCAGCTGTGGTCCTGAGTGTGTCCTCATTATAACATCATGTGTGTGTTTGCAGCTGTGGTCCTGAGTGTGTTCTCATTATAACATCATGTGTGTGTTTGCAGCTGTGGTCCTGAGTGTGTTCTCATTATAACATCATGTGTGTGTCTGCAGCTGTGGTCCTGGATGTGTCCTCATTATAACATCATGTGTGTGTTTGCAGCTGTGGTCCTGGATGTGTCCTCATTATAACATCATGTGTGTGTTTGCAGCTGTGGTCCTGAGTGTGTTCTCATTATGACATCATGTGTGTGTTTGCAGCTGTGGTCCTGGATGTGTCCTCATTATAACATCATGTGTGTGTTTGCAGCTGTGGTCCTGAGTGTGTTCTCATTATAACATCATGTGTGTGTTTGCAGCTGTGGTCCTGGATGTGTCCTCATTATAACATCATGTGTGTGTTTGCAGCTGTGGTCCTGGATGTGTCCTCATTATAACATCATGTGTGTGTTTGCAGCTGTGGTCCTGAGTGTGTTCTCATTATAACATCATGTGTGTGTTTGCAGCTGTGGTCCTGGATGTGTCCTCATTATAACATCATGTGTGTGTTTGCAGCTGTGGTCCTGGATGTGTCCTCATTATAACATCATGTGTGTGTTTGCAGCTGTGGTCGTGGATGTGTCCTCATTATAAAATCATGTGTGTGTTTGCAGCTGTGGTCCTGGATGTGTCCTCATTATAACATCATGTGTGTGTTTGCAGCTGTGGTCCTGGATGTGTCCTCATTATAACATCATGTGTGTGTTTGCAGCTGTGGTCCTGAGTGTGTTCTCATTATAACATCATGTGTGTGTTTGCAGCTGTGGTCCTGAGTGTGTTCTCATTATAACATCATGTGTGTGTCTGCAGCTGTGGTCCTGGGTGTGTTCTCATTATAACATCATGTGTGTGTCTGCAGCTGTGGTCCTGGGTGTGTTCTCATTATAACATCATGTGTGTGTTTGCAGCTGTGGTCCTGAGTGTGTTCTCATTATAACATCATGTGTGTGTCTGCAGCTGTGGTCCTGAGTGTGTTCTCATTATAACATCATGTGTGTGTTTGCAGCTGTGGTCCTGAGTGTGTTCTCATTATAACATCATGTGTGTGTCTGCAGCTGTGGTCCTGGATGTGTCCTCATTATAACATCATGTGTGTGTTTGCAGCTGTGGTCCTGGATGTGTCCTCATTATAACATCATGTGTGTGTTTGCAGCTGTGGTCCTGGATGTGTCCTCATTATAACATCATGTGTGTGTTTGCAGCTGTGGTCCTGGATGGAGGAGCTACAGAAGCAGCTCTTGGACGATGTGACGTGTGACTCTGTGGACTCGGTGCAGACTCTGATCCAGCAGTTCCAGCAGCAGCAGACGGCCACGCTGGAGGCCACGCTGAACGTCATCAAAGAGGGGGAGGAGCTAATGCAGCAGCTCAGGTACTCTCTCCATTATTATTATCAGTGTCAATTAAGGTTACCGAGATTAACCGGTTTTACGGTAATCGCGGTTATAAAAGGTAGGTTAACCATAGGATTTTAGATGGCACGGTTTATGCTGGTACAGAACACTCTCCTGCGAAGTGCAGTACGGGCTTTTTGATGATGGCAGGACAGGCTCCCACAGAGTTATATCCACCACAACTTAAGTCAGACGTGTGAGATCACTTTGGGAATAAAGATATGAGCAAGTGTAGTTGCCAATACTTCCAACATGAAACAACATCTTCAGGTAATCTTTGCTGTGTGTCCAAGTCACGGGAAACAACTGTATAATTGTCAATAAAATGTCTCTCCCGACACAGAGATGCAGCCATGTCCACCAACAAAACGCCACACTGCAGTTCCATCGCACACATCCAGGGGGTGCTGCAGCAGCTGGACGAGGCGCAGGGTCAGATGGAGGAGCTTTTCCACGAGCGAAAAATCAAACTGGACATTTTTCTTCAACTACGCATCTTTGAGCAGTACACTATTGAGGTAATCGTCTAAATGTGTGGACTACAGTCAAAACCTGCTTGACTTTTGATTACACTGAATCTGAATCTGAATCTGAATCAATTGGAGTTGGTCTGGGTTTATGCGCCCGCTGCTCAATCTGTTTAAATTGGACCAGGAGAGTTATCCGGTTTTCTCTCCTCCCATGGAAATATAAAAACAATATGACTTTGAAGATGAAGTCAACGGAGCTCTTCTTGTAACAAACAGTCGTGTAAAATAATGATATTTTCAGATTCAGATTATTTTCCAGTTGCAGTAAAACCACATTGGAACACACACAAATGTCCAAAGTGCATGAGACAAATACATAAACAGAACAAGCTCATAACCCATTTCAAATAACATCTGAAAAACTGATTAGTAACACAGCAGACATGTCACCATTAGTCTGGGCAGTTTCCTCATTGCTTTGTAAATATATTTTGTATTTGAGCTGTGTTTTTATTGTATGATGTGTGTATTCTTGTTTTCCCGACTGTCTGTGTTTTTCTGCGTTTTATTATTGTCTGACTTTACTGTTATTATCTTTATGGAGATATGTGCACCTGTCCAGGGACTGCAGATGAAAAGTACCCTGCTTGGCTAATTCTGGTGCATTTACAGTAATGTTTTATTAATGCACAATGTCCCTGTCAAATAAACTAATAAAAACAGCAAAAACAAAAAACCCCCACAGTGTTAGAAGAAGCGCTACTGCAGGGCCTTTATACCCACCGCTGTCAGACTGTAGAAGAAGTCATTTAAAGTCACTGATGCACTAGGACTGAAAAAAACCTACACTGCTATTGCCACTTTTTATTGTACATAATTATGTCCTTCACAGAATATAGTCGAGGGATATCAGAGTGACTAAAAAGTAGAAGAAATAATTGTCACTGTGAAACCAATTAACAAAAATAGTTTAAATACTGTGAAAGATTGTTGCATACTTTGTTCAAACTGATAGACTTAGACTTTTTTGATCCACAGGGAAATAGCGTTGTCACAGTATCTCACAATAAGAATAAGAATCTGAAAACAAGAATAATAGAAGGACAATATTGTAATCTTGATACATTAATACATATTTTTGATCTTACATTAGGATTAGATTCCAGAACAATCTAACCATATCTCCTTCTTTCCTCTGACTTTCCTATTTGTAGGTGACATCGGAGTTGGACGCCTGGAACGAGGACCTGTCCCGGCAGATGGGAGACGTGGGCCGCTCTGGGGGAGGCAGCGGCAGCAGCAGTGGGGGCAGCAGCTCCTCCTCGAGCTCCTCTGAGGACATAGCGTTGGCCGAGCAGAGGCTGAAGCGACACGCGGAGAGAAAAGCCGCAATGAACAACATGACGTACGAAGTGATGCAGCAGGGTCAGGACCTGCACCAGTACATCATGGAGGTCCAGGCTTCAGGTAGCTCCGCCCACTTCGTATTGAGGCTGCGCTGGAAAGAGTCAATGCAAAAGTATATTCAAAGAAATCTAAGATAAGATAAGATAGAGTTTATTGATCTCACACTGGAGAAATGCACATGTCATATTTGGCACAGACAAAAAGACAGAAGTGTGCAACATGTTATGGTTATAAATAGTGCTGTCCAAAATATCGCGTTATTAACGCGTTAACGCAAATCAATATTAACGGCGTCATTTTTTTTATCGCGCGATTTAGAAAAAAAAAAAATTTTTTTTTTTTTTTTTTACTTTTTATTGCAGACAAACACATATACAGAAAAAAAAATAGAAACAAAGAAAAGGACTAGTTCAGATACATTGTAGACAGAGATTACAAACAATATGTAGTTGGAGATACAGGGGGCCAAAGAAGAAACCCAGAAGGGCACATAGGAGGGGGGGGGCATGAAGTGGGATATGGGGGGGAGGGGTTAATAAAAAAGGCAATACAAGCAAACAGTATACAGTCATAGATATACCGAAGGTAAACAGAGAAACAGCATAGAGTATTTACATGAACAAATTTACAAAATATTTACAGATTGTTTATCATCATCATAATGACACCATGATGTTTCTATACAGTCTATGGTCTATACCCACACATACACACACACACCCACACACATACACACATACACACACACCCATAAACACACACACTCCACACACACACACACATACACCCCACAGATAAGATAAGATATAAAGTCTTCCCGCCTGAGTTTCACCAAGCTACAGTAAGCGGAACCCAGCCAACATCAAAACCAAATCCGACACACACACAGGCCCCCAAGCAGGCCCCCACCCCAAACAGGGGGGGAGGGAGCCCACGCCCGGCCCATTCCCTCTCTTATTTTGTTCCTTTTTCCCAAGTGTTTTTCTTAACTAAACGTGTCATGCATTAAAATAAGCTTACCCTGACTTGTGTATTATCATTATATGCACATATGCACATATTATTCATGTTATTATTATATTTATCTACTTATTCATTCATTTTTTATTTTATTTTCTTATTATTATTAATTTTATTTTATTATTTTTATTTTATTTTAATTAATTCAAGGGACATAAAGAATAGATACAAATGTGTGACTAATTTGCGATTAATCGCGAGTTAACTATGAAATTCATGTGATTAATTGCAATTAAATATTTTAATCGTTGGACAGCACTAGTTATAAATATAGTCTGTACTCTTGGGTTTCACTAAACCGGCCAGTAGGGGGCGAATAATCGGGGATACTCAATTCTAAGGGAGGACTAACAAATATTTCTAAAAAGAGTCTTTATTTTGGGCATTTAAAAATACAAACATAGAAAAACAGAAGAAATGGCTGCGTTTCATTGGGGTGGCCTGCAGGGGGCGCTTATCTGGGAAAGCCTTGATCCACCTCTGCCTCATTCCAGTGACTGTTTTAAAGTGTCCTCCTTTATATGAGACACAGTTGGAACATGAACAAACTCTGGTCTTTCTCTGTATTTGTGCGGTTGCTACAAGCGTACACCGCACACAAAGATGGTGTTTTGACAGCGCTTCTTCTTCTACTATATCTCTGTGTATAAACCACTTCTTCTTCTACTATATCTCCGTGTATAAACCACTTCTTCTTCTACTATATCTCCGTGTATAAACCACTTCTTCTTCTACTATATCTCCGTGTATAAACCACTTCTTCTTCTACTATATCTCCGTGTATAAACCACTTCTTCTTCTACTATATCTCCGTGTATAAACCACTTCTTCTTCTACTATATCTCCGTGTATAAACCCGGCAGACTGCAGCGCCAGGATACGTCACGTCCTGTCCTACGTTTGTTATTTGCGCCACTGCCCTGACGTCAGATGAAACACAAGAATATAAAAAAATAGTGACAATTTATTTTAGCCCTAAATCACAATCGTAATTATGTTGGAAAACTTAACAAAAACGTTGAAAACAGATCAAAGAATCAAACCCAGAACACAAAAAATGCAACGATAAAAAAAATAGATCCATTGTTCCGTAAGGAGCAGAGACCAATGTGTATTTAAATAAAAACTATGATGGACTAAAATAGTTTTTTTAACACATTTAAAGCTGAAGTAACTTTTCTTTCCTCAGAATGAACACTTGGTTCTTGTTCCAACAGAAAGCATCATGAATGTAAACTGTCACATTAGGATAGAGTCAGTGTTCTGAGGCTAAGAGCTGATTGGCCGAGAGATTATGCTCCTCCCTTTTCTCTGTTCTGTCTGAATAAGTGGCTCTAAAGATGTAGCAGCCGTCTGTAACACATACATGTGAAACCCAGAGATGGAAACTGTTTAGAGCAAAGAATTTTGTGATTTGTAAATTTAACTTTAAGTATCTAAGCTTTTCTGTGTTTTCAGTTTTTTAGGGCTATTCATTTGTTTATTAAGTTTAAGTTTATTAAGGAAAACCCCTTCAGATTAATCATGTGATTTTTGAGGGGTCCTAAACATAAATACAAACATAACACACACAAACACACTAAAATTAAACATTTAGAAACAGACAAAGTAAAAACTGTTATCAATAATGACACAGAACAGAACGATAGTGACAGAAACAAGGAGTTTTGTAGATTTTTTTTTCTTTTACTTGAGTAACTTTTTTTGCTTCTTTATCTGACCTGTAATCACTACATCTGACCTGCCAAGAGTCAAAGCACAGCTCACTGTAGTCACACTGTCGGTGCTGAGTCAGTTTTGCATCGCACTGATATGAAAACTCAAATTATCAATTCGTTTCAGTCAAAAAAATGTTCTAAAACGGTTCTGTTTGCATTATTCTGTCCACTCTTGCAGATTTTCATTGTGCACTTTGTCATCAGTGTGTAACGTTGGAGCCAGACTGACCCAGAGACAGAATGATCTAGAATGGATTTGTTTTCTGTCATTAACTATCATCCCGAGGAGCAGTCTGTAGAAAAGACCGAATTGGGTTAAACTGTCACTGAGTAAAATCCTCTTAAATATGTCATAGATTCAGACAGAGGCTTGGCTCAAACCGCCCCCTGGTGTTGGACATCAGTACTGCGTCCAATTTCAGGGAACATTCATTTTTGTGATTTTATTGTATGTGTATTGAAATAACAACACACAGAAAATCCATTAGTATGTTTTCGCCACATTTATATTTTTTCCTTTTCTTACGTATTATTTTACAGTCATAAAATCTAGTAAAAGTTGCTGTAGCGTTATTCTCTTGAAAGTAAAATGTTCTTTTGTGTGTTTTTGTGCGTCAGGGATTGAGCTGACCGGGGAGAAGGACATGGACCTGGCGGCTCAGGTCCAGGAGCTGCTGGAGTTTCTTCATGAGAAACAGCAGGAGGTGGACCTCAGCGCTCAACACAACCACACACGACTGGAGCAGAGCCTACAACTGCGCCACCTACAGGCCGAAGTCAAACAGGTGCTGAGTGGTTGTGTTTTTCAACCAGTTAATACGTTAATGTGCCTCGGGAAATGATCCAGTATCACCCACTTGGCCAAAATAAGTCGGTGATATTGGATCTTGAATATTCAATTTGACTTTGTTTTGTGGATAACGCAGCAGAGTCACATCAGTTTGTATCAGTGTCAGCTGGTGTCGTGTGATTGTTTCAAATGAAAAAGGTGTGTGTAAAAACTGTGTAAAAAGGTTGGGGAACACTGCTCTGTTGCATACATTATTCATATATAAGGATTTGTATCGTCCTCAAAGTGTGTGTTCTTTAACTGTGTGTAGTGCCACAGTTGTGTGTAGTGCCACAGTTGTGTGTAGTGCCACAGTTGTGTGTAGTGCCACAGTTGTGTGTAGTGCCACAGTTGTGTGTAGTGTAGGGATGAAACTCTCATGGGCTGGACTTCAATAGAAACAAAGAAAGTGATTTGTGGAGAGTCTCGTGGGACAATGTCATCGCCCGCTCTGATTCTGACGGAAACCCATGTGTTTAGTTTTTCTCTTTCTTTGGAGGAGCTGTTGCAGCTGTGAATGTAAATGTGCTGAGAGCTGCAACAGGAAGCAGACTCCAGCGAGAGACGGAGAAAACTGAATTATTAATGAGACCGATGGCAATGGGGCAATACGGCTGGCACCGCACTGTTACACCTCTCAACCTGAGTGTGTGGGTGTGTGTGTGTGTGTGTGTGTGTGTGTGTGGGGTGTGTGTGTGTGTGTGGGGGTGTGTGTGGGTGTGTGTGTGTGTGTGTGTGTGTGGGTGTGTGTGGGGGTGTGTGTGTGTGTGGGTGGGTGGGTGTGTGGGTGTGTGTGTGGGTGAGAGTGTGTGTGTGGGGGTGTGTGTGGGTGTTTGTGGGTGTGTGTGTGTGTGTGTGTGTGTGTGTATTGTGTATTCGTGTGTGTGTGTGTGTGTGTGTGGGGGGGGGGGGGGGGTTGCTTTGTTATTTATTCTTTTTCCTGCCAGAAGCACTGCTAATCATACAGTATATATTATACTTTTTATTATTATATATTATAAAATATATAGTCAGAAGATATAAATATATGAATATTACAGGACAATTCTAAAGTTTGGTTCCTCTGGTTTATTTCTAGCACTAACCCTAATGGTCCCAGTGTAGAAAGATAGATAGACACTTAATTGACCCTTGTCGGAGAAATTCATGTGTCGAGCAGCAGAAGACTCATCCAGGTTCGTTGTACAGTCTGACAGCCGATGGAACAAAGGATCTCTTGAAACGTCCCGATCAGCAGCGCAGTTATAGCTAAAGTGTATAAATTACTGGAAGTGAAAAGCTCCATTGTCTCAGTAATAACCTCCGTGTGTTCCTGCGTGTGTAGGTGCTGGGCTGGATCCGTAACGGCGAGTCCATGCTGAACGCCAGTATGGTGAACGCCAGCTCGCTGTCGGAGGCGGAGCAGCTGCAGAGGGAGCACGAGCAGTTCCAGATGGCTATAGAGGTACGACCCAATTATCCCAGCCCCAAACCTCTGTACTCTGCTTTTAATGACTCCAGTGTGTTTGTACAGTGCACGTCTCAACCCAACCAGAGCGGCGCTAGAATCATACCACTTTGTATTGATTCTGAAAAGGAGCAGATGGGTTTTTTGTGTAATATTGTGGATTTTTGATGAGTTTCATGCAGTCTGCAGAGATGTTGAATGTGAAACTAAATGATGTAAACAGCTAAGACTATTGTGAACTCCGGGGAGATGCAGAGCTATAAACAGAACATATTGGAAAACGGTAAATTTGTTTTGACTTTTTAATGTTTTACTTGAGTGTGTGATTTGTCTCTTTGGTAAAACACTGGTCAGAGCTGTTACACATGAGTCTGGCTTTGGTCCAGAGTCTGGCTTTGGTCCAGCTTCTGCTTTTTGGCCTGAATTCAAACCTCAGATTGTCCCGACTCGAGACGCTACAGACGCTGCAGACTCTGTGCGAGTGACGTAATGCAGCGTTATGCTCTGGACATTTCTCCTGGAACTGTCTTTGTGTCGTTGACTTCAGTTTTCTATCCAACTCTTCGACTCAAGAATGATGTCAGTGAAACATAAAGACAATAATAAACCTATGATTACTTAAAGAGCTTTGCATGTATAATACAGTGCATCATTTATTATCCAATTAAAGCTGGGTTACCTAACTTTCAAACTATCTATCCCTTCATTCTCTTCCCCTTAATCCATTCTGGGTCGGAGGTGGCAGTCAGAGCACCAGCCCCTCACTGATCCTCCTGCAGGTGCTGAGTCCACAGGAGCTGAGATCTTTCAGTGGGGGCTTCAGGCAAAGTGGGGTTAAGTGTCTTGCCCAAGGACACAACAACAGCAGTCATCAGTGGGAGTCGTGAAGTAGGTCTCATGGTGGACTCAAACCCACGACCTTCAGGCCCAAAGGCAGATGCTCTACCAACTTTCAATCCACAAACATAAAACTAAACTAATACAAACATGTCTTTTGTTTTTTTAGACGTAGAAATTTTCAACAAAAAAAATAAATCTGATCTCCTTTGGGATCAATAAAGTTTATCGATCTTGTTTTCATGTGTGTGTACTTTTGGCCTTTTAGTTTTCTTTTAGATTTTTATAGACAAAAGGACCACGCTCTTTTACCCAATCAGCTCAAAGCATCAAAGAATGACTCAAAGGCTCCTTCTCACTGATTGGATAAAAACAGCATGTCTCATTTGTTCAGTGATGTTCTGTCGGGACAAACAGTATTATTTATAGATAAAAAAGGTTGGGTACCTCAACCCTGACCAACACTTTTCTTCATATTTCCTTTTCTCCAGTCTCTGTTTCACGCCAACTCTCTTCAGAAGACGCATCAGAGCGCGCTGCAAGTCCAGCAAAAAGCAGAGGTGAATAAATCCGTGTTCAGTGAGAGTGGTTTGACTTTGACACGGTTCCTCACATGTTCCTCACATGTTCCTCACATGTTCCTCACGTGTTCCTCACATGTTCCTCACATGTTCCTCACATGTTCCTCACGTGTTCCTCACATGTTCCTCACATGTTCCTCATGTGTTCCTCACGTGTTCCTCACGTGTTCCTCACATGTTCCTCACATGTTCCTCACATGTTCCTCACATGTTCCCCACATGTTCCTCACATGTTCCTCACATGTTCCTCACATGTTCCTCACATGTTCCTCACATGTTCCTCACGTGTTCCTCACATGTTCCTCACGTGTTCCTCACGTGTTCCTCACATGTTCCTCACATGTTCCTCACATGTTCCCCACATGTTCCTCACATGTTCCTCCCGTGGCGCAGATGATGCTCCAGGCCGGACACTACGACCCCGACGCCATCAGGAACTGTGCAGAGAAAGTGGCCGTGCACTGGCAGCAGCTCATGCTCAAGATGGAGGACCGTCTCAAACTGGTCAACGCTTCTGTGGCCTTCTACAAGACGTCTGAGCAGGTACCGAAGGACACATGGTTTTCAATTACTCATAATATACATTTTGTCTGCGCAATATCAATACTTTTTCCTGATATTTTTACCTGTGATTGGAAATGGTATAGAAAGTCACAAAAAGAAGGGACGGAGCATTAAATGGGAGGCCTTGAATTTAAAGTGAATTGTATGGAATTGTCTCCTGTGTCTAGAATCATTTTATGTCGTGCTTATCAAGATTCAGATTGAAATTAAGATTAAGAGAGTGTTGCATCACCACAAAACAGTAGGTATGAGGAGCACAGCAACACAATGAATGAACAATAACTTTATATACTAAAATACAGACACACACAAAGACACACACACACACACTCAGACACACAGACAGACAGACAGACACACACACACAGACAAACAGACAGACAGACAGAACCCTAGAAAAGATAATGTCTGCAGATGTACCATAGCAGCCACTGTAGCAAACCAAACACTGGAGCTATATCTTTATACTGTGTGTGTGTGTGTGTGTGTGTGTGTGTGTGTCCAGGTTTGTAGCGTGCTGGAGAGTTTGGAGCAGGAGTATCGTCGGGATGAGGACTGGTGTGCCACTCATGAGAAACTGGGATCTTCAGCAGAGAGCGACCATCTCCATCCTCTGATCAGCAAACACCTGGAGCAGAAGGAAGCCTTTCTGAAGGTAAAATCACACATAAACTCATTTCGAACATTTTATGACCCGCTGAGTACAAACATCGGCTCAGTACGGCTAATGTTGTTGGCATCAGGAGGCTCATCGGTATCTGCTGTGAATTATGCATATGTGTCGGATAATGTCTGATTGTGTGTCCCAGGCGTGCACTCTGGCTCGGAGGAACGCAGAGGTGTTTCTGAAATACATTCACAGGAACAACGTGAGCGTCCCCGGAGCTGCCAGCCACCCCAGGGGCCCCGAGCAGCAGGTCAAAGGTGAGAGACACACACTATTGTCACGCCCCACGGTGTGAACCTGCGGCGATCATGTTGTGTACTGCTGCTTTGTTATTGTGTACCACTAAAACACATGTGTCGAGGGAGAGTCATTTGTTCCATGGGCTAAATAGTTGTTATCTTTGAAGGATTAATTGATTCTCTGCACCAGCACATGTTCTTATGGTGTTCACTGACACACATGGTTTTATAGTGTTCACTGACACACATGGTTTTATAGTGTTCGCTGACACACATGGTTTTATAGTGTTCACTGACACACATGGTTTTATAGTGTTCACTGACAAACACATGGTCTTATAGTGTTCACTGACACACATGGTTTTATAGTGTTCACTGACATACACATGGTTTTATAGTGTTCACTGACACACACATGGTCTTATAGTGTTCACTGACACACATGGTTTTATATTGTTCACTGACACACATGGTTTTATTGTGTTCACTGACACACATGGTCTTATAGTGTTCACTGACACACATGGTCTTATAGTGTTCACTGACACACATGGTTTTATAGTGTTCACTGACACACACATGGTATTATAGTGTTCACTGACACACATGGTTTTATAGTGTTCACTGACACACATGGTTTTATAGTGTTCACTGACGCACATGGTCTTATAGTGTTCACTGACACACATGGTCTTATAGTGTTCACTGACACACATGGTTTTATAGTGTTCACTGACACACACATGGTCTTATAGTGTTCACTGACACACATGGTTTTATAGTGTTCACTGACACACATGGTTTTATAGTGTTCACTGACACACATGGTTTTATAGTGTTCACTGACACACATGGTTTTATAGTGTTCGCTGACACACATGGTTTTATAGTGTTCACTGACACACATGGTTTTATAGTGTTCGCTGACACACATGGTTTTATAGTGTTCACTGACACACATGGTTTTATAGTGTTCACTGACACACATGGTTTTATAGTGTTCGCTGACACACATGGTTTTATAGTGTTCACTGACACACATGGTTTTATAGTGTTCACTGACACACATGGTTTTATAGTGTTCACTGACACACATGGTTTTATAGTGTTCGCTGACACACATGGTTTTATAGTGTTCACTGACACACATGGTTTTATAGTGTTCACTGACACACACATGGTCTTATAGTGTTCACTGACACACATGGTTTTATAGTGTTCATTGACACACATGGTTTTATAGTGTTCGCTGACACATATGGTTTTATAGTGTTCACTGACACACATGGTTTTATAGTGTTCACTGACACACACATGGTTTTATAGTGTTCACTGACACACATGGTTTTATAGTGTTCGCTGACACATATGGTTTTATAGTGTTCGCTGACACATATGGTTTTATAGGGTTCGCTGACACACATGGTTTTATAGTGTTCACTGGCACACACATGGTTTTATAGTGTTCGCTGACACACATGGTTTTATAGTGTTCGCTGACACACATGGTTTTATAGTGTTCACTGACACACATGGTTTTATAGTGTTCACTGACACACATGGTTTTATAGTGTTCGCTGACACACATGGTTTTATAGTGTTCGCTGACACACATGGTTTTATAGTGTTCACTGACACATATGGTTTTATAGTGTTCACTGACACATATGGTTTTATAGTGTTCACTGACACACACATGGTTTTATAGTGTTCACTGACACACATGGTTTTATAGTGTTCACTGACACACATGGTTTTATAGTGTTCGCTGACACACATGGTTTTATAGTGTTCACTGACACACATGGTTTTATAGTGTTCACTGACACACATGGTTTTATAGTGTTCACTGACACACACATGGTCTTATAGTGTTCACTGACACGCACATGGTCTTATAGTGTTCACTGACACACATGGTTTTATAGTGTTCACTGACACACACATGGTCTTATAGTGTTCACTGACACGCACATGGTTTTATAGTGTTCACTGACACACATGGTCTTATAGTGTTCACTGACACACGTGGTCTTATAGTGTTCACTGACACACATGGTTTTATAGTGTTCACTGACACGCACATGGTTTTACAGTGTTCACTGACACACATGGTCTAGTGAGCAGGGGTCTCATTATGGGACTGTGATCTGTAATCTGTGGGGATATGGTCTTGTTAAGGTCAATGTTAGTTGTATGGCACATTTACACCTTGTTCTGCATGTGACGCACCAGCCTTTAGTGCCTCACTGGTACTAAATAAAAAATAAAGAAATAGAGTCTGGACATAAGTGCATCAATGTGTGGCTCTTTGTTAAATGCTACTTTTAGAGCTGAATTAACATAAACTATCTGTAATGTGTATTTTCGTTAAAGCTGGGGAACCTTACCTTAATTTTTCTTAGATAATGTACCTTGTTAGTCCGAAACCGAAGGAGTCTTGTTTAAGTAATATTGTGTGAGAAAATCCGACCACAACACGATGCCTTCTTCTTATTAGAAAATGTTATATTTTTTGTACCTGTGAGAACAATCCTTATGAGTCATTTTTTGACGCTTTGGGCTGAGAGATGATTGAGGTCCCTACTTTCTCACTTCTTCACTGTTCTGTCTGAAAAAACTCAACCAAAGACAAATACAACAAACTGTTTTCCAAGGATATGATTCAAAGTTATATTATTGTGGTTTGAAAGTCAGGTACCCCAGCTTTAAAGGACCAGAGTATGATTGATATGAAAGTCTGAAGTGACAGTCTGAGGGTACTACAGTAGGTTGTAGTCTGCAGATTCACTGCTAACCGTCTGGCTCTGATGAGGTGTTGGCGGCTAACATGGCGTCCCTTTGCTGTGTGCAGCCATCTTGAACGAGCTGCTGCAGAGAGAAAACCGGGTCCTTCACTTTTGGACGCTGAAGAAACGGCGGCTGGACCAGTGCCAGCAGTTTGTGATGTTTGAGCGCAGCGCCAAGCAGGTTCGTGAATCCACACGCCACAAACGAGCAGAAACACAGATGTTCTACTACGACTTTGGGAAGAATCTGTGACTTTTACGCTCAGAGAGGAGGAAGGTGTCGGAGTGAGATGTCAGACTGTCTCACACTGTCTTTGTTCAGGCTCTGGACTGGATTCAGGAAACGGGCGAAGTTTACCTGAGCTCACACACGTCACCGGGAGACGGCGGCGAGGACACACAGCGGCTGCTCCAGGAGTGTCACCACTTCAGACTGTCCGCCAAGGTACGGGTCTGCAGGGGAAAAACTCAGACAAAGGTACAGGTCTGCAGGGGTAAAACTGAGACAAAGGTACAAGTCTGCAGGGGTAAAACTGAGACAAAGGTACGATACCGCAGGGAGAAAACTGAGACAAAGGTACGAGTCTGCAGGGGTAAAACTGAGACAAAGGTACGAGTCTGCAGGGGTAAAACTGAGACAAAGGTACGATACCGCAGGGAGAAAACTGAGACAAAGGTACGAGTCTGCAGGGGTAAAACTGAGACAAAGGTACAAGTCTGCAGGGGAAAAACTGAGACAAAGGTACAGGTCTGCAGGGGAAAAACTGAGACAAAGGTACGAGTCTGCAGGGGTCTCACACCCTGCTGCTCTCCTCCGCAGGGTTCGAGGACAGTGTGGAGGCGCAGGGGGAGCTCATCCTTCAGGACAGCTTCCAGGTTTGGGATCCTCGTTCCCTAATCAGGAAGGGACGAGATCGACATCTCTTTCTCTTTGAGTTCTCATTAGTTTTCAGCAAAGACATAAAAGACGCAGCAGGACGTACCAAGTACCAGTACAAGAACAGACTACTGGTACGTCTGGCCTGGTCCTTAACTGGTGCTTTAGTTATTTAACAATCTTATTATTCTAACTCTCCATTTGTCTGTTCCAGACATCAGAGATGGGAATAACTGAACACATAGAAGGTGATCCGTGTAAATTTGCCCTGTGGTCTGGAAGAACCCCATCTTCTGATAATAAAACTGTGTTGAAGGTTTGTTCTCTTGTTTTTATTGTAAGGGTTTTATTGTATTCTGTGATTTTCTGCATAGAAACATGCAATAATCATGTGTATTTGACGACAGGCTTCTACTATAGAAGTAAAGCAAGAGTGGATAAAGAACATTCGGGAGGTGATCCAGGAGAGGATGACCCTGAAAGGAGCCCTGAAGGAGCCTCTGCATCTGCCTAAGACACTGAGCAAACCCAGGAAGAGGTGATTGAGGACCAGACTCATTTTTAGAACTATTATAAACTTCCTCACTAAACAAAGACCACACTCGCTGTGTTATCCAGGCAGCTCAAACTGTTCCTGATTATTTGTGTTTGCACTGATAACACAAATGTTTCTGTGTTTAGGGAGGGAGTGGAGGACGGGGACAGTCAGGGAGACGGCAGCAGTCAGCCCGACACCATCTCCATCGCCTCCAGGACGTCCCAGAACACAGTGGACAGCGACAAGGTAAAGCCCCCACCTCCACTCTGCACTACAGGGGTCCTGAGCCTGCTGTGGGCCTGTGTCTGCTGTGGGCCTGTGTCTGCTGTGGGCCTGCTGTGGGCCTGCTGTGGGCATGAGTCTGCTGTGGGCCTGTGTCTGCTGTGGGCCTGCTGTGGGCCTGCTGTGGGCCTGTGTCTGCTGTGGGCCTGTGTCTGCTGTGGGCCTGCTGTGGGCCTGCTGTGGGCCTGCTGTGGGCATGAGTCTGCTGTGGGCCTGCTGTGGGCCTGTGTCTGCTGTGGGCCTGTGTCTGCTGTGGGCCTGCTGTGGGCCTGTGTCTGCTGTGGGCCTGCTGTGGGCCTGCTGTGGGCATGAGTCTGCTGTGAGCCTGTGTCTGCTGTGGGCCTGCTGTGGGCCTGTGTCTGCTGTGGGCCTGCTGTGGGCATGAGTCTGCTGTGAGCCTGTGTCTGCTGTGGGCCTGCTGTGGGCATGAGTCTGCTGTGAGCCTGTGTCTGCTGTGGGCCTGCTGTGGGCCTGTGCCTGCTGTGGGCCTGCTGTGGGCCTGCTGTGGGCCTGCTGTGGGCCTGCTGTGGGCCTGCTGTGGGCCTGCTGTGGGCCTGCTGTGGGCCTGTGTCTGCTGTGGGCCCCCTGCTGTGTGCCTGATGAGTGCCTGATGAGCTGCAGCTGTGTCTGGGCCACAGGGTTTCTCACAGCTTCAGTGATGACACATGTTCACAGCAGGAGCACACGGATCTATGTTTACATTCTCCAGCAAATAATTACAGCAAAACACTACAATCAACAGCAGCCATGAAAAATCTGTTCAAGTTTTGTGCTGGATTCTGTCCCGATCTTTCTTACAAGACAGCCAGCCACATCCAAGTAAGGACTTTTGTTTCATGGTTTGGTTTTGGGCACATTTGATTCTTTAGTTTCAGATTCTTTAGATTCTTATCATCAGGATCGCTGAAGTCTTCCCTCAAACATTTTCCCTACAGTTTTCATCCATCTTGGTCTTTCTGTTGGTTTTTTCTGTGTTTATGGCTGTTAATGATATTAGTAGTTCTCTAGGGCTTAGAAAGAGCTGCAGATTTTGTTTATTTCACATATAATTCATGATAAAAACTGGGTTGAGAGTAGTTTTTAAAATAAATAATCATTTCTATTCCGTCTGTCAGAACTAGAAAGTGGATTTTTCATGTCCTCCCTCGAACTTGTTTTGAGGATAGATGGATAACTTTATCAGCAGACTCAAGGTCCAGGTCAACACAGACAAGAAAAAAAGTAATGTTGTTTTGTGTTGATAATATGCAGCTGCTAATCTATATAATTTACATGTATTTATTTATTTATTTTCCCTGCATGTTGTTTTGAAGTGTACAAAACCCTACAGCTTTCCGTCCTCATCCTCTCTGATGTCCTCCCACTCCAGTTTTACAGTGTGGCATTTTTACTGCCCCACGCCCACACTGCCCCGTCTGGAAATGTCACCCATGCACACAGCAGCGTCTTCTCACATCCACAGCCTGGTTGTGTAGTTTTGCATGTTCTTACAAAACAGCTCGACCACAGTTAACTCTGTTTTGCATCTATTTTGGAGCTGAGTGTGTGTTTGTAGTGTGAGTGTGTGTAGTGTGTGTGTGTGTGTGTAGTGAGTGCGGTTCTTTCTATTGTTTGAAGGATTTAGGACACACATAAACTCGGAGGTGTCTTTTTCTGAAATAGACATTGTTGTAGTTTATCCACAGGTTTCACAAACAGCTACGAGTTAAAGTCTGTTTTGTTTTTACTTATGTACAACACAGGGAACCATAGGGCTGTGTTTCTCAACCAGTGTGCCATGGTACGTTTGTGTGCTATGGTACGTTATGGTACGTTAGTGTGCCATGGTACGTTAGTGTGCTATGGTACGTTAGTGTGCCATGGTACGTTAGTGTGCCATGGTACGTTATGGTACGTTAGTGTGCCATGGTACGTTTGTGTGCTATGGTACGTTATGGTACGTTAGTGTGCCATGGTACGTTAGTGTGCTATGGTACGTTAGTGTGCCATGGTACGTTAGTGTGCCATGGTACGTTAGTGTGCCATGGTACGTTAGTGTGCCATGGTACGTTAGTGTGCCATGGTACGTTATGGTACGTTAGTGTGCTATGGTACGTTATGGTACGTTAGTGTGCCATGGTACGTTAGTGTGCTATGGTACGTTAGTGTGCCATGGTACGTTAGTGTGCCATGGTACGTTAGTGTGCCATGGTACGTTATGGTACGTTAGTGTGCTATGGTACGTTAGTGTGCCATGGTACGTTAGTGTGCCATGGTACGTTAGTGTGCCATGGTACGTTAGTGTGCCATGGTACGTTATGGTACGTTAGTGTGCCATGGTACGTTAGTGTGCCATGGTACGTTAGTGTGCCATGGTACGTTAGTGTGCCATGGTACGTTAGTGTGCCATGGTACGTTAGTGTGCCATGGTACGTTAGTGTGCCTCAGTTTGTTAGTGTGCCATAGTACGTTATGGTACGTTAGTGTGCCATAGTACGTTAGTGTGCCATGGTACGTTAGTGTGCCATGGTACGTTAGTGTGCCATGGTACGTTAGTGTGCCATGGTACGTTAGTGTGCCATGGTACGTTAGTGTGCCATAGTACGTTAGTGTGCCATGGTACGTTAGTGTGCCATGGTACGTTAGTGTGCCATGGTACGTTAGTGTGCCATGGTACGTTAGTGTGCCATGGTACGTTAGTGGTGCCTCAGTTTGTTAGTGTGCCATGGTACGTTATGGTACGTTAGTGTGCCATAGTACGTTAGTGTGCCATGGTACGTTAGTGTGCCATGGTACGTTAGTGTGCCATGGTACGTTAGTGTGCCATAGTACGTTATGGTACGTTAGTGTGCCATGGTACGTTAGTGTGCCATGGTACGTTAGTGTGCCATGGTACGTTAGTGTGCCATAGTACGTTAGTGTGCCATAGTACGTTAGTGTGCCATGGTACGTTAGTGTGCCATGGTACGTTAGTGTGCCATGGTACGTTATGGTACGTTAGTGTGCCATGGTACGTTAGTGTGCCATGGTACGTTAGTGTGCCATGGTACGTTAGTGTGCCATGGTACGTTAGTGTGCCATAGTACGTTAGTGTGCCATGGTACGTTAGTGTGCCATGGTACGTTAGTGTGCCATGGTACGTTAGTGTGCCATGGTACGTTAGTGTGCCATGGTACGTTAGTGTGCCATGGTACGTTAGTGTGCCATGGTACGTTAGTGTGCCATGGTACGTTAGTGTGCCATAGTACGTTAGTGTGCCATGGTACGTTAGTGTGCCATGGTACGTTAGTGTGCCATGGTACGTTAGTGTGCCATGGTACGTTAGTGTGCCATGGTACGTTAGTGTGCCATGGTACGTTAGTGTGCCATGGTACGTTAGTGTGCCATGGTACGTTAGTGTGCCATGGTACGTTAGTGTGCCATAGTACGTTAGTGTGCCATGGTACGTTAGTGTGCCATGGTACGTTAGTGTGCCATGGTACGTTATGGTACGTTAGTGTGCCATGGTACGTTAGTGTGCCATGGTACGTTAGTGTGCCATGGTACGTTAGTGTGCCATGGTACGTTAGTGTGCCATGGTACGTTAGTGTGCCATGGTACGTTAGTGTGCCATAGTACGTTAGTGTGCCATGGTACGTTAGTGTGCCATGGTACGTTAGTGTGCCATGGTACGTTATGGTACGTTAGTGTGCCATGGTATGTTAGTGTGCCATGGTACGTTAGTGTGCCATGGTACGTTAGTGTGCCATGGTACGTTAGTGTGCCATGGTACGTTAGTGTGCCATGGTACGTTAGTGTGCCATGGTACGTTAGTGTGCCATGGTACGTTAGTGTGCCATGGTACGTTAGTGTGCCATGGTACGATAGTGTGCCATGGTACGTTAGTGTGCCATGGTACGTTATGGTACGTTAGTGTGCCATGGTACGTTAGTGTGCCATGGTACGTTAGTGTGCCATGGTACGTTAGTGTGCCATGGTACGTTAGTGTGCCATGGTACGTTAGTGTGCCATGGTACGTTAGTGTGCCATGGTACGTTAGTGTGCCATGGTACGTTAGTGTGCCATGGTACGTTAGTGTGCCATGGTACGTTAGTGTGCCATGGTACGTTAGTGTGCCATGGTACGTTATGGTACGTTAGTGTGCCATAGTACGTTAGTGTGCCATGGTACGTTAGTGTGCCATGGTACGTTAGTGTGCCATAGTACGTTATGGTACGTTAGTGTGCCATAGTACGTTAGTGTGCCATGGTACGTTAGTGTGCCATGGTACGTTAGTGTGCCATGGTACGTTAGTGTGCCATGGTACGTTAGTGTGCCATGGTACGTTAGTGTGCCATGGTACGTTAGTGTGCCATGGTACGTTAGTGTGCCATGGTACGTTAGTGTGCCATGGTACGTTAGTGTGCCATGGTACGTTAGTGTGCCATGGTACGTTAGTGTGCCATGGTACGTTAGTGTGCCATGGTACGTTAGTGTGCCTCAGTTTGTTAGTGTGCCATGGTACGTTATGGTACGTTAGTGTGCCATGGTACGTTAGTGTGCCATGGTACGTTAGTGTGCCATGGTACGTTAGTGTGCCATAGTACGTTATGGTACGTTAGTGTGCCATAGTACGTTAGTGTGCCATGGTACGTTAGTGTGCCATGGTACGTTAGTGTGCCATGGTACGTTAGTGTGCCATGGTACGTTAGTGTGCCATGGTACGTTAGTGTGCCATGGTACGTTAGTGTGCCATGGTACGTTATGGTACGTTAGTGTGCCATGGTACGTTAGTGTGCCATGGTACGTTAGTGTGCCATGGTACGTTAGTGTGCCATAGTACGTTAGTGTGCCATGGTACGTTAGTGTGCCATGGTACGTTAGTGTGCCATGGTACGTTAGTGTGCCATGGTACGTTAGTGTGCCATGGTACGTTAGTGTGCCATGGTACGTTAGTGTGCCATGGTACGTTAGTGTGCCATGGTACGTTAGTGTGCCATAGTACGTTAGTGTGCCATGGTACGTTAGTGTGCCATGGTACGTTAGTGTGCCATGGTACGTTAGTGTGCCATGGTACGTTAGTGTGCCATGGTACGTTAGTGTGCCATGGTACGTTAGTGTGCCATGGTACGTTAGTGTGCCATGGTACGTTGTAGTGTGCCTCAGTTTGTTAGTGTGCCATAGTACGTTAGTGTGCCATGGTACGTTAGTGTGCCATGGTACGTTAGTGTGCCATGGTACGTTAGTGTGCCATGGTACGTTAGTGTGCCATGGTACGTTAGTGTGCCATGGTACGTTAGTGTGCCATGGTACGTTAGTGTGCCATGGTACGTTAGTGTGCCATGGTACGTTAGTGTGCCATGGTACGTTAGTGTGCCATGGTACGTTAGTGTGGTTGGGTTATGTTTGGGTTACGTTGGTGTGTGGTTTGTCACGGCTCAGAAAGGTTGGGGAACACTGCTGTAGTCGGTCTCATAATATCATGAAAATCCAGTTTGTGTTTTTGCTGTTTCAGTTCCTCGTGTGTCTGTTTCATGTGCGTCCAACACGCTGCACAGAGGCTGCAAGAGCTGCAGAGTCAGGGTTTCCACTCCGGTGTGTGGAGGTGGAAAAGCTGCTGTTTTACTGGTTTCTGTGGATTTACGTGTGATTTACTGTATGAGTGATTTACGGCGGGTCATGCATGAACGAGTCGTCCTAGACCCGGATAATTGCAGCTACAGTGTCTTGCGAAAGTATTCGGCCCCCTTGAACCTTTCAACATTTCGCCACATTTCAGGCTTCAAACATTAAGATATAACATTTCAATTTTTTGTCATGAATCAACAAGTGGGACACAATCGTGAAGTGGAACGAAATTTATTGGATAATTTAAACTATTTAAAAAAATAACAAACTGAAAAGTGGGGCATGCAATATTATTCGGCCCCTTTACTTTCAGTGCAGCAAACTCAGTCCAGAAGTTCAGTGAGGATCTTTGAACGATCCAATGTTGTCCTAAATGACTGATGATGATAAATAGAATGCTCCTGTGTGTAATCAAGTCTCCGTATAAATGCACCTGCTCTTTGATAGTCTCAGGGTTCTGTTTAAAGCACAGAGAGAACCATGAAGACAAAGGAACACACCAGGCAGGTCCGAGATACTGTTGTGGAGAAGTTTAAAGCCGGATTTGGATACAAAAAGATTTCCCAAGCTTTAAACATCTCAAGGAGCACTGTGCAAGCTATTATATTGAAATGGAAGGAGTATCAGACCACTGCAAATCTACCAAGACCCGGCCGTCCCTCCAAACTTTCATCTCAAACAAGGAGAAGACTGATCAGAGATGCAGCCAAGAGGCCCATGATCACTCTGGATGAACTTTGCTGCACTGAAAGTAAAGGGGCCCAATAATATTGCACGCCCCACTTTTCAGTTTTTTATTTGTTAAAGTTTAAATTATCCAATACATTTTGTTCCACTTCACGATTGTGTCCCACTTGTTGTTGATTCATGACAAAAAAATATTTTTTTATATATTTATGTTTGAAGCTTGAAATATGGCAAAATGTTGAAAGGTTCAAGGGGGCCGAATACTTTCGCAAGGCACTGTAAATGCAAATCCCCAAAACAGTTGAAGTAGCTTTTAATTACAAATGGAAGGTTCTTTGGATTATTCCTAAATTCCTGTAATCTTGAGTTAAACTTTAGTCTCAATCACGGAGGTGCACAATCAGAACAGATACATTGTGTACAGGAGAAACTTTAGTATTGTTAAAAACTTTCATTTATTTCTCTAATTCAACAAAAAAGGATCTACTGTATCTTGATATATCTCACTGTAATCAGTCTGTCCTTATGTTGGAGTTTGGAAAGGTATTCTAGATCTGTTTCCCAAATTCTCTCCAATTAACATTTTCTTCTTAATTTTTCGCTGTTGTTTATTTGTAAGTCCTTTATCGCATATAACATTTCATGGCTCCACATTTAGTCTATTTCACATCACGTTTCTGAAAAAAGTCTGGCGTCTATATTAATTGTCTATGATCAGTGTCAACACAGTCTGACTTTAGTTTGTTATTTTTTTAGTATTTATCTTTATAGTAGTTTACACACATTATACATCTAACTTTTAATCAGCAGTGTTTTTCTACTGCAAAGACTGTTTACCTGTAGCCTGGTCGTACCACACCATAGTACTAATTACATTCTGTACTAAGGTCTGGATTGTCTCCATTGACTCCGTTAACAGGTGGGAGGGGCTAACTCCTTTTACAGATTGAAACGACTGGATCTGAGTTTACTGTGACGTATGTAATGAGCCCGAGTGAGTCGTTAGCATTTAGCATTTAGCCTAGCTTTAGCCATCTCCTTTGCCACTAACGGATCCCGTGGGAAGTAGCGCCACAATCTTTACCAGAGATTACATTTGCTAAACATTCCTCTTGCTCCAGCTTCAGTTTCTTGATAGAACCAGACCAGAATACTTTACTATCGCATTCTTCACCAAACTACAACCTGCCCGTTCAACACAAACTCTGACGTCATCCACATCTAACTACAACACCCGCCTCCCGCGCTCTCTGATTGGTCGGATGGAATTCAACCGATTGTAATCTCAAACACAGGGACCAGACCCAGACGTTACCTGCAGGACATGATGATGGACCTGAGAGAACAGATGGATAAGACCAGGGTTGTTTTCCTGTACCTTCTGCTTTGAGATATTCTACTTTATAACATGAACAATAGAATAATAACTGACTATTGACTGTTCGGAGCAGGTGGACTTGTCAGAATGTCTGTTTCTTGGATGGAGACTGATAAACTCATATGAAGTCGTTCTTGTTTTGGCTGCACAGTATTTCCTAAATCGTGTTTTGATCCTGTTCCTGCTGCTGTAATAACTTGTTTCTACTTTTATCCTCGCTGGGAGACGTTTGGTTTCTCTCTCTGCACTTTAAAAAGAAACTTTCTAAATAAGATGTTTTCTGTGACGATTTTAACGTCTTTCCCGTGACGTGTGTGCGAGGACTCAGTGTGGTGCTGCCTGCGGTCCACTCTGCAGACACAGATTCCAGTGGGTGACAAGTTGGCAGCCATTTTGACTCCACCACATTAGTTTTTTTAGCGCTTGTGCCAGTGCAGAATACGTTTCACACTCAGCCAGCCGCCTTAAAGCGTTGGAGCAGTTTGATCACGTACGTCCGGTGAGATCAAACGTTTTCCAAGTCACTCAGACTGATGCACATGAGCCAAGCAGCCGTGAATCCTGCTGCGTCTGTTTGGTCCTGATGATGGAGAGGACGCAGAGACGGATCTCGCGTCACACTATAGTTGTAATTAGCCAATCACAAAGGCCTTCAAGTCTTTTTTTAACAACAATAAATCCTCTTCACAGATGTATTCTAAATCCTCAAATATTGATGCAAAAAAACCAAATTTATTAAAACAAAAATGTTTCCGAATAGATTTAAATTAGATAAATTTCCAAAAGCTTACATTGACGAGATAAATAAGTTCATTCAATATGATTTACAGAAATTCTCTCTGACAGACATTAGAACAATATTGTTAAGTTAGTTTTATTTATAGTTCAGCTCATATATTTTCAGAATTATAACATATAAACTTATTTGTTGTGGTGGTTTGATTCATAAATGTCCAAATGCGATCATCTCTAAAGGTCCAATATCATATTCTTGTCATATTTATCATTTCTTCACAGATTATGGCCCTAAACCTGATTATTCCAGAACTGTTTCTGTATAATTTCCAAATATTAGGTTTAAGTTTTGAATCCCAGGTAGAAATACAGTTCTTTGCCACACGAGCAGATTAAAAAGAAAATATCAAACGTTTTTCTAAAATCATTTTAAGTCAATTTTTGTCTGAAAGTCGTGTCTGTGGCGAACATCCTGCATAGGTTCTATTTTAATACTGTCGGTGCTTGTAGACACATCTTTATCCCTGCTGCTGTCAGACTGTACAATAAGTCACTTTAAGTCACTTTAAGGCACTAGGACTGAAAACACCTGCATTACATAATTATATCCTGAACAGACTATATTTGACCTTTAACATGTTCCACACTTCTGTCTTTTGCACAAATCTGATTCTGTTTTAATATGACATGTACATTTCTCCATCAGAGATCCATAAACTCTATCGTATTTTATATTATTCACTAATCACTTTACTGCTGATATTATCACTGATGTTTATCCTGCTCATGTTCTCCGCTGCTAAAGTACAAAATACACATCTGTAAATACTTCTGAACCAAGTGACATTAAGGCCCTGTCCACACGAAGTCAAGCTCAGGCCTAAACGTAAAAATACTTTATCAATCCAGTGTATCGTCCATACGAGGCCGGCGTTTTGGGGGGGTGTAAACGAACATTTTTGAAAGTAGGTCCCAGAGTGGAAAGATTTCAAAACTCCGTATATGCCGCTCCGTGGTTACTGCCTCTCCGCAATGTATCTGAGACGCGTCATCGCCCCGCCTCTTGTTAAAGCAGCATGCGCCGCACTCAGAAAATAATGACAACAACAATGTAGCTTGTTGGTTTTGTAATCCAGTGCGACCCGAAGCAACAGTTCAACCTCATCGTCCGTCCATACTAATGTAGTACCAGCTCGCACACTCGCCATGTTGTCTGTTTACAACATTCTGCGCATGCCCAGTTCCCGTCACGGAAGTTTGGGCTTGATCCCGTCATTGCGTCACAGCGCCACCAACAGGTCTGGCATAGTTTCACAGTGTTTTCAGGCGTATTGACTACATTCATATGGACGCACACATTTACTGAGCTAACTCTGTGTTTACAGAAAACGTTTCTGAAATTATAAGCGTTTTGTCTTCGTGTGGATATAGACTAACTCTCCAGAGTTTTCCATCTTACTATGTTAGTTTTATTGTCTATAATCTTAAATAATTGACTTTCTCTGCTGTAATGTGCAGCAATGACACTGAAATCTCTCCACTGTGGGACCAATAGATATTAAACTGTAGATGACATGCACTGACTAAGAGAGTTTTGAGAATTGGCTAAGTCTTGGCTATAGTCACCAGTAAATATTTCCCAACCTAAATGGAGCAGGTGAACTCCGGCGTAGACAATCTGGATCTGATTATTGAACATTACAAAGACAATGGTTAATTAATTCCTTGTCTTTTTTACTGAGCTTTCTCATTAAGAACAATTGTGAGGCCAATTCTAAACAGCTGATGTGTGCTTTCTCCAGAGTCTTAATCATATCCTTCGTTCTGTGGCCGTGCAGTCTGCGTCTGCGAGTCATATGACATCTACACACACACACACACACACACACACACACACACACACACACACACACACACACACTGTTCCCATGTAATGTAAAACTGGGGCTGTTTGTTCAGAGCGAGGGTGTGCTTGTGTGCTCGCCTGTGTGTGTGTGTGCGCTGTTGTGTCGGACGCACAAACGAGGGAGTTGTCAGAGAAGGCGCAGGCAGAGGGACACTGAGGATCACAGGAGACATGTCCAAGTGGATGAGTTTTAAACTGTTCAAGGAGAGCAGCCGAGTGAGTACTTCACACCAGCAACACAACAATTCTATTCCCACACTTCATTTCAACTTTTATCAGTCTTTTATAAACTTAGTATTGTACGTTTGCTACTTTGCTGTGATATGAAAATGCTGGTAAAGTTGTGTTCAAGTCAAATGGCAAAAAAACGGTTGTTTAGTTGAAGCTTATTATTATCGTAGTTTAATGCTAGGGGTGTGTACCATTCTGTGGTCCAATGGTCATTCGTTAACGTTTGGTTATCTTGAGTTATGACAACTAGATTAAAGAATAACTAGGGCGGTGAGCGGCGTGTCAAGAGACCGCTGGAGCTGGTGTCATTTTGCATTAGTTTTTTTCTTTTGTAACAGTTTCTGATGTGTTTGCGTCTTGGGTTAGAAGTCTGTTTATTTTACTTTCCGTTGCTCCAGTTGCTAATCCAAAAGCAGCGCATGTATTCTGCGTGTGTTGACTTTCACTTAGCTCACGTAGCTTATAGGGACGATTAATGGTTAAACTGGTGGTGAGTGCAGGCAGACGGACGCAGAGAAACAGGAAAAGAGCGATTAGCTGCCACCAGAGTGTCCACGCGACCCAGAGCCTCAGGCGGCACTGGCTTTGGGCAGAAATATACACATTCTCTACGTTTTTGTTTTCGGCGTCTCTTCACAAAGTGTCAGTCAATTGTTGAATGGTATTTTTTGGTACTACTTTATAATGTCATTGGATAAACACATACATTTAGGTACTCCATCTTTTATCAATGAAATCCAAATAGACAACTACCATTTGGATTCAAGCTGGAGTACCTCACTGTAAAACCCTATGATAAGTAAGTTTTCAAAGTTTGCTAGTTAGAGTTAAGGTTACATGTTCTCTGAGCCTCTGTCTCATTATTCAGTCAGTGTTTACAATGAAAACGAGACCAGCCAATCAGCTCTCAGTATGTAAAAGATGACATGTGATCTCATAAGAATAACACAGAATGTTGTGATCTGATTTGTTCACAAATGTTTCATCCTCTAAGGATCACCCTCCTCCACCCTACAGGGAGGATTCATTTATTCAAATATTTTCAATTTAACAGCCTCAGTATTAGAATTCACTTGTGTGTGTTGCCTTTCAAATGCGTTAACACAACATCAGACAAAAGATGTCCACACAATAAGCATTTCCATTTGGGTTCATAAGGAGAAGAACAGGCAAAATGAGGTGATCCTTAAAGAGTTAAAAAAGACCACTTTGGCAGAAAAAAATGAATATTTAAAAAAGTACTCAGTCTTGTTAATTGGTGACATGGAATTTGCAGCTATAGTTTGTTTCTAAGTTTTGAAATCTGGGGCAACTATGATATTCGTTAGCAATTAAACTAACATATTTTTAAGAAGTGTAAAAATACTGTCATAAAAACAAACAATGACACAATGTCACAATGTCAACATCATTGACACTTGACTCATGCATTTTATTTCTTCGGTCGACTGGACTTTGAACCACACAGTCCTGACTGTCGTTGGAACAGCCTCGTGCAAATGATGAAATAGTTAAAGTTGGTTCAGTTTTAGAAGTGTGTGTGTGTGTGTGTGTGTGAGTGTGTGTCATAACAATCAAATATCTTCCATTGATGCTCACTGAAGTAATTTCATTCGCCACCATCAGAGTCATGTGACGACCAGAACCTTTCAAATCACATGAACAATCATCCTCTGCTCCACGCTTTGATTCTGATTCACACTTTTCACTTTAGTTTGATAAGAACAAGGGATGTTGTCAGATGACTCCTTTAAATGAACCAAGCTTTATTTTACTTCAGTAAAATAGAGAATGGAAGTGTATGGGCCCAGGACTGGCCTGGACTGGCCTTCAGGTGTACCGGGCCGTGCCCGAAGGATCAATGCCCATATTTGGGCAGGTCTGTCTGCTTCATGTCTCTCTCCTGGTTCTCTCTCCTGTGTCTCTCTCTCCTGTCTCTCTCTCCTGTGTGTCTCTCCTGTGTCTCTCTCCCCTGTGTCTCTCTCTCCTGTGTCTCTCTCTCCTGTATCTCTCTCCCCTGTGTCTCTCTCTCCTGTGTCTCTCTCTCCTGTCTCTCTCTCTCCTGTCTCTCTCTCCTGTATCTCTCTCCCCTGTGTCTCTCTCTCCTGTGTCTCTCTCTCCTGTCTCTCTCTCCTGTATCTCTCTCCCCTGTGTCTCTCTCTCCTGTGTCTCTCTCTCCTGTGTCTCTCTCTCCTGTCTCTCTCTCCTGTGTCTCTCTCTCCTCTGTGTCTCTCTCTCTCCTGTATCTCTCTCTCCTGTGTCTCTCTCTCCTGTGTGTGTCTCTCTCTCCTCTGTGTCTCTCTCTCTCCTGTGTCTCTCTCTCCTGTGTCTCCTGTGTCTCTCTCTCCTGTGTCTCTCTCTCCTGTGTCTCTCTCTCCTGTGTGTCTCTCTCTCCTGTGTCTCTCTCTCCTGTGTGTCTCTCTCTCTCCTGTGTGTCTCTCTCTCTTGTGTCTCTCTCTCTCCTGTGTCTCTCTCCTGGTTCTCTCTCCTGTGTCTCTCTCTCCTGTGTCTCTCTCTCCTGTCTCTCTCCTGTGTGTCTCTCTCTCTCTTGTGTGTCTCTCTCTCCTGTGTCTCTCTCCTGTGTCTCTCTCTCCTGTCTCTCTCTCCTGTGTGTCTCTCTCTCTCCTGTCTCTCTCTCTCCTGTCTCTCTCTCTCCTGTGTCTCTCTCTCCTGTGTCTCTCTCTCCTGTGTCTCTCTCTCCTGTCTCTCTCCTGTGTGTCTCTCTCTCTCTTGTGTGTCTCTCTCTCCTGGTTCTCTCTCCTGTGTCTCTCTCTCCTGTGTCTCTCTCTCCTGTCTCTCTCTCCTGTGTGTCTTTCTCTCTCCTGTGTCTCTCTCTCCTGTCTCTCTCTCCTGTGTGTCTTTCTCTCTCCTGTGTCTCTCTCTCCTGTGTCTCTCTCTCCTGTCTCTCTCTCCTGTGTGTCTTTCTCTCTCCTGTGTCTCTCTCTCCTGTCTCTCTCTCCTGTCTCTCTCTCCTGTCTCTCTCTCTCCTGTGTCTCCTCACGAAGCGGGACAAAACTTGCTAAATTAAACTTTTCCATTGCATTAACAGCTCATGTTGGTTTTGCCGAACAGTAAAATGCTGTGAACAAACAGATTTAAAGACAGATTGGCTGAGATTATGGTTTGACCTGTTGTTTATCGCTCACTCAGATAAAACCATGAGAAACTAAAGTGTCGTAATGTAGACTTTTGCACTTTATTATAGTTGTTGAAACCGCAGACTTCCTGATCCTCTGCAGAGTCTACAGTGTGTGCTTCTGCAAACCGTATAAGTAACTGTAAAAATAAGTTAAAATAAACCGGGCCGTCAAGAAGCAAAAGTGTCCCAGTCCAGTCCCAGTCCAGTCCCGGTCCAGTCCTGGTCCAGTCCCAGTCTAGTCCTGGTCCAGTCCCGGTCCAGTCCTGGTCCAGTCCCGGTCCAGTCCTGGTCCAGTCCCGGTCCAGAACTGGTCCAGTCCCAGTCTAGTCCTGGTCCAGGGAGATAAAGTCTCGGTGGCACGGTGGCTGAGTGGATAGCACTCTCGCCTCTCAGCAAGAAGGTCCTGGGTTCATATCCCGGTCGGACCAGGGCCTTTCTGAGTGGAGTTTGCATGTTCTCCCTGTGTCTGCGTAGGTTTCCTCCGGGTACTCCGGTTTCCCCTACCACTAAAAATATGTCCAATAGTTCTGGCATGTGCCTCCTGTACTGGCCCCTCCCATCTCTGTGTGGAGTGAGAGACAAGTGCCCAAAATTAACAATTGTAAACCGCTTTGAGACTCAGATCTGCAGTGAAAATGAAAATGTCGTCAACTCTTCCTAAACTTATGACCATCACCTGCTGCTTCTACTGCTGCTACTACTGCTGCTGCTGCTACTGCTGCTGCTGCTACTGCTACTACTGCTGCTGCTGCTACTGCTACTACTGCTACTACTGCTGCTGCTGCTACTGCTGCTACTGCTACTGCTGCTGCTGCTGCTGCTACTGCTACTACTGCTACTACTGCTGCTGCTGCTACTGCTGCTACTGCTACTGCTGCTGCTGCTACTGCTACTACTGCTGCTGCTGCTACTGCTACTACTGCTACTACTGCTGCTGCTGCTACTGCTGCTACTGCTACTACTGCTACTACTGCTGCTGCTGCTACTGCTACTACTGCTGCTGCTGCTACTGCTACTACTGCTGCTGCTGCTACTGCTACTACTGCTACTGCTGCTGCTGCTGCTACTGCTACTGCTGCTGCTGCTACTGCTGCTGCTACTGCTACTGCTGCTGCTGCTACTGCTGCTGCTGCTGCTACTGCTGCTGCTACTCAGAATCAGAATCAGAATCAGAATCATTTTTATTGCCACGTAAGTAACAGGAGGTCACAGACTTGGAAATTGCTTTGGCTCAGTGCAACAGTCAAAAAGAGATAATAAAAATAAGAATAAAAAACACTTCTAAAGAATAAATTTAAATTTAAAATAGAGTTACAGTTACTATTTACAATATCCAAGTGCACATGGTGCACACAATGTAAGGTGACAGCAGTACAGTGAAGTAAAGTGACGTATGATGGGCAGTAAAGTGACTTTATAAAGGGCGGGGGGACAGGTTAAGAAGTGTTCAAGAGTCCAACAGCAGAGGGGAAGAAACTGTTCTTGTGGCGGGAGGTTCTAGTCCTGATGGACCGCAGCCTCCTGCCTGAGGGGAGTGGTTGGAATAGTCCATGTGCAGGTGAGAGGGGAGTGGTTGGAATAGTCCATGTGCAGGTGAGAGGGGAGTGGTTGGAACAGTCCATGTGCAGGTGAGAGGGGAGTGGTTGGAATAGTCCATGTGCAGGTGAGAGGGGAGTGGTTGGAATAGTCCATGTGCAGGTGAGAGGGGATTGGTTGGAATAGTCCATGTGCAGGTGAGAGGGGAGTGGTTGGAATAGTCCATGTGCAGGTGAGAGGGGAGTGGTTGGAATAGTCCATGTGCAGGTGAGAGGGGAGTGGTTGGAATAGTCCATGTGCAGGTGAGAGGGGAGTGGTTGGAATAGTCCATGTGCAGGTGAGAGGGGAGTGGTTGGAATAGTCCATGTGCAGGTGAGAGGAGAGTGGTTGGAATAGTCCATGTGCAGGTGAGAGGGGAGTGGTTGGAATAGTCCATGTGCAGGTGAGAGGGGTCGGCTGTGATACGACCAGCCCGGCCTCGAGCTCGGGCGACGTACAGGTCCTGCAGCGATGGAAGGCTGCGGCCGATCACTTCCTCTGCAGAGCGCACAATGCACTGTAGTCTCTGTTTGTCCCTGACTGTGGCTCCAGCGAACCACACGGTGATGGAGGAGGTGATGAGGAGGTGATGAGGAGGTGATGAGGAGGTGATGGAGGAGGTGATGAGGAGGTGATGAGGAGGTGATGGAGGAGGTGATGAGGAGGTGATGAGGAGGTGATGGAGGAGGTGATGGAGGAGGTGATGGAGGAGGTGATGGAGGAGGTGATGGAGGAGGTGATGGAGGAGGTGAAGAGGAGGTGATGGAGGAGGTGATGGAGGAGGAGGTGATGGACTCGATGATGGCCGTGTAGAACTGCAGCTTGGCTTTCCTGAGCTGCCGCAGGAAGTACATCCTCTGCTGGGCCTTCTTGATGAGGAGCTGATGGTCGGCTCCCACTTGAGGTCCTGGGTGATGGTGGTGCCCAGGAAACGGAAGGACTCCACAGAGGTGATGGGGGAGTCCATCACGGAGGGTGGGGGCGGGGGGGACAGTGCTCTTCCTGAAGTCCACAATCATCTCCACTGTCTTCTGGGCGTTCAGCTCCAGGTTGTTACCACTGCACCAGGACACCAGCCGGTCCACCTCCCTCCTGTAGGAGACACCAGGACACCAGCCGGTCCACCTCCCTCCTGTAGGAGACACCAGGACACCAGCCGGTCCACCTCCCTCCTGTAGGAGACACCAGGAAACCAGCCGGTCCACCTCCCTCCTGTAGGAGACACCAGGACACCAGCCGGTCCACCTCCCTCCTGTAGGAGACACCAGGACACCAGCCGGTCCACCTCCCTCCTGTAGGAGACACCAGGACACCAGCCGGTCCACCTCCCTCCTGTAGGAGACACCAGGACACCAGCCGGTCCACCTCCCTCCTGTAGGAGACACCAGGACACCAGCCGGTCCACCTCCCTCCTGTAGGAGACACCAGGACACCAGCCGGTCCACCTCCCTCCTGTAGGAGACACCAGGACACCAGCCGGTCCACCTCCCTCCTGTAGGCGACACCAGGACACCAGCCGGTCCACCTCCCTCCTGTAGGCGACACCAGGACACCAGCCGGTCCACCTCCCTCCTGTAGGCGACACCAGGACACCAGCCGGTCCACCTCCCTCCTGTAGGCGACACCAGGACACCAGCCGGTCCACCTCCCTCCTGTAGGAGACACCAGGACACCAGCCGGTCCACCTCCCTCCTGTAGGAGACACCAGGACACCAGCCGGTCCACCTCCCTCCTGTAGGAGACACCAGGACACCAGCCGGTCCACCTCCCTCCTGTAGGAGACACCAGGACACCAGCCGGTCCACCTCCCTCCTGTAGGAGACACCAGGACACCAGCCGGTCCACCTCCCTCCTGTAGGAGACACCAGGACACCAGCCGGTCCACCTCCCTCCTGTAGGAGACACCAGGACACCAGCCGGTCCACCTCCCTCCTGTAGGAGACACCAGGACACCAGCCGGTCCACCTCCCTCCTGTAGGAGACACCAGGACACCAGCCGGTCCACCTCCCTCCTGTAGGAGACACCAGGACACCAGCCGGTCCACCTCCCTCCTGTAGGAGACACCAGGACACCAGCCGGTCCACCTCCCTCCTGTAGGCGGACTCATCGTTGTTGGAGATGAGTCCAATGAGGGTGGTGTCGTCCGCTACTGCTGCTGCTACTGCTACTGCTGCTGCTGCTACTACTGCTACTGCTGCTACTGCTACTGCTGCTGCTGCTACTACTGCTACTGCTGCTACTGCTACTACTGCTACTACTGCTGCTGCTGCTACTGCTGCTGCTACTACTGCTTCTACTGCTACTACTGCTGCTGCTGCTGCTGCTGCTGCATGTGTATGATGTGTGTGATGTGTGTTCATTGGTCAGCTGTGGTCACGTGACCCGTGGCCACAGGAGCCGCCCATAAACAGAGATGTTTATGTTGTGCTGCTTTTTTGGGAACAATAAAGTTCTTTTCAAACACAAACTACTCCTGTTGTTCTCTGCTGTTTCTGTTTCTGTGGAATGTTATGGACTGGGATTTTATTCATCGTTGGGTTCATTTTGTCCATTTGCAAACTCTAAAGTTTTGACTTTGAGCCTAAACTGTTGAGAGCAGTTTGTATCAGTTGTGATTTTTGTGTGAGCTCAGATTGTATCACTTTTGTGTAAACGGACCTGTCCTGGTCTATTGTGTGTAGACTGATCCTCTTCTGGTTGTGTAGACTGTTGTGTAGACTGAGTTGTGTGTGTGTGTGTGTGTGTGTGACCATCTGTCAGGTGTAGTGTCACCTGCAGTTGTGCAGAAACAGGGTTGTGTTGCTAAGAGACCCTCAGCCCAAAGTCTCGGCTGACGCACACTTGCCGTCATTTTCCAAGACTTTTGGAAACACAAACACAGACTTTGAAGGTGCATTTAAGGCTGTAATTAACGCACAACTTTACGATACATTGTTGTCCTGATTTGATCACTAGATTAGTTGTTAATGTCTTAATTAGGTATTCATTTTCTAAACAAATAAAAAGGCTCAGACCTTTGTCCCCAGGTGCTGAAAGCGTGTTAAGGACACAGTATTTTTGTAAATATGTTGCATTTGGTGAGATGTAATAATCCATTTGAAAGTTTGGATAATGGACTTTGTTGATTATTAATTAAAGCCATCTCTGTTTGTGCACTTTAGTTTGGTCGGTGTAAATCTCTGCGAATGCTCGTGTCGGAGACAGTTTAAAATGTTCATTTAATGGAAGCAAATAACTGGACCCTGGTCGTCTGGACAGACTCTGATGAACCTATAACCAACTGTACTTTGTTCTCGATATAATCATGAGAGACACAAACATAAGTCATGAGATATTTGTCTCTTTAGTGAATTGATCGTTTATATTTTAAACCAATTATTGCTGTGACGTCACAATCGCAAACTGTATTATAACCCCTCATTTCAACATGAAACCGTTTAGATAAAAAAAAGATGCAGTTCAGACCAGAAGTTTGGACACCTTCTCATTCAAAGAGTTTGTTTTTTTCATGATTATGAAAATGGTAGATTGACACTGAGGGCATCAAACCTATGAATGAACTCATGTGAATTATGTCCGTAGTAAAAAAGTATGAACCAAGTGTAAATATGTGTTATTTTCTGGTTCTTCAAAGTAGAACCTTTTGCTCTGATACTGCTTCACTCTTGGCATTCTCTGGATGAGCTTCAACAGGACCTGAAATGGTCTCCAACAGTCTGGAAGGAGTTCCCATGATGCTTAGCACTTGTTGGCCCCTTCACTCTGTGGTCCAGCCCCAAAACCATCTGGACTGGGTTCAGGTCCAAAACCATCTGGACTGGGTTCAGGTCCAAAACCATCTGGACTGGGTTCAGGTCCGGCCCTTACACAGCCTGGTGCGGGTCTACAGCAATAGTCATGAAAAGACCTCAGTGAAGGAGAGAGGGTGTCCACACTTTTGCTCTGTACTGTACATGCACAGATACATTGTTGCACACTTCTGCTTTAATATGTTGCCTGTAGCTTAAATGTAAATGTCTTTGTGTTCACAGCTCTCTGGAGGATGTGAGTTGACGGTGGTTCTTCAGGACTTCGCCGCCGGAAGCAGCTCAGAGATGTCCGTCAGCACAGGTAAGAACGGCTTTTCCCACACCTGTCACATGATCCCTCTGGTCACATGATCCCTCAGGTCACGTGTGTGCTGAGTTTCTGAAACCTCTCTCTGTTGCAGGTCAGACCGTGGAGCTGCTGGAGCGACCCAGCGAGCGGCCCGGCTGGTGTCTGGTCCGGTCCACAGATCGCAGCCCGCCTCAGGAAGGACTGGTGCCCAGCTCGGCCCTCTGCGTGTCCCACTCCCGCTCCAGTGTGGAGATGGACTGCTTCTTCTCAGGGAAAGGTACGAGGCCCTTTAATCTGCCCTTTAATCTACCCTTTAATCTACCCTTTAATGATTAATGGGTAGATTAAAGTTTAATCTACCCTTTAATCTGCCCTTTAATATACCCTTTAATCTGCCCTCTTCGTCTCATCGATGTCTGTCTTTATCCAGAGCTACTTTGTTTTGTAGTGTAGTTTTTTGGTTCTTTTAGATACATTATCTTGTTAATTGTTGGTTTTGTAGTGTTACTTGGACCATGGCTGTATGTTTTCTAATTGGACATGCAGAAGGAGGACCTCTGCTGGTGGGAGGACATCATTGCATTGAGTTTCATCAATATTTAAACTATATCAGTGAAGGCTCATATAAATCTGCTGATTTGATTTGTTGCAATTTTTGTTAAATTTGCAGTTGCTTTTTGTGTTCATCCAAATAATTCACATCCATTTTGTTCCAATAGCTGTCATTATTTTTGGATGAATAAACGTATGTCCAGAAGAGGGAGCTCTAGCATTGTTTTTAGTGTTTCAAATCTCTTTGCTGCAACAGAAGATTTGTAAATAACTCAAACTGGACGAATCCATCCAACCAGTCCCTATAGTTTGTGTCTATCACTTCTCTTTAAATCCATATATTTTCTTTAGATCAGCTTTTTTCATACAAAACACTGAAAAAGAGGGGATCATATTTGCTGAGTGTAAAACAGTGGCTCACAGGGCAGGGGTCAGTAAGTGGGGGATATTGGCAAAATACATTATTATAGCTTTTATATGATTTATTTTCATTATTAAATTAATCCCTGTGTTTCGTATGTGTTTTCTGATGGAGGAAGTGACCGTAGAATTTTCTGATGTAGGAAGTGACCATAGCGAGACCGTGGCCTGAGGCGGCTGCTCACGGCTTCTCTGGATCATCTGATTTGCCTTCTGTTGCCGCTGAGTTTCCTCTTTGACTCATGAAAAGAAACGCTTGTTTTCCTCAGAACAGATGCAAATTCAGACACAGATCAGTCACAGATGAAGCGATAACACATTTACAGTTCATCGTATTTACTCAGAAACCTTTGTCGTAGCGGTTCCACAAAGATCTGCTCTTCCCTGGACTTTCTCTTTTAAATTCTTTATGTTCTGCTTGTCGGCTTTTTGTTTGTGTTTTTTACATAACTGTGTGTTGCTTACCTGCCTTAGGACCATACCATACCCTACCCTACCATACCATACCATACACTAACCTACCCTATACCTACCATACCCTACACTACCATACCATACCCTACCATACCCTACCATACCCTACCATACCATACCCTACCATACCATACACTAACCTACCCTATACCTACCATACCCTACACTACCATACCATACCCTACCCTACCATACCATACCCTACCATACCATACACTAACCTACCCTATACCTACCATACCCTACACTACCATACCATACCCTACCCTACCATACCATACCCTACCATACCATACACTAACCTACCCTATACCTACCATACCCTACACTACCATACCATACCCTACACTACCATACCATACCCTACCATACCATACACTAACCTACCCTATACCTACCATACACTACCATACCATACCCTACCCTACCATACCATACCCTACCATACCATACACTAACCTACCCTATACCTACCATACCCTACACTAGCATACCATACCCTACCATACCATACCCTACCATACCCTACCATACCATACCATACCATTTATTCTTGTATAGCCCTAAATCATGGATGCAATTTACCTGTTGTGCTGATGTATTGAATTCAAATACATAAAACACATAAATAATCAGCTCTGACTGCCACTCTGACCCAGAAATGGATTAAGGGGAAGAAAATTGATATATGAATATTGTATTTATAGCGACTATCCTCCTGGCTAAAGTCACTGTCCCTATTTTTTGATAGTAATGGCCCAAACATTGCATCTATATTATTATAAAATCTCCATCTACTGTAAATAAAACAGTTTTGAAGGCCACCCGTACAGTGTCACTGGTTCTGATTCTTGCTGGTTCTTTCCCGTCTTCTGTGTCTTGTGACTGTGAAAGTAGGTCTCTGTGTTTTCTCCATAACTGCAGTTGATTCAAATGTTTACACACGTGACAGAAAGCTTCAGTATTGTTGTCCACAGTCCGTTATCTGCAGTTCTGTGAAGGAGAGAGGACCTTGAGACGACTCTGTTTCACTTTCTCTCCACACATTCCTCTTTTCGTTCGTGTTTCTGAACTAAACTTTGCCGTTCGTTGGCTCTTAAGGCTTTTGTTTTTGTTTATCCATAAAATACTGGTGAAAAACACAGCTGCGTGCGACTAAAACTGTATTTGTCTAATGTTTTGTTATGAAATCTGAATAATCTGTTCTACATTCGGTTCTTAATGTCACACAGATACATTTTCTAAAATAAGTCCAGTTTATATCACTGCACTTTTAGAGCCTTTAGAGAGATTGAGATTATAGTTTATATTATAAGCCACCAAATGTAGTGTAAACACGTTTGTAACTTTGGGGTTTGTGTGTTTACAAAGTCTTTATTGACTCATTTAAAAAGACTATGAATATTTTGTGTAAATTCTCCGTCATACAGAGATTACCTTCCTTTGTTTTGTATGGAATATTATCATTTCAAACTACATGAAAATGTACGTGTCCCCAGAATTATTTATGTATTTATATGATCGGGACAATGCACATTATTATATAAAAAAACCCAAAATATACCACAGTATAGCTACCAAGCTAGTTTTCATCCGTAGTCCCTAAAGGCAGGATAATACAAAGGAAATGACAACATACAATACATGATCATATAAACAGATTAAAGGTCATTGTTTATGAATCAGGCGACAGTAGCTCAGTTGGTAGAGCATTGGCCAGAAGGTCGTGAGTTCATTTCCCACCTCTACACCTTCTCCACCGACTCCCACTGATGACTGCTGTCGTTGTGTCCTTGGGCAAGACACTTAACCCCACTTTGCCCAAAGCCCCCACTGAAAGATCAAGGCTATGCTCACAGTCAGAGAGCAGCCTCCTGTGGACTCACCACCTGCAGAGGGTCAGTGAGGGGCTGGTGCTATGAGACTTGACCCCTGACCCAGAAATGGATTAAAGGGAAGAAAATGGATGGATGGGTTTATGAATCATAGTTGCCGTTTTCCGGTTAAACCAGTGGGGGCGGGTCCCAGCTCAAAAGTGTCCAAAATGAGGTGCGCTGACATGCTGCAATACCACCCCAGGCCTGTGGGGGTGGACGTCTTTACAGGATGGTCCAAAAGTTGTCTCTTGGTCCAAAGCTCCGTTCCACATGTGTGTCAATGCTGAGTGTTCTGGACCAGTCTAGTTTAGTCGCTGTGGACTTTAGAAGTCTCTTGTTTGAATGAATTTTGAAACTGCCCATAGACCGGAAGTTGTGGCACATTAGTTAGAACAGCAGAGATAGGTGTGACTACTTAATATTTACAGTCTGTGGGTTAAACAAATGCAAAACCAAACGGACATGATTTCCACAATAATTACTACGATCCAATCAGAGCAGAATGACTAAATTCCCTCCCAAAATGGCGCCACACGTATTTAAATTAAAGCAGGGACAAAAGTAAGTAGTCCTGGGTTGTAGTTAGTTTGTCCTGTTTCTATCCAAACCCCAGCAGGTGGATTGCTTCAGCTCTTGGAAGATTCTGGAAACAGTATAGGATTGTAGTGACTTTAATAGTCCACTATAGTGCATACAACAATACGGCCCCTTTAAAATGACTTTACTTAATCCCAATCAGAGGTAATTCCTAATACTATCCACTCTAACCTGTCATCATAATCCTCTGGGGCATTGGGTCCCACCTGGTACTTTAGAACCAGAACTCTCCAAGTCTGTTCTGGTTCAGTGAAGTGTGAGTGAAGCAGTTTCTCTGGGAAAGAGTGGTTTGGCTCCTCCTCCCTCTGCTCCACTCCTCTCGGTGCTCTCCCAGTCCCACTCACTCTCTCTCTGCTCCGTGGACCTGGAGCGTGTCTATATTTACTTCATGTATTTCACTGTTTACGGTTTTTAAAAAGAAAACGCAGGCGGCAGATGAGATGTTGTTGTGAGGCAAGATGAAGAAAAGTTGGCGGGGTTGTTGTGACTGGACTCTGGCTCATTGCTGCTGCTGCTGCTACAAAGGTACAGGTGGGACTGAAACTACACTTTTTTAACGGTATTTTTACAGCTACACACTTTATCAGCGTTTGACAAAATCAAGCTGTTGTGTAGTTCTGTTGTACAAGTCTAAAATAAGGCTAAAAAGTCCATATGTGATCCATTTTTGTGTTGCCTTGAATGGAAAATCCTTTGAAAATAACAATGGTCCTTAGATGTCATTTTGTCACAGAACTTTAAACTATATGTGTGTGTAAAGTCTGTTTTTGGTTGTGTGTGTGTGTGTGTGTGTGTGTGTGTGTGTGTGTGTGTGTGTGTGTGTGTGTGTGTGTGTGTGTGTGTGTGTGTGTGTGTGTGTGTGTGTGTGTGTGTGTGTGTGTGTGTCGGGCAATGACACTTGCAGGAATGATCGCACAATTATACTTTAAACATTCCTTTCTTTGGCGATGTTGATTTTTGCTTTATTGATTTTTCTGCTGTTGTGTCATTTGAACTACACAAAACACACACACACAATACTGAGTGTGTAGCCTCTGCTGTCTCACACCCTTTGGAAGACTGACTTTTAAAAAGTTGTTGGAATTTTGGAAAAGATTTTGTTTTGTGACTGGTTTAGAGATTAGTTTGACATAATACTATGATATTTTGGGTCAAATTGTTTGTGTTTCTCTGTGTGGTTCTCTGTTGTGTGTGGTTCAGTTGTGTGTCTCTGTTGTGTGGTTCTGTTGTGTGGTTCTCTGTTGTGTGTGGTTCTGTTGTGTGTCTCTGTTGTGTGGTTCTGTTGTGTGGCTCTGTTGTGTGGTTCTCTGTTGTCTGGTTCTGTTGTGTGGCTCTGTTGTGTGGTTCTGTTGTGTGGTTCTGTTGTGTGGTTCTCTGTTGTGTGGTTCTGTTGTGTGGCTCTGTTGTGTGGTTCTGTTGTGTGGTTCTGTTGTGTGGTTCTCTGTTGTGTGTGGTTCTGTTGTGTGGCTCTGTGTGTGGTTCAGTTGTGTGGCTCTGTTGTGTGGCTCTGTTGTGTGGTTCTCTGTTGTGTGGTTCTGTTGTGTGGCTCTGTTGTGTGGTTCTGTTGTGTGGCTCTGTTGTGTGGCTCTGTTGTGTGGTTCTGTTGTGTGGCTCTGTTGTGTGGTTCTGTTGTGTGGCTCTGTTGTGTGGTTCTCTGTTGTGTGGTTCTGTTGTGTGGTTCTGTTGTGTGGTTCTCTGTTGTGTGTGGTTCTGTTGTGTGGCTCTGTGTGTGGTTCAGTTGTGTGGTTCTGTTGTGTGGCTCTGTTGTGCGTTGCTGTGTGACAGACTGGTCGGACTGGTGTAGAAACCTCTTTTCATGTCTGTAAATATTTTACTGGTGACATTGTTATGTTTTTATTCACTGCACAAAGTTTTACACGTTTTAAAGTTTATACGTCACAAATATATAACTTATACTTGTGTTTTATTCTTTCGCTGAACCAGGATGAACAGACTTTCTAATAATAATAATAATGTTTAAACCAATGCGTTGCTCTGACATTAGTCATTCTGTTGTGATTCATTCTTAAACCTATTTTTAAAACTTATTATTCGGAGATAAGACTTTTTACTTAAGTAAGTAATCTTTAAGAAATCTTTATTAAGTAATCTTTATTTATATACCGCCTTTTCACTGCACATCGGAGTCTCAAAGCGGTTTACAATTGTTATTTTTGGGAGTGGGGCCAGTACAGGAGGCACATGTCAGACCTATTGTACATATTTTTAGTGGTAGGGGAAACCGGAGCCCCTGGAGGAAACCTACGCAAACACGGGGAGAACATGCAAACCCCATTCAGAAAGGCCCTGGTCCAACCGGGATTCGAACCCAGGACCTTCTTGCTGAGAGGCGAGAGTGCTATCCACTCAGCCACCGTGCCGCCCATGTTACTTATGACCGATCAACAAAACGAACCGTTCAAATCAGTCCTAATGAGTGTTTATAGAAAGAGTTTAGTCGATGCTTTTGTTGTGGGTACACACTGATATTGTGTGTACTGCCCTTTAGACCCGAGGACGGTTTTGACTCAGGTCCAGCTTTTACCACAAAGAGTTCTGAAGCCGCCGGTGCGTGACCCGTCTCACCTGTACTTTTCAGATTCATTAAGGTGGAGTAAGCGGCACATGCAGGTTTACATCTCCATGGAGTTGTAATACCACCTTAAATACTGGTATTTGTCTGAATAAAAGCGTTGGACCCAAAGTATCCTTGTCCAACATTCCAGACAGAATAACGTTTTCACCTGACCCTGGTCCCTTTTGTTTTCAGTGTATCTTTCTGTTGTGTAGTCAAAATGTTGTGTAGTCAAAATGTATGAAGTCAGAGTGCGGGAGGTATGAAAGGAATGTCATCTTCCCAGATCACTCACATCCTGTCAATCATAACAGAGGCGTGGCTGCTGTCTCTGTCTCACTGTATTCACGCTGTCGGGTTGTTCTTAAGTTCAGTCAAATGTCTACAAAACCAATATAATCCATAGTTTAGTCACAAATGAGAAATGCAGTCCACAAAAGATACATCAGTGTTTTAATTATTCCTACATAAGATCGACACAGGTCTTTTCACAGTCAGAACATTGTTGAAAATGCTAGAAATATTACTCAAATTGTAAGTTAGTGTTTGGGGATCAGGCTGCATTCTCAAAAAAGGTTGGTTCGCCTCAAAAAAAACACATATAAATGATTTATACATGACATAATTCCGTGTAAAGAAGCAAGTAAACTTAATCAAATGCAACTTCAACCTTTTAACAGACGCCCTGGAGCAAAGTTTTTGTCTAGAAACCAAAGAAAATAACAGTTTATGCAGGTTTTGATGTGAAAAATCTGTTCTTAAGTTCTTATACGAATGAATGAAAATGGCTCTAAAATGAGGTAACTTTTAACGATGTAGTCATTCCAACACAGAACAATTATATTTTCTGATCGTAACCACATCACATGTTTGTTATGACGCTAAAGATTTCAGTTCAAGTTAAACTAATCATTTTAACGATATGCTCGAGTCCCAGAGAGGGGAGGGGCTAGTACACACACAGACCTATTGTACATGTTTGTAATGGTAGGGGAAACTGGAGCACCTGGAGGAAACCTAACCCCCCCAAGGCTGTTATTTTCCACTACATTGTTTTGGTTTATCTGAAGGCCAAAACTACTGACCCCGCGGTGATAGCTGATTGGCCGTTCTCATTCCTCCGTGCTGTAAAACGTCACATGCTTTCTGTGACGTCAATAACCATAAAACACATCTTCTTTAAGACTCGACCCCAGGCTATTATCATCTCCACTCCCAGACTGTACCTAGGGTCAGGTACCTGTGCTGTGCCTGTGCTGTGCTGTACCTGTGCTGTGTAGTGTATTATTTGCGTACAGTCCAGAGCGTCCGGAGACAAAAGCCTCTCTCTGTGACGGAATGAGAGCTTGTTGTGGTCTCTGTGACGGAATGAGAGCTCGTCGTGGTCGTTGTGACGGAGTGAGAGCTCGTTGCGGTCTCTGTGACGGAGTGAGAGCTCGTTGTGGTCTCTGTGACGGAATGAGAGCTTGTTGTGGTCTCTGTGACGGAGTGAGAGCTCGTCGTGGTCGTTGTGACGGAGTGAGAGCTCGTTGTGGTCTCTGACGGAGTGAGAGCTCGTTGTGGTCTCTGTGACGGAGTGAGAGCTCGTTGTGGTCTCTGTGACGGAGTGAGAGCTCGTTGTGGTCTCTGTGACGGAGTGAGAGCTCGTTGTGGTCTCTGTGACGGAGTGAGAGCTCGTCGTGGTCGTTGTGACGGAGTGAGAGCTCGTTGTGGTCTCTGACGGAGTGAGAGCTCGTTGTGGTCTCTGTGACGGAGTGAGAGCTCGTTGTGGTCTCTGTGACGGAGTGAGAGCTCGTTGTGGTCTCTGTGACGGAGTGAGAGCTCGTTGTGGTCTCTCTGACGGAGTGAGAGCTCGTTGCGGTCTCTGTGACGGAGTGAGAGCTCGTTGCGGTCTCTGTGACGGAGTGAGAGCTCGTTGCGGTCTCTGTGACGGAGTGAGAGCTCGTTGCGGTCTCTGTGACGGAGTGAGAGCTCGTTGCGGTCTCTGTGACGGAGTGAGAGCTCGTTGTGGTCTCTGTGACGGAGTGAGAGCTCGTTGCGGTCTCTGTGACGGAGTGAGAGCTCGTTGCGGTCTCTGTGACGGAGTGAGAGCTCGTTGCGGTCTCTGTGACGGAGTGAGAGCTCGTTGCGGTCTCTGTGACGGAGTGAGAGCTCGTTGCGGTCTCTGTGACGGATTGAGAGCTCGTTGCGGTCTCTGTGACGGAGTGAGAGCTCGTTGCGGTCTCTGTGACGGAGTGAGAGCTCGTTGTGGTCTCTGTGACGGAGTGAGAGCTCGTTGCGGTCTCTGTGACGGAGTGAGAGCTCGTTGTGGTCTCTGTGACGGAGTGAGAGCTCGTCTCTTGAGTGTGATTAAAGACACTGAGTGATGTGGACTGCAACAGTGGAACGTCTGTCTCTGCTCGAGCCACAACAACAATTCTGTCTTTGTTCCCTCTCACCTGACTCCAGTCCTCAAAGTGAGACTGTGAGTGAGACTGCCTTGTATACGTTTTACAAAGATTTCTTTTCTTTCCACAAAGGCCTGACACTATTGCAGACCAAAACAACTCAGATGTTGATGAAAAAAGGCAGATGTATTTTTCTGAAGGTCTTGTTTTGACGATTATTGAGGAAAATCAAATATTTTTATTCTTGGTGTGACTTCAGCTTCTTCCAGATAAGATCGGAATGCAGTAATGTTTGATCGGGAGCAATGAAAAAATATGGCAAAGATGTTGAGGCTGTGTTTTTAAAAGTTAACCTTGTGCATAAAGTGAAAAGCCACTGGACCGGATCAGAACCAAACCCTACTGTAGGATTATTCCGGAAAATCCCATTTCACATCGATAAGAACATGGCCGACACTTCTTTAAATACTAATGTGTAAGATTTTTATGTTGAGTCATCATTAAAGGGCCCTAATCTGTCATCATTAAAGGGCCCTAATCTGTCGTCATTAAAGGGCCCTAATCTGTCATCGTTAAAGGGCCCTAATCTGTCATCATTAAAGGGCCCTAATCTGTCGTCATTAAAGGGCCCTAATCTGTCGTCATTAAAGGGCCCTAATCTGTCATCATTAAAGGGCCCTAATCTGTCGTCATTAAAGGGCCCTAATCTGTCGTCATTAAAGGGCCCTAATCTGTCATCATTAAAGGGCCCTAATCTGTCGTCATTAAAGGGCCCTAATCTGTTGTCATTAAAGGGCCCTAATCCATCCATCCATCCATCCATTTTCTACCCTTTAATCCATTTCTGGGTCAGGGGGGTGACAATCAGAGATGCCACCCAAGTCTCATAGCACCAGCCCCTCACTGACCCTCTGCAGGTGGTGAGTCCACAGGAGGACGGCTGCTCTCTGAGTGTGAGCATAGCCTTGATCTTTCAGTGGGGGCTTTGGGCAAAGTGGGGTTAAGTGTCTTGCCCAAGGACACAACGACAGCAGTCATCAGTGGGAGTCAATGGAGAAGGTGCAGAGGTGGGAATTGAACCTACGACCTTCTGGCCTTTAGGCCGATGCTCTACCAACTGAGCTACTGGCGACAGTAGGCCCTAATCTGGGCCCTAATCTGTCATCGTTAAAGGGCCCTAATCTGTCATCGTTAAAGGGCCCTAATCTGTCGTCATTAAAGGGCCCTAATCTGTCATCATTAAAGGGCCCTAATCTGTCATCGTTAAAGGGCCCTAATCTGTCATCGTTAAAAGGCCCTAATCTGTCGTCATTAAAGGGCCCTAATCTGTCGTCATTAAAGGGCCCTAATCTGTCATCATTAAAGGGCCCTAATCTGTCATCGTTAAAGGGCCCTAATCTGTCATCGTTAAAGGGCCCTAATCTGTCGTCATTAAAGGGCCCTAATCTGTCGTCATTAAAGGGCCCTTATCTGTCATCATTAAAGGGCCCTAATCTGTCATCATTAAAGGGCCCTAATCTGTCATCATTAAAGGGCCCTAATCTGTCATCATTAAAGGTCCCTAATCTGTCGTCATTAAAGGGCCCTAATCTGTCGTAATTAAAGGGCCCTAATCTGTCGTCATTAAAGGGCCCTGATCTGTCATAATAATAAACTGCTCTTTTCCAATACTTCTTTAACTGATAACAGTAGTTCAGAGATATTTGAATTTCTAAATTACTTTTCCAGCCTCTAAATCTTGTTATTGTTTTCATTTCGATGTCCCGCCCTCCACCGTTTCACCAATCAGAAAGTCTGTGATCCGGGCGCCAGAACTCACCGCGTGGAGCTAATCTCACTGGTAAAGTACCATGTGGCGCAGAACTAAAAAAGGTCTCGTTAATGATTCTCAAATCATTAACGACAAAACAAGGAATAAATGCATGCATTGATAGTTTTCAACCATGTGGCTTTGGCAGCGCTTCATTGTTCGCTGGAAAACTCCTTTGTGTCATCAT